>JANKOD010000005.1:29830714-29843441 GCA_026284645.1 Erythroxylum acuminatum | reverse complement strand
GTGTGTGTGTGTGTGTGTGTGTGTGTGTGTGTGTGTGTGTGTGTGTGTGTGTGTGTGTGTGTGTGTGTGTGTGTGTATGTATGTATGTATGTATATATATGTATATATATATGAACTTATATGTTTCCACGCCCCTTTGAGACCCTAAAAATGGACAAATTCCTTTTCTTAGGAACACATACAAGATTTGTTACTACAAAAATCTTCTGTCTCATGGTAGCCTACTCTAGTCCTCTTACGAAACTTTCGTTATTGGGTTAGCTATTGACTTTACATGTTTCTAGCGATTCTTGTAGCATCATCAAATGATACAATTCTTGGATAAGAATTGTTGTAAATATATATAAATATAATAAACCTACGCAATATGTCACTCTATGGTGCTACGACTTCTCCCTTACTTTATGTTATTAATGTGCTTCTTGTGGTTGGTAAGTGTGATCCCACTCGTGGCCTGAGCTACCACATTGTTGTCTTTGAAGATATAAAATCTAACTTTAACAGTCCAGTGGGGATAATATATACCATTTATAAATAGACTATTTCCATTCTTGTGCTTAGAAGTCGTAGTTACAAAGAAAGTGAAATCTATGTCTGGGCTATCTTAGATAATGTAGGAGACTACAATAGATTTAGAAGAAAGAAATTATGTAATATTCTTATAACTTCTAATAACCTTGGAAGATCTAGACTTATCTCGAACGCTGTTAGGTTCTTACTTCATCTTTTTATTGGACTTAATAAACTTGCCATCTTTTTAGCACTCTGAGCTACATGATTCAGATCTATGTATACAAGAAAATATTAATTTTCTATTGAAAGCAATTAGTAAGTCTACAATTTTTATAAGGATAACAAAACCTAAAAACTCATTTACATAAAATTGCAATGGCTAATAAAAAATTTAAGTGATTTCTCCTTGAGAGAAAGACTTGCCCTACTTAATTAAGGCCTATACTTTAGTAAAGAGCAAGTTATTACTCTTATCTCGCTTTGAGATTAGAATCACTCAATTATAAATTGGTATACATTAATTTAGGCTAAAGCGACATTTATTGATAAATCTAGTCTAAATAAAAATTAGGCCATGCCAGGACAACTCTCCTGAGCCTGATCGTAACCTAAAGCCTAACCATTAAGACTTTAAGAGTTGATTTCAAGTTAGAAATGAGTAAATTATCATCCTTACTTTTAGTTATAGGTTCCTTTTGGTGGTTTTCCTACCATAATCTCCATATCAAGCCTAACATTTAGATTATACCACTTAGGGAACCCCCTTGTTATACTAACTTTATACCATATTAAAAATCGTTGTGGTAAACACTTACCTCACTAAGTCTTAAAAAATAAGCTCTTTCATGGGTTTAGGGTCTTCTTATCCTCATAGAAATAGGAATTTTAAACTCTAGCCTCATTCCATCTATATCTACTATAAACTTAAATCATAATTTTTAGCTTTAAATCCTTCCATACGAATAGGGACATAATAAAGAACAAATGGCCATTTGCTATTGGTACTAGGCACATCTAGCTCTAATTATAGGTTTAGAACTAATTAAAATATATCTAGCTCTAAATTCACTTGTAGACCTAACACTAGAACATTCCTCACCTAATGAATCATTATATGAAGATATTTAAAGAAGGATAAAAGACATGGAGCTTCCCTTTTGTTTAAATAAGTTAAAAAAGTTGTAATATTTAAAATTATTGAAAAAAACTCCTTGTGATTTTCAACTTTTGATAAAAATAATAGTAAAACATATATGGCATGAACATCTCATATTGACCAATCTAATGCTATTGATATAACAATATGACTAAACTCTTAAACTTCACTTGAACTAATTAAACTAGAGTCACACCAATAATTTAAGATAATTATAATAAATAATTGATTTGAGTTGAGTTTAATTAGTTCATGTCAGATTTAAAAGCTTGGTTATATCATCATGTTTAGTAACCATTGATTGGTCTACATATATGTGTCTTTTGTTATTAATTTTTAACAAAAGTCTAAAGGAAGAGATTTTTTCTAAACAATTGAAAACCACAAAAAATATTTTGTGGAATTTTAATAATTAGAGGATTCTTTATAGTTACTTAAATCACATGGAAGTCTTATGTCTTTTACCTTTTAAAGGATAAAAGGAGCTAAATCCTTACCATGAGACAATGACAAGCTTATATCAAATGACAGTTGATCAATTTAATTTGCTTAAACCCTCAGACTTATAGTAAAGCAATAAAAGAAGTGGTCACTCAAACATTCGAAGCAAGCTTATTTAAAAGAGATATAGGCACTCACAGAGATGTTTCCTTAGCAATATGGGATAATCATCCTAACACCAGAACTTTAATAGACCTTAAAGTGCATAGTTAACTTAATCATGCAAAAGAATGAAATTAGAGACAAGTTTAAAAATATTTGTCTTATTACAAAAAAGTAGTGTCCTACTACATAACAATAAGTTCGTAAAAAAAAATACTCCCATGACTATTTAGAATATAATTCCATATATGACAGTAGATGTTCAAACTACTACCACAATATGTGTGAAAAATTACAACTTATGAAAATTGTATTAAGAAAAATAGATTTAAGCATGAAAAAAGACTTTTCCAACTTGAAGATAATCTAAAATCAAGAGGCATAGTTAACGCGTATTTAAATATAGTAAACTTATAGTCAAAATTTCAAATTTAATGCTTTCATTTTAAGATAGACTTATGGTTCTAATTTATAAGTCCACATCTCTATTCTCAATACAAAATTATGGGCAATATTAAAAAATCAATCAATTTCCAAAATCAAGGTAGACCTAAGGTTAAAATTCAAAAGGAAAATTATATATATGAAAACATGTGAGTATCTATTTTTAAAAAATATTAAAGATAAATTAGGTAAGTGCACCTATCATTCTTATAGTATATTTGGTAAGTACGAGTATCATTCTTATGAGAACAAAAGGTACTAGTAGTAACTATCTTTCTATATCAATTCTAACAAAACAAAAGATTAATGAAAAAGGAAAAATTAACTAAAATAAATTTACTAATTTAAAACAGCAAATCAAAACATAAACAAAACTAAAGCAATCAATTGATGAATAAAACATAATTTTAGAATCTCTTTCTAATTAAAACCTCCAAGAACATATTCACTTATTCTATGAATTTTATTGTTAAATTCGACTATAATCAAGAAGATTTATTTAGGCTTATTTCTAGGATGGCATATAACACTTATTATTCATGCCATGATCTATTCATACATATTATTTCTCAATCGCTATATATGCAGTAATGAAATTTGATTGATTGATAGGTTTTATCACTGTTAAAAATACCGTAAGTGTATAATGTAGTTGTAGTTAGCATAAGCAAGTACGGGTCAATCCCCCAAAGATTGTAGGTAACAGTAATTACCCGTTTTCTATTATATAACCTATGAATTAGATTATAGATTTAATTAAAAAGTAACCAAAAGAAACAAACTAATATTTAAAACAATCTTGAACGCAGAACAAAGAAAATGCTAAGAAGAAACAATATCAAATAATAGTGTATAGGTAATGAGTCTTCTTAAGAATCCTTAATTATTAACCCTTTATCATGCAATTATATTATATATTATTGTATAATGGAAATTCCTATCTCATTTTAATATCTTTCTAAACACTATTATCAACTAATTCATCAGTTGATTAATAGAAATATTTCTAGTTAAAACCCTTAGGACTACATTATCGATTTATGAATTTCGCTATTAAGTTTGACCATAATCTAGAGGATTTATGTTGACCTATCACTAGGTTTGCATGCAAATCCTTTCAGTTATGGTAGATCTATTCGTATAAGAGGATTTCTCAATCTCAATCATACAAAATCAAATCACACTAATATTTCAAATATATTAAAACAAGAGTAAAACAAATAATTAAATCACAATAAATCAATCAATAAAATTGCATTAAACAAAAGATCATATTATATTGTTATCCAAACTTATGGTTTATCATACCTAGACACTAAACAAGTTTAGTTTCTATTAATAGAAAACAAAATCAATAACAAATATTTAGAAAAAAACTAGAAAAGAAAGAAATCATAATTTTAAACCTCCTTTTTTAAAAAATGAATATTCTTACAAGTTTGGATTAGATAAAGCTCTTTATCGGATCTCCTAATGCTATCTTTGTGTTTTCCTTATCTCTTGATCAGAACTATCACCTCTCTCTGTCTCTTATAACTCAAAATCATTTGAAAACTTGGCTCTTCTCTTTTGCATCTACACACGTCCTTTTATAGTAAAAGCTAGTTTTTTTGGGTTATATACGGTCAATTTTCCAGTTGTGTGAGTGATCGTGTATGTCCAGAAACACCTAAATTCATGATTTCAGACACAGACACTTACACAGGCAACATACACGACTCTGTGTATCAATATACACTAGCGTGTAACTCCACAGGACCAAAACTAAAACTCTACACACTTGTGTATCTTTAAATTACTTTAAATCTTCATTCCATTCTATGATTTTTTCCCCATTAACCTATATGCTTATCACGGTACTTTTGCCTCCGTGTAGGTTCTGATAAGAATATTTAAGGCTGGGACAACCGCAGTGGCTAAATAAGGTTGTGCTTTATTTTGGAAGATGTAGATTTGTGTTTAAGTTGTATTTCAACGTAATGAGACATATTGTATTTTATGTTTTGTTTAATGGTTTATAATAACCTTAATACATGATGGATTTGGAACTTATGGCATGTATTTGGAATAGTACAATATGTTTGATATGTTTTGTTTACAACAACATCTAATGATATGTAATGTATGTTTGCTTGAGTTTTTAGAAGTCTTTTGAATTGTTTGGCATGTTTTAGTTCTATTTTGTGTGGCATTTGCATATCCTTCTGGGGGATATGAGGGTTTTACAGCCTTTTTCATATCTCATCTCTTTCTTCAAATATGGACATGTAATTTATTGTAAGAGAGAACCAAGAAAAAGAGTAATCAAAGGCTCATAATCCAAGAAAAGGTGACAGGAACTTAAATGTCATAAAGGCATAAGCTTATGCTCAAAGTAGAGAACCCTATTCTCTTCCAAAACTATCATTGAGCACTGTTTCCTTTTCATTATGTTTCTTCTAGTTTAGTTTTCTCTCTAAGCATAGAAGCAAAGCATCTCCCCTTCTAATCTTTCTTTCAATACTAACTTTCTCTATCTAAATTTTATCTGCTTACTATCAATAGGGTGAGAAAGACAGGAAGGCACTGTTTGGTGAAAGAAAACAGTAGTTGATGAATTAACTAATTAGTTTTAATTATGCTACAATGCAAGAGAAGTGAAAGAAAGCAAGAGCATTATGCTATAGTAACAAGTGCGTGGCCGATTAGTTTATGTACCGTCCTTGATAAGACGATCACGAAGTTTGTGGTTGCTCGTCTTAAACCTTTCCTCAGTCGTCTAGTCGCTCCAGACCAATGTAGTTTTGTGCCTGGCCGTTTGATAACTGACAATATCATAATTGCACAAGAGGTTATTCATTTCATGAAAAAGAAACAGGGGAAATCGGGAGTTCTTGCAATCAAGGTCGACTTAGAGAACGCGTATGACCGTCTTCGGTGGGATTTCCTGCTTGATACCTTACTTGACATCGGGTTACCCGGGGATCTGATCAGTGTGATTATGACATGTGTTACTTCGTCAGCGATGCGAGTTTGTTGGAATGGTGATCTTCTGGAGTCCTTTAATCCGTCTAGGGGCATCCGACAAGGGGACCCTTTGTCCCCCTACTTGTTTGTTCTCGGTATGGAGCAGTTCGGACACCTTATTCAGTCAAAGGTGGCATAGGGCAATTGGAAATCGATTCGGCTGAGTAGGGGTGGAACCAGCATCTCGCACTTGTTCTTTGCCGACGATCTTGTCTTATTTACTGAGGCTTCCGTACCTCAGGTCCAATTTATTTCCCGGGTGCTTCGGACATTTTGTCTATCCTCCGACCAGAAAGTTAGCTCGGTGAAGTCTCGGGTGTATTTCTCTAAGAATGTTTACCGCCCACGCGCTCTTCATCTTAGCAGGCCATTGGGCTTCCAACATACTTTGAACCTCGGTAGATACCTTGGTGTCCCCTTCCTTCATGACCAATCTAAGAGACGAACGTATCAATATCTCCTGGATTCCACACAACATCGTTTGGCCGGTTGGAGCGCTAGGTGTCTTTCCCTGGCCGGTCGCGTAACTCTTGCGCAATCGGTTCTGGCAGCATTACCCATTTATACCATGCAAACCGTGCGCCTGCCTAGACAGTTGTGTGATGACCTCGAGGGAGCGCTAGGTGTCTTTCCCTGGCCGGTCGCGTAACTCTTGCGCAATCGGTTCTGGCGGCATTACCCATTTATACCATGCAAACCGTGCGCCTGCCTAGACAGTTGTGTGATGACCTCGAGCGCATTATGCATGCTTTTATCTGGGGCTCTCACGACGGCCAACGCAAGGTCCATCTTGTTAATTGGAAAGAGGTATGTAAATCAAAAAAGGCTGGAGGCCTTGGTTTTAGATGGGTCCGCTCCACTAATGATGCTCTACTTATGAAGCTTAGTTGGGGGTTGCTCTCCAACCCCTCTGCTCGTTGGGTACAAATCCTGCGGGCCAAATAGCATTTTGACTTTTCCCCTCTCCCTCTTACACTGGAACGTAAAGGCGCTTCCCCAGTTTGGCGTGGCATTTCTTCCACATGGTCCTTTGTCCTTGTCGGCATCCGTTGGCGGATCGGGAATGGGAAAGTTATTCGCTTCTAGCTTGATGATTGGGTCGCTGAGCATGGGCCCTTGGTTTCGGTAGTGCTCACCCCCGTTCCCGCTAGTCTTTTACTTGCGACAGTGCACGAGTTTGTGACCCCAGCTGGGGGATGGTGCTGGGCTTTGTTCCAACACCTCCTTCCCTCTTCCGTCTGTGCAACCATTGCTAGTATACTCCCTCCGCGTGCTGATTTTGATGATGATCGTGTGGTCTGGGGCCCCACTCCTCAGGGCTCCTTTTCCACAGCCTCTGCATATGAGTTGCTTGAAGATCTCGGTGATCTCAAGACTGGGCATTTCTGGACTTTGATTTGGAAGTGGCAAAGGCCGCAACGGATCCGGTTGTTTTTATGGCTTCTTGCCAGGGGTAACCTTTTGACTAATCAGCAGCGGGTTTTCCGTCACCTTGCTACGGATCCTGGATGTCCCTATTGTGGGCGTCCTGAGACTGCTATCCATGCTATTAGAGATTGTCCTCGAGTGCGCCACTTCTGGCTTCAATTTCTCCCACACATTGATTTGGAGTTGTTCTTTAGTTTTCCTCTCACGGACTAGTTACGTTTACATCTCGCTTGGCAGGATGAGGTCAGTGGTTTCTGCTGGCCCTTTTTATTTGGAGTGTCTTGTTGGTTCTTGTGGCATTGGCGCAATAAATGTGTTTTTTAGCCCGGTTTTTCCTGGCCAGTCAATAGTAAGGCGCTGGTACAGGGTTATGCATCTCAGATCGAGATGGCGAGTACGGTTCTCTCCAGGGCAGTTGGCGCTTCCCCTGTTCCACGATCCCGCGCTATTGGGTGGGTTGCACCGAGTGTCGGTTGGGTGCGTTTGAACACGGATGGTGCGCAGCATCGCTCAAGTCGATATGCTTCCACGGGTGGTCTCCTCCGCAATAGCTCTGGTATTTGACTCGGTGGCTTTGTCCATTCTATTGGTTTCTGTTCCCCCTTGGATGCTGAATTATGGGGAGTTTATTCGGATTTGACTCTAGCCTGGGATATGGGATATCGCCTACTTAAATTAGAGGACAATTCTTTGGAAGTCATCAATATTCTCTCCCCTTCCAGTCCGGGATCTTCTACTTCGCTTGTTCAAGCTATTCGGGTTTTATTAACACGATCTTGGACGGTTCGCGTTCGACATGTTTTTCGTGAAGGCAATTGGTGCGCGGATTGGTTGGCTTTCTATGCGGGGTCATTCGCCTTCGGCTTTACTTTTTTACAGTTTCCTCCTTCGGGATGTCTTACTTTCCTCTTAGAGGACATGTGTGGGGTGTTACCCCCTAGGCCATCTGTTTAGGCCCAGTTTTCTTCCCTTCAAATACAAAAAAAAACAAGTGCGTGAAGACGAAGATGATTGAAACAGAAGGCGATGGATATGTAGTTTATGCAACTTTCAGTGCAAATAATAGCAACTGCAAATTAAGCAACAGATTAGAAAACACACATAAGCAACAGATATGAAACAAGCTTGGAGAAATCGCAGACGACAGAAGATGCAGAAGACCACAAAAGATGTAGAAGACGGTATAGAGTGAGAGAAACTTGTGTGAAACAAAAAAACTTATTTTTAAAATAAATTAAAACCTAATTTTTATGGAAACATAAAATTGTTTCCATTTTCTTTTTTTAACAAAAATGATAACATGTTTAACCAAACACCTTTTCAGTGTCTATTTCTAATTTTACTAAAACAACGAAAAATCATAAAAAGGGAACCAAACAGGGGCTAAATTTTTCCCAAAAAAAAAGTAATCATAAAATTAGCGGTTATTCTTAAGAATGAAGTCACTTATCATCTACCTACTTTTCTCACTAAAATATTACTTTCTCTCTCTAATGGTCAATGACTTGATCATCTGAGACCAAATGTTGAAAGGTATTATAGCATTCGGCTTTGTAGGTCTACAAGAAAAGTACATCAAGCCCAATAACAGATCTTTGAGCTTGGATTTAACCTGAAAAATTAAGATATTTAGAAAATATTTTTCTATCACTTGACTATTAAAATAATTTTAATAATATTTAATCAAATGTACTAAATGAACTTGATATGTAGTAAGAATATTAATTTTGGGTCAAAACATTATGTTAATGAAATGAAATCACATAACATAATAAACAAATTCATTTTATTATACATGTTAAATGAATAATTGAAAATAATTACTAGGTTTATCCGTCAAACCCACTATTATATTATAATTTTCATTTTTATATAGTTTTAATTTTATTAAAGGGGAAATATTTGATAATTAGTCAAATAGATTTGTCTTATAATATTTTTCATGTTATTTTTTAAAAATTTATTAGTATATTGTTACAATTTAAAAAGGTTGCAACTATTAAACAATTCAAATTTAAATAAATTAGCTAAAAATTCAAGTTAAATTAAAATAAATAGAGACATGCTACGATTTTACTGATTTATAAAAAAAAAATCCCTTATATTTCAACAATTTTAAAAGAAAACTAGTATGTTACATCATTTTTATACTTGGACAAACATGTTACAAGAGAAATTTGAGAATTTATAAATCATACGTATATGTCAAATAAATTATATTTATAATTATTTATAATAAATTTTTTCATATTTTATTAATAATGAATAACATATTTATTAGTTAAATATGATAATAAATTAAGTCATTTATTCATTTAATATAGTATGTAATAATAAAAATAAATAAGATGATGAAAGTTTTCATTTTTATTTGTAATATATATTGAAAATTAGTTATATTTATTCTTACTGCTATTGAATGATATTGAAAAAATATTATTATTTTATTAATTTATCATATTTATGTATCATCACTTAAGTTAAGTATGAAATACGATGTTAATTATTTTATAACAAATAATGAAGATTAATTTATGTATTATTAGTTTTATATGATAATAAATTAAGCTTTCTTTTAATTTACTATTCAATAATACTAAGAAATATGATAGTAGATAATCCATTTCTCATACTTTATATATAACTTATATTTACGAATTAATTTATTGATTATATTTTTAATAAATAACTAATAATTAAATGTGTTGTTGTATGACCTTACTAAACTCATTGTGAAGGTTGATTGACATTTTTATTATATTGTCCGGTTAGACTCAATGCCAATTTTAATTAGGTGCTAACATTGATTAATTTTTTAATTATATCTTCATATTGGACTTATTTTAAGAGTTGAGTCATTTTTCTTATATCACATACCCGTAGGACTCAAAGTCCAACTGAGAATTTATTACTTTTTAATAAATTATTTACAATCCATATGTTTACAATTTAATGATTGATAGTTAAAAATCAATCAAAATAATTATTTCTATTTTTAATATGAATCATAGATGAAAATAATTTTCTTATTTATTAATATTAAGTAAAAATTCAATAAAAACTTATTTTAATAAATATATTAAATTGTTAATAAAATTAATAAGTTAATATTACATATTAATTATTTATTAATAAAATTTTAAAATAATGATATTTAATTTTCAAATAATTTTTATGATATGTCTCGCTAACAATAAAAATTAATCAAATTAAGTAATAATTATTTACAAAATATACTAATTATAATAAAATTAATTATCTTATTTATTAAGATCAATAAATAATAAATAAAATAATTCATTTAAATTTAAATTAATATAATAAATATAAAATAAATTATTACCATAATGTAGTAAATTTGTATCTTAATTACTGATTATTAATAAAATAAATTAATATTATGTCAAGTATTATTATATTCTTTTATATAAGTAATTATATAATAAATTAATAAATCAATTTATTTTACACATATTATAAGTGTGATTTGCTAATTTTTAGTTATCTTCTGTGACATAATTATTTAAGTAAATAAAGTTTGACAAACGTTTATTTGTTAGGATTTCTATTGAAAAATACTTATGGATAAAAATATTACCCACAAGGGATTCTTTTTAGAGAATTTTGAAGTATATAAAATGTTATTGGAATAAATGAAATCATAGTAGTCTTTTTCATCTTCAATTTAAATTGTTATTATTATTTTATATAATAAATAGTAATATCGTTGAAGGACCTTGGCTAATTCTTTTATGATTTTTATCAATAATATCTAAGGCATAAAGGGTATATACGACTTGATAATTTTGTCCAAGAAGTTTCAGGTTATATGCTAAAAGCACATGTATATGCTTCCATGTACTTTAATAAGAAGTGAACGAAAATGCTGAGGTAACTTCCACTGGTCATCTAAAGACTAGCAATATAGGTTCATCAGGCGTGTTGAATAGCTGAATTTGGTACCTTATGTCCTAAAGCCTACACAAACACAGGCCAGGCAGGTGGTCCTAGTCTTGTTAATTTCTCCACGACCATGCCGCATGGACTACTCTTTATTGACTTAGACTACGCTTCTATCAACATGGAAGTCCGAATATCGTGTGTGATTTTGTGGTCGGAAAGATGCATAATACATATATACTCAGAGACTTGAGTTTCTGTCCTGATCACATACATATATACTCAGACTAAACACGCTGTCATAATATAATCAGATATTCATGTAATCCTCTCGTCTTCCTAATTTTTCTTATTAGTATTTATAGTTGAGCATAATTTATCTTTATCCAAAATGATTATAATATTTTGTCCTATAACATTGGAAATTAAATATAATCCAAATGTTCATATTGTGACCAAGATTACTAGTTTAATAATTTTTTAATAGTAGTACTTTTTAGTAATTAACCTTTATACTATACAAATTCTAGTTTTATAATTACTAAATAAATACTTTAATTTCATAAATAATATAAAAACACTTCATTAATTTTTATGAATCATTTAAATTTGCATATTATGAAAAGTTTGTGAACAAGTACACATTCTAAATTTAGAATTCATTCCACTAATTGACACAAAAATTTATAATATAGATCAATGTCAATGAATTCCTACAAGTATCTTTATTTTTTTATCTATTTCTTATTTTTATACTTATGTATTTTGAAAATTCAGCTCTTAAAATATAAAACTAGTTTTTTTCATTTGTTATAGAAAAGTATCCCTATAAGTTAATTGATTATTAAAATTTCCATAAACAAACTATTTAGAACTCAAGTTATCATATTTACTTTTTGTTGAAAAGTCTCATCTTGATTGTAGAGGTTCTTATGTTGTGTTAACTTATAAGTTATTTTCTAAAATTATAATCTTGATTAGTACTAGTTTTGATTAAACAAAATAATAGCTTAAAATATACCTTGATATTAAAATACGTACGAGAGGAGAGAAATTTCCCCGCAATTTTCATGATATGGGGAAAAAAAAAAGGAAGAAGAAGAGAGAGACTTTTAATGATTCGTAACAAAATTGTAGCCACCTGTAGCCTATCTTAATTCTTAAATTGCACTTCACATTTTCTTTTTCAAAAAAAAAAAAAAATTGACGTCAAATGTTCTAGTCTGCGTTGACTCGAAGATGCCGAACAGTACTAATAAGTTGTACCGCACGAAAAATTAAGGAAATTGCCGAGTTTGGTTCACGTAACATCGGTCTTCAATTTTGATATGACAGCTCCTTGACCTTGACCTTGACCTTGTTAAAGCTTTACTTGAGTTGCAAGCACTCGTTATAATGCTCATATGCCGATAAAAAATTTCTTATGTAGAAAATTTATGATGCCAATTTTAAAGGCAAACATTAAGGGTGCGTTTACTCCCTGAAAATTTTCTAGTTTTTTAGAAATTTTTTTTTCATAAAATAGAAAAAAATTAGAAAACATGTTTATTAATAAAAAAAATAGATCAATTTTTCAAGAAAAGCGTGTTTTCTATTTTCTCAATTTTCTAGGAAATTAGAAAACTACTTTTAATAGGTTTCCAAATTTTCATCTCTAATTTTTCGAAAACTAGAAAA
>JANKOD010000005.1:29810680-29823943 GCA_026284645.1 Erythroxylum acuminatum | reverse complement strand
TGAGATTCATGAGATTCATAGGACAGAATAAGACACTATAATATTAGACAGAGGATTCAAACTCATACCTGGACGGGATTCTCTGTTCAATATTATGGCGTCTTATTCTGTTCTATAAATCTCAGTCATTTATTTATGCGATATCGCGTTTATTTATACAAGATCCATGCAAAACTTACGTAAATAAATGACTAAAATTTATAGAACAATATAAGACGTGGTAATATTAAACCAAAAAAAAATCAGGCTCATGTCACGAATGCCGTCAAAGTAGCCATTAAAGGACTTGAATTCAAAGTCTGGAGTCTCGTGACACGTCACTCGCAGTAGTATTTACTTATGCGAACACCAGTATGAGTATAAAATGGTGTGTCAAAAATTCAAGACTTCAAACCAATATGACTTTTGAATAGTCTTCCTTCCCACATCATTTGCATCACTGTACCAAGTACCAGCTCCAATACCAGAAATATAATATTTATGATGAAATGAGTGTGACGTATCAAATGGGCACTGGTCAACTTGAATTCGAAACTTTAAACAAATATGCCTTTTAAAAAGTTACTTATTATTATTACTGAATAAATTTTTTATACATTACTAAATAATTTAAAATATGAAAAATAATTAAAATATTAGTTTGATAATTTATTAAAATATAATAATTATCCATCCTCGGTGTATTTATCGAACGTGTACCGAGTATGAGACTTTAGAGAGTAAAAACTCAGAAGTCCACCTGGAAGTTATATGGGTTTGGTCTCTAACCTCATGGAATAGAAGATATGGGTCAGCCAGCCCACAACCTCTGAACATTTAATTAATAACTACGATAAAATTCCACACACAAACAAAAAATGAATACTGAGCGGTTTTATTTAGATTCATTGAACGACGTCGTTTGAGCAAGTTTTGGTTTTGTTGCTTGCTGGGTCTGTCTCTGCAGCCGCAGCCCTCTGTTTCCAAGTCTCTCGTCTTCGCTGCCGTCTCCATCTTTCAGCCATCTCATCTCTCTCCTGGAAAATTTGAGCCGTCATTTGCGGAGCTTTTCTTCTTTTGTCTCCGGAAGTGCGTGGTATGAAGTTCCTGTCCCTGGAAAGCGGTCGCCTGGGTGAGTCAAGATAGTGAAGTTCATGTGTATTAAATTGGTATTCAAAAATATGTTCCTATATTACTTGTTTATTGCCATTACAAATGGTGCATCAAAAAGATGACTTGTCCCAAGTGAAATTTGTGATTATCGAGTATTTTTTGCTTTAGATTTTATATTGATATCTTATATTTGAGTACGAAATATGGACAGAAAACGTCTTTAATTTTCAAATGAGACGGATTAAGCTTATTGAGAATTATCCGAAGGGATTCAAATCTGAACTCGGTCCAGCCCCCCTTACCCCAGGCAGTTTGAGGTATCATGAGTTATTATAGGGTTTCTGATAAAAAAAAGTTGGTTCTTTGCAGGGATTTGATCTATAATAGGCGTGCACTTGCACTCAATTCAATTAAATCCGTTATTACTTGACTAGGAGGTGGTTCTGGTTTTGAGTGATTGATGTACAAAAGGAGAGTTTTACTCCTCACTATCAATTCCTTAAAGTTGAGCTCTTCAACCAAGCTATCTGGTTCAATCAAAGGCCTCGCCTTATTCAAAGGTTGCAGCACTGCTGCTGAAAGATCAGAGTTTCAGTACTCTAATGGGTATCACGTAGAGAATTCTGATCAGCAATATCAAAACCATAATGGGCTTTACGCTGCCACCCACAGCCCCACTGGTTCTTTGCAAAAATCTAATGTGAAGGTCTTAAACCAGAATGAGGGTCTTGGAGAAAGCCCTTCTTATGATGCTGGAAAATACGCAATTGGTCAAAATGACAGCTTCAGTGGGTTTTATGTGAGAAATCATGGTACTTCGCATTATAGTATAGATAAAGGTCACCAGAGTTTCGATGGGACTTACTGCCAAAGTAGTATGAATGAACTACAGAACCCAACTGAAAATAATCAAAATTTTGGCCGTTATGATTGGAACAACAATGGGAATTGCCAACAAAAAGAAACTGGGCATATGCAAAACCCTTATAGGCCATATCACGAGGGAACTTTAGAAGTGTCACAGAGCCAAGGCATCGTAGACGCTCAGGGAAGCCTAAATAGTAGCTATACACATAATCCTCATCAATTTGGTGGTCAAAGCGGACATTATGAAGGAAGTCTTGGACATTATCAGCATGCTCCAAGCCTTGGACAGTATCAGCCGAACTTGAATATGGGACAGTTCCAACATAATGCTACTGTTGGCCAGTATCCGCTAAACAAGAGTGCAATTAGTAATGGGACAGAGGTTCCTCAAACATCAAGCAATCCTGGAACTGAGGACAAGTTACCTGAGTCTCCTGAAGGTAGCTCATATAGAGGTACCATCAAAGAGTTGGATGAGTTATGCAAGGAGGGGAAAGTGAAGGAAGCTGTGGAAGTTCTGCATTTGTTAAAGGAGCGACATGTTCCCGTGGATTTGCGCCACTTTTTGCAACTGATGCAAGTTTGTGGGGATGCTAAAGCTTTAGAGGAAGCAAAATCTGTTCATGGGCTCATTATGATTTCAATATCCCCTCTGAAAGTCAGCACCTATAACAAGATCTTAGAGATGTATGCAAAATGTGGTGCTATGGACATTGCATTTGATGTTTTTAGCAGGATGACAGAGCACAATTTGACATCTTGGGATACAATGATAACTTGGCTTGCTAAGAATGGGTTTGGGGAGGATGCAATTGATCTGTTTAGTAAATTCAAGCGAGCAGGACTGAAACCTGATGCACAAATGTTCATTGGTGTCTTCTCGGCTTGTAGTGCTTTGGGTGATATCAACGAGGGAATGTTACACTTCGATTCCATGACGAAGGATTACAGACTTGTCCCAACTATTGAGCACTATTTGAGCATTGTGGACATGCTAGGGTCTGCAGGTTATTTGGATGAAACTTTTGAATTTATTGAGAGTATGCCGATGGAGCCAACTGTTGATGTTTGGGAAAGTTTAATGAATCTGAGCAGGGCTCATGGGCACTTGGAGCTTGGAGATCGATGTTTTGAGATTGTTCAACAGTTAGAACCTTCCCGTTTGAACGAACAATCTAAGGCAGGCCTTGTGCTGGTGAAAGCTGTGGACCTTGATAAGGAGAAGGAGAAAAAAAAGTTACAAAGTCAGAACATGTTAGAAGTTAGGAGCAGGGTCCATGAATACCGGGCTGGTGATACATCTCATCCTGAAAATGATAAAATTTATGCCATTCTTCGATGTTTGAAATCACAAATGAAAGAGGCTGGTTACATCCCAGAAACAAGATTTGTTTTGCATGATATAGACCAGGAAGGTAAAGAGGAAGCTCTTCTTGCTCATAGTGAGAGACTCGCCACTGCTTATGGTCTTCTTAGCAGTCCTGCTCGCTCACCTATACGCGTAATCAAGAATCTTCGTGTTTGTGGTGATTGTCATAATGCACTAAAGATCATTTCAAAGATTGTAGGCCGAGAACTCATCATGCGAGATGCAAAGAGGTTTCATCACATGAAAGATGGTGTGTGTTCTTGTCGAGATTATTGGTGAACAAGATAAACTTTTGAGGTATGATCAATTTCATTGTCACTTATAGTCTTTTGATGACGGAAAGGTCAACGACGAATTATCAGCTCTTCGCCATTTACTTTTTCCAAAGCTTCTACCACTTATCTTTTCTTGACTTATGTTAGCCTGCTTTCTACACCATAATTTGATTTTGAGTCCTCTGATTTGGTTGGTCACTGATAATTATCATATTTTGAATGGAAATCTAGCTGCATTATCCAAGGTTTCCAAGCACTTAGCTTGAATCTTTGCATGGTTAGATATTACTGATGCATTTACAATTGATCATGATCTTTTTCTCTCTCCATATACTCTTGTCCATTTGTAGTTTTATATGCCATATTGAAACATAATTCATTTCTTCCTCTATGGTGTTGCTATCGATTTATTAGGTTCAAGAAATACCCAAGTTGAAGGTTTTACATTGAATCTGATATCATCAACATAAATTCCTTTTTCTGTTATTCATAAATATCATCTGTTAGATTATGGGTAGTGTGCAAAACCCTGAAAGAATGAATCGGACAATTAGAGTTGATTTAAATTAAACAATGTTGTTGGAGTAGCTGCTGCAGTAGTCAGGATCACTTGGTAAGCAAGCAGGAACTAACTCCCAGTTGTCTTAACAGGTGCTGGTTCAAGTGTCGAGAGAAAAATCCCTCAGACATGGAACTCAATAGCTCTTACTCTTTAACTGCCTTTTCTTAAAATTTTCTGATGTTTTGCTCCTGATTTGTTAGGCAGTGAGCTTGAGCTTGTTGCCATGTGTGTTTAGTTAAGAAAATGTGGCTGCTGTTTTTAAGAATTACTTTGTCAGGGTTGCCATTCTTTTTCATGCCATTTCTTACACTGTTTTGGTTCACATTTATCTTGTAGGTCTGTGCAAACAAAATTAATCTAGGTACGATGGCAAGATGGTTGGCTCTTCGCTGGACCACCTGTTTTCTTGTATGACAGTAAATTATAGGATGGAAGTTGTGAATACAACTCTTTCGGCTTGTTCAGCAGAAATTTTATTGAGAAAGATGAACATTCTACAACCTAAACATCAAACTTATGCTGGCAGGATTCATGTTACGATTCTTTATAGTTTTCCATGCTTAGTCGTTGAGTCATAAGATTCAGACTTAATTTTCTGGAATAGCGGTAGATGGATAATTGCTATCTCTCAACATACTTGCTGATTCAAATTTTATGTAAACCATAATGCCCTTGTTTTATTGGGGTTAAATTTCTCATAATGTTCTTATCTTTTGAAAGATAAGATGAATATGATTAGAACTAGAGGAAAGTGTTAAAAAAGGAGGGGCATACCCTGGTGTTACAATGGAAGACAAGTGTCTTAGTGTTATTTTCACTAAGACACCTGTCCATTACATTCCGATTCTGTCCGATTGTTAGTGTTATTTTCACCTGGATTGTTTCTCTTCAGGCGCATTTCTTCTTCTGGTTTCCATCCGATGGCTGTAGAAACCAGAAGCAAAGCATAATCATTTTGCAGCGATAGTCTTTTGTTTCTGCGCCATTAATTAATTCTAAACTGGGTATGGATTGATTACTAAGATGGTCTGGCTGGATTGGTGGCAGGGAAGGCGGGTGTATTTTGCGTTCGTGCTTGCTATTGTCCCGTTCACTTGTGCTCCTTTCTACGTCGTATGTTTTGCGTGTCATATAAACAGAGCTATGTTGAATTATTGATGTAGCTGGTAAGTTTTTATTTCAAGTAGATGTGCAAAACTTCGGGAAATAAATATAGGAAAACTGGAAAGTCACTTCTATCTTTTAAACGTTTTAATTAAAATTTAAATTTAGATTGTAATGGTTTGCGACACATGAAAAGACACCAATGTTTTGAAAAAAGTTTAATAATTCTTTTATTAATAAAAATTTCAGGATTTTGTTAAAAATAATAAGTTTATTAATTAATTAGTTAATTTTTTTATAAATTTAAATAAATCAATTAATTTTAATATAATATATTTTTAATTAAACTTTGAATTTTTCGATTGATAAGGACAATCTTTTTTAATTATATTTTATGATTATTTAATACTGATTAAATCTTTTCAACTTTAAATTTTCTGATTTATAGTTTAAGTGTTAAAGGATTGATTTTTTTAATTTACTATGTTAGCGGCTGATATGAATTTTAAAAAATAAATTCCTTAATTATTTTAAATTAGGTTTCGGAAATCTTTAAATTCCTAAATTTCTCTTGTCTAGCAATAATCTCGCTACCAAAATAGTGTCAGTATTTTCTCTTCTTTGCTGACGCTATTAGTTTCTTTGGAGCGTTCCTCCTTTCTTCTTTTTTTTACAAGAATTCAGATTTTGCCATACAAGACTTCAACCTCTGTCAATCAGCGTACAGTGAAGAGCTGAAACACCCTGAGAGTTAAAATTTTATCATTAATTAATTGCATGTAAGTTGTTTATAATCATTTCAAAATTTGATGTATGGAGGTGGTTCGTTGAATCACACTTGACAAGTTGGAAGTTGATAGAAACAAAATGAACTCCAATTACTTACGTAGCTGCAGCAACCGTATTCGCGTAGGAGCTCTTTGATGTACGTATCTCGTGGGCCAAACATGGTTTCCTCACTTTGTGGTAGACGACTTCTTTAATGTTGCATGTTCAGAATAACTATCAAACCTTGTCCAATTGGTTGGCAATTATGTTTTAATTTTTTTATTTTCGAAGAACATTAAGTAAATGTGAGATACTGCAGGTGGATTGAGAAGTAAATAGTAGCAATGAGTTCTGCAATATGACAGTTGAGATCATATTTTAAAATATTTGCAGCCACAACAAGTGATGTCAAGGAGACGGTAAGGTTGAATTACACGCTTAAAAGAAACGAAGGGAATTTAGAGTTCTTAGGGTCTCAAATCTTGAAATTGAGTTAGAGGATTAATGTTAGTCGCTGATGTGATTCACGTGAACTCTTTAAGATTAAAAAGCGGCGAAAATTTTAATTTACCTCTTAACATTTGACAAAAAATTTAAAATGACGTATTGTTATTTTTGGTACTAATTTACCTCTTAATAATTACAAAATGGAACAATTTACTAAAAAAATACTCACTCCATTAAATAAATGTTACGAACATGTTAAATTGGATAATCTCGTCTAGTATGTCTAATTAAATATTAATTTCTTATTTTAAAATTAATTTAACAAAATTTAAAACTCAAAACCTAATCCGCTGCCTAGGAAGTATCCTCATATAGTATGATGACTGATGAGTGATGGATTTCTTGTTATTTCACTTATATGAAAAGAACGGGAGTGAGGGATTTGCTAAAAACAATTAGGTGTTGTCATCTTTTTCTAATTGTAAAATGTGGGTCCTCCAAGTTTGGTAGTAGTTCTATGTTCCTAGGGAACGAACAAGATAATCGAGGAATGAATGAGGTGAAAGCTGGACCTAGTCAGGATAGCATATGGCTCAAATTTGCTTATAAGGAAAGAACTCCTCAATTGTAAACATCAGTTAGCCTGATGTACAGATGGATCATTGCCGATGAGCTTCCCAAAAGAACCTATCTTCGATTAATTGGACAACAATTTGAGAAGGAAACTAGCTAAATCAGAACTGTTTTAAGAGCATGCCAATAAGGCAAAAGTCAAAGTGGAGGGCTTTATGTTTGGGTTTTGTGTGAATGGAAGGAGGGTCTCATTTTTGTGTGTTGTTGTTTGGAATATTGCTAGAATCATTGATGATTAGATGTATAAGTTGCATCGGTATTTACTTCATATGGAATAGGTTTCATCTCTTATAAGTGATCTATTTTATAAACCACTTGGATGGTATTTAGGCTAGAAACACATGATGCAACTTCGTTGAGGCTTATTGATGAAATATTCCACAAGCCTAGGAGTCACAACGAGAAGACTCTTTCTTGATTTATGTGGTCTAACAATGTCACGTACCTTAGTGATGTTATGATTTCAAATTGAAAACTATAATTCATAATTTTGGATATAAAACATAAGAAATCCATCTATAATTATGGATGATCTGTTTTATAAGCCACTTGGATGATATATAGGTTAGAAACTCATGATGTGGCTCCGTTGAGACTTATCGGTGAAATATTCCATAAGCTTAAGAGTCACAGCGAGAAGACCCTTTCTCAACTCATGTAATCTAACAATGCCACGTACCTTGATAATGTTATGATTTTAGAGTTAGTATCTCAACTTGTATTTCATTGTTTTTTTAAATTAAAACTTTGCATGTCAACTTGTCTTGATTTATCATTATGTTATTTCTATTTCAAATTGCATCTAGTAATTCATAATTTACTTTTAATTATATAGTTAGATGGATAAAAGTTGGATGTGTCATTGGAAATAGTCCACAAAAATATTTAGGAGTTAAGAGTTTCATGCAATTTGTAAAAGATCAAATAGGTGTAGAATGTTGTATTTATCCATGCATAGATTACTTAAATGTGAACATTCAAAGTAAAGATGTGTTATATAATCACTTGCTAATCTGAGTCATAGATAAATTCAAAGTCAAGATGTAGTAAAAGTGTTGATGGTAGTAACAATAATGTTATAGAAGATTGTGATATTAATGAATATGGTGATGATGGGATTAGCGAGATGTTAATGCGGATTGTTATTGTTTGACTTATGTTAATGCGTATTGTTGATGTTTTAGTTATGTTAATGCGGATTGTTGATGATTGAGTTATGTTAATGTGGATTGTTGATGAATGACTTATGTTAATGTGTATTGTTGATGATTGAGTTATGTTAATGTGTATTGTTGATGTTTGAGTTATGTTAATGCGGATTATTAATGATTGAGTTATGTTAATATGGATTATAGATAATTGAGTTATATTAATGCGTATTATTGATGTTGAGTTATACTAATGAGGATAGTTAATGATTGAGTTATGTTGATGCGGTTTGTTGATGTTTGAGTTATAGATATCTAATATAATAGCACCTGGTAGAAACAAAGGGAAAAAGATGGCAAGTATCGAAATTGGTCCTACCTAGCAACAACAATCAACCTCATCCACTAATGAAACAAGTCAGCAACAACCTCCATCTGCCTCAACTAGTATAGAGGGATTTGCAGGTTTGTTAATATTTAACACCTATGAATAGAATTATGCCCAAATATATATTTACATGTTTAATGCATAATTTCTTATCATTATTCATTTGTTTCAGGCTCTAATACCAATATTAGAAAAAGATGTAGAGGTATAACAAGAGGTTGTGAGTGGCAACGAATGAATGTTGCAATGAATAACAAGTTGTCAGTACATATTGATACTTCGTAAGGTCATCCTTTAGACAAGATTTAGTCGGCCAAATTGTCTAGTGAGTCGAGGATAATTGATCGAAGAAAATTATCTTGCCTAAAGCATGCCAAGGAGTTGAAGGAAGACAACTTGCTCGAGAATGCTTTGGATAAAGTTTCGGTAAATTTTCAACTTATTTAACTATATGCAATATTGATTCATTTATTTTAAGATTAATTACACTTTTATTTATTGTTCATAGATGAAATTGAATATTGTTGATATCAACAACCTTAATATTTCAAATTGTATCACTTCACTGTTGAAACAAAGGACTAGGGATCGTCGTTATCGATTACATCAATATTACAAATCTTTTCCATCTGATGCGGAGGCAAGGAGACAAGTTTTGGAATAGATGTCTCCAGAAATTGAAACAATTTGTGTGGTTATTGGGTCTCTCCCATTGTTCAAGTTTGTTTTCTTTCCTTTCATATTTGCTTCCATTAATCTTTTTAGAAGATTTAATGACTATCTTTTTTCTTTATTTAGGAAAAATGTGAGAAAGCTAAGGTGAACAAAGGAAAAATGAATACTTCCCATAGCCAAGGCTCTAAATCATTTACTGTCGTGTAAAATCAATATGTAGGATAGAAAAGTGAGCGACTGCGACTGCGAACAAAGACTACGAATAGAGAGTGTGAGCGTCGATCGTCTGCAATACCTGAGAGATAAAATTTTTACCTGTCAGATAGCAAGAGATGTTGACGTTCTGTTCGCATGTGAGTTGCCGAAGATGAGCATCTGTGATCGGCGTGAGCTTGAGCGTCGGGCGTGAGTTCCTCTAGATCTTCGAAGATTTCGGCTAGGCATCCTCCATGGCTTCTGCTCCTACACTAGCACGCACCCATCAGCCTCCCGTTAAGCCACCTGAAATCCCTAAGACCAAGATCTCTAGCCTAAATCCCCCAGCAACCTTGCCCACATCTGACCCTAATCCATCCCCCATTCTCGAAATCCTTAATCTACCTCAAAATCAAAACTCCAGCTCAAATCTCCCAGCAACTTTGGCTCCCACGCTTGGCCCCAACCCTCTATCCAAATCAATTCAGCCCTCCCACACCCTAGACACTGCTGCTCGTGGTATATCAGATACAACCAAACTAGCAACTCAAGGGTTATCCAAAACTTGGAAAGTTGTTGTTGCAAATGGGGTAGACCCTTCGACGGGTACATCTCTTACCTATTACCCGCCAGAGACAAAGGAAGATCAAATCTTTGTTATACCTCCTCCAGAGCTGGCGAAACAAGAGGCTACAAATTTCAGATTGGCACTTATTGGCTTCTTTATAGGTAAAAGACCAGCCTTCCCAGTAGTTCAACGTGCTTTGAATAAATTTTGGACTGAGTTTGGGTTGAAAGAAATTATGATTACTAGTTCCGATAACTTTCTGTTTAAGTTTGATTATGAAGTTGGAGTGATGTCGGTTCTGGAAAAGGGACCTTGGCATATTCAAGGTAAACCCCTATTTCTGAAGAAATGGAGTTTGAATGGAGGCGAACAGGAGGTTGTGCGGAAAGCTCCTATGTGGGCTAAATTTTATAATATTCCTGTGGAGTACTAGACCACCGAAGGACTGGGTTGTATTGCGAGTGCGGTTGGGCACCCACTTCTAATGGATTCTCCAATTGCTCGGATGGCCTGGATAGTGTATGCTAGGATGTGTGTTGAGATGAACCTTAAAACTCATTGGCTTACTTCTTTTCAACTAGCAACGTATACTGAGGATAGGGAGCGATCTTTTAAAGAAGTGAGAATCAAATATGAATGGAAACCTGAGCTGGTCACCTAGAGGAAAGAATGGGCACCGACAGGGAGGGTTTTTAAAACTAACAATTACCATGAATTAAGCAAGGGACCAGAGGCACAACTAATTATTCAAGAGCCGCAAGGTGAGGAATTACCTTCTCCAAACCAACCCTCCCAGAAGGCCCAGGAGGCTTCTGTATCCCCAGGCAAGGGCTTAGGCCCATTGTTGATGGAACATATAGTTGGAATGAATAAGTTGATGTAACAGTTCTTCAATACTGCTGGGAGTCCAACTCTCCATAGTCCAGCAAAGCTCGACCATGAAGCTCCAGCTAGAAACCTTGAGGATCCACAAGGGAATGCCACAAGTCAAGTAGGTACAAACTCTTTCTCTCCTTTATCACAGTCCTAGAATTGAAGGGGGGGGGGGTTGAGGATGACTTTACTTTGAGAAAAGGTCGAAAACCTAGGAAAAAGGACAAGTAGGTTGGGTTTTTCTTTTGGAATAAAAGGATTTAGTTTTTTGGAATATTCGGGGGCTTAATAACCCCAAAAAACATTTAGCTATATAAGCTTGGCTTAAGAGATTATTAGTGACTTTTATGTGCTTACTAGAATCGAGGATTAGGTCCTTTCCCTTTTTGAATACTGTTTGCTCCTCTTTGTTCCCTAGGTGGCCTTTTTATAACAATATAGACAATGCCTCCAATGCCAAAATAGTGCTAGCTTGGGACCCGAATACTTACCATTGTCAAATCCTGAGATATACTGATCAATTAGTGCATGTCGAGTTGTCTCCAAGGAACACATCCCTTCCTCTCCTTGTGACTTATGTCTATGGGTCCAATAACCTTAACCACAGGAAAAATCTCTGGAATGATTTGTCTTCCCTTAGACCTCACCTCTCATCCACACCTTGGTTAATTGTGGGTGACTTTAATGCCATCCTTTATCCGCATGAGGCAGATCCTATTAGTTAATTAGCTCTCCAAAGTATGAGTGACTTTCGTCATTGGATTGATGGTAATGCTATGTATGACCTCAACTCAAGTGGTCCTTGTTTTACTTGGACCAACAAACAAAGTGGGAAAAATTTTGTGGCTAGAAAGGTTGATAGGACCCTCATCAATTCTGCTTGGAACTCAACTTTTCCTAAAGCTTATAGTGTCATTCACTATCCAAACATATCTGATCACTCCCTTTTAGAGGTCAAGTTTGGTAACCCCATCCAGAGAAGAGCTTCTCCTTTTAGGTTCTCTAACTTTCTTACTTCTCAACCTAATTTTCTTCAACTAGTGGCAGAAGCCTGGTCTTCACACATTCAAGGGTCCCCTATGTTTTGTGTAGTTTCTAAACTCAAGTTGGTTAAAAAAGCTCTCAAAGCTTTTAATTTGGGTGATGTTCATGAGAAAGTTAGGATCTGTCAGGATGCCCTTAATGTCATTCAAGATCAATTGAGGTTTTTACCTAAGTCGAATGAGTTACTTGCTTAAGAATCCGAAGCCATCCATGCTCTTATAAGTGCCTTAAATGATCAAGAGTCTTTTTTAAAACATGTTTCCAGGATCAAGTGGTTAAAGGAAAGGGATAGGAACACTAGGTTTTTCCACAACTCCTTAATTGCCAACAGAAACCGAAACACTATCAATTCTCTAGAAATGGGTAATGGGAGGAGGATAGTAGATCCTGAAGAGATCCAGGAACAATTCGTTGATTTCTTTCAATATTCAATTGGAAGTCGAAAATCCTTTCCGCCTTCGAAGGACTTTGTGGAACCTCTTTTCCCTCAAGCCTTATCTGAAAGTCTTTGTAACTCCCTTATCGCTGATGTTTCAGCTCAAGAGATTAGAGAGGTTTTTAACTTCTTTAATCCAAATAAGGCGCCTGGACCAGATGGTTTCAATGGTTTTTTCTTTAAACACACTTGGCACATTCTTAAAGGGGACATTACTAGGGCTATCCAAGATTTTTTTTTAGCATGGTAAACTCCTTAAAGAGCTTAAGTCTACCTTTATCACGCTTATCCCGAAAAAAGCTCATCCTTCCACAGTGGTAGATTATAGGCCTATCTCGTGTCGTAATATGCTGTACAAAGTGATTGCTAAGATCATCGCGAATAGGCTTAGAGAAATTCTTCCTCACATTATTAGTCCTAACTAAAGTGCATTCATTAAGGATAGGAGAATTGGGGATAATATCTTGTTAGCTCATGAAATTTTCAAAAATTACCACCTTTCTAATGGTCAAAAGAGATGTGCCATTAAAATTGATCTCCAAAAACCTTATGATTCCATCCATTGGGATTTCCTCATCAATTCCTTAGCAGCTATAGGCCTTCCTCCAAAGTTTATAGCTTGGATCCAAGAGTGCATTTCCTCCCCTTCGTATGCCATTTTGATCAATGGATTACCCTTTAAATTCTTCAAAGGAAAATCTGCGTTTAGACAAGGAGACCCTTTATCCCCTTACCTCTTCATTATTTGTATGGAAGTTTTTTTCCATAAGCTTGAATGACTATATAGTTAAAAATCCTTCCTTCAAATACCACTGGAGA
>JANKOD010000005.1:29794774-29809262 GCA_026284645.1 Erythroxylum acuminatum | reverse complement strand
CTCATTTTGGAATAATCTTAATATAAGAAACCCTCTTGATGTCATATGACAAGAGATATATGTGAAAATAAACAATTAGCTCTAATATTTAATAAACCTAATCTCTACAGTTTCTAAGAGTTGAAAAAGTCCCTTGTTTTCAATTCTTTCAGGCAAACAAGTTTATATATTTTTTGCAAACAAGAAATTAACTTGTCAAGTGTCTTTGTGTATAAAACTAGCTAGTCCCCCAACACCAGCAATCAAGGGCTAAGCATTAAACAACCATGACTACGTCTTTTCAATCTTCCGTCTTCAGAAGGTAAGGCTATGACCTCCAAACCCAATTTTCGATTACATATTGCATGGATTCCAGATTGGATTCATACAAACTCAAATACTTTGTTGACAATATTTCGGATTTCTTGTAGGCTTGAAGGAAAAGTAGCATTGATTACAGGCGGAGCTAGTGGCATTGGCAAGTCTACAGTGAGACT
Organism: Erythroxylum acuminatum; assembly: GCA_026284645.1. NCBI lineage: Eukaryota > Viridiplantae > Streptophyta > Magnoliopsida > Malpighiales > Erythroxylaceae > Erythroxylum > Erythroxylum acuminatum. The sequence continues at coordinate 29,808,786 of JANKOD010000005.1, read as the reverse complement.
GTTTGTACAACATGGAGCCAAGGTCGTGATTGCAGACGTTCAAGATGATCTTGGACACTCCCTCTGCAAAGAACTCGGCTCACAAGAGGCCGTCTCTTACGTTCACTGCGACGTCACCCGAGACACTGAAGTGGAAAAAGCTGTGGACCTGGCGGTGTCCAAGTACGGTCAACTGGATATCATGTTCAGTAATGCTGGAATCGCAAGCAAGCGTGGCTCGAGAATCTTAGATTCTGATAATGAAGAAGCCAAGAGGGTCATCGATGTCGATTTGTTTGGACCATTCTTGACTGCGAAACATGCCGCCAGGGTAATGATTCCAGCGAGGAAAGGCTGTATCCTGTTTACTTCCAGCGTTCTTTCTACGATTGTAACGGCTAATCCGCCACACGAGTATGTGGCCGCGAAACATGGGGTTGTGGGGTTGACGAAGAGCATGTGCGTGGAGTTGGGGGCTCATGGCATAAGGGTCAACTGTGTTTCACCATATATGGTTGCAACTCCGATAGTAAAGATAGCTTTAGGTTTGAACAAGACAGAGATGGAGAAGTTGGCCAGTGCAGCTTCGAACTTGAAAGAGGCTGTATTGGAACCAGAAGATATAGCACACGCAGCCTTGTACCTGGTCAGTGATGAGGCCAAGTACGTGAGTGGTGTCAATTTGGTTGTTGACGGTGGTTATAGTGCTACTAGCTCCGCCTTGACCGGTGCAATTGAAAAACTCCTTTCTCAAAACTGATTGAAGTCTTCGTATTGATTTTCTCTCTCTCTCGATGTGGGTCCTTTTGTAATTCTAAGTTCTATGGCCTATGGTATGGACTATGGGGACTTTTCAGCCCTCATTTTATTAGCCAGGTGATGCAATAATTGCCATATTGACGGCCTCCATTAATGTACTGTGTAACCTATGAACATAATTATGCTCTAGCGTATGGATATGACTACAATGCAAATGAAATAAAATGGATAATATCATATAATCCAACTTCCTTCTTGTACTTGTACCTAAGTTTAAATGTTGAATATAAGAACAAGCTATAATATAAGAATAGAATTAAGGATGTTTTATTTTGATATTTTCAAATGACGCATCCTTTTCGTGAATGTAGTCTCTTATTGCAGGTTGTAACAATCTATGTAAGGACAATTTTGATATTGATCATATATACCAGTGCGTTGTGGCATAAAATGCAGCATCAGGATGACATATTTATGTATTGCATCTTATCTTTCGTTTTCAATCTCTAGGTTGTTAACTAGATTTGGAGTTGCTGCTTTAAGGAGGCAATTTTTGAACCATGTTACATCAATGCAATTTAGGGTGTACTTATCTTAATAGCTCTATAGTTGAATTGTCAGTGAAACATTCGGATGGTTAGTTGATTTAGGACATATTTGATAAGTTACAATCTTCCAGCGTGGAAAAGGGTCTTGATTGTCCATGAATTAATCCCGCTTTATACTAGCTAATGAGGTGTTGAAAGCCTTTGAAAGTAAATTTGGAGGTGATCAATGACAAAACCAACATATCTTAATAGAAGGTTATTTTGATGGAAACATGATTGTCTAGCAAAAAATATTGCAATCTCTGAATTACCTTCAAATATTAAGCATTTGCTGCTGTTAATAGTCAACATGAGAAATAACGTAATTTATCTTAGAGCTTTGATAGAGACTCTTATTGAAGTACGTTGTTTCAGTATGAGAAAAGAAGAAAAATTCATCAACAAAAGTTAACGTAAACAGCTTAGTTCTGAAGCAACGGGAGTGATATTTGAAAGGTGTACTTCAGAAATGGATGTCTTGACTAACAGATGGACTTCCTTTCCTGGTCCCTTTGTCTCTTGTGAGTAATTTTATTCCCTTCTAGAGTAAGTAGTGGAGCTAAAAGAGGAGATCCAAGTGATAAACTTTGCAGGGAGACTATTGAATATTAGTTATATCAAACAGTTTATTTGAATCAATTCCTAAAAGATATTTTTACTTCCATCATCCTTATGATAATCCTTTAAGAGTTATTAAGTGATAAGATTATTCTCTTTATATATATATATATAGATTCATTAATAATGTTAGGTAATGCTCTTTTTAATTTATAACTGATCGTTTGATGCTATAATCATATTGTAATAAGATATTGGTCTATATTGCTGCATGACATTACGAGTATTCACATCTAGAATTTGGGTTAAATTTTTACTATTTGGCTCGCTTAACAATATGTCGTCTCTAATGAATAACTCAAATGTTCCTTCAAAAATATCCTCACTAATGATGTGTCCAGCGTTTTTTTAATAAAAAAAGAACACTTGTATTTATCTGGACTAAGAGTTTTATCATAATCAAAACAGAAAATAGTTGCTATGATAAGAATCTACCTTATTAGCCTTGATTTTTCCATATTTTTTTAGTAAATAGGAACCTAAGAGTTGTATGATCATAATAAAAATAAATTTAATACCAAACAAGTAAGACCTAAACTTCTCCAAAGCAAAAACACAATCTAAGAGCTCTTTCTCCATATTTTAATTACTGTGTCAACTAAAATTACAAGTCCTTGAAGCATAGTACATGAATTAGGAAGTCATGTCAATATATTGCCTAAACAACTCTTATAACATAATTGCTAGCGTCAAACATAATCTGAAAAGGAAGATTCCAAGTTATTGCTTGAAAACTGAGAGCAGACATGAGAAATTATTTAAGAATGTAGAATGTTGTTTTCAACTTCTCATCAAACTTAAAAGACACATCTTTCTTAAAGTTTATTCAAATGGGAAACACTTTTGAAAAGGTTCTAATAAATTGCTTAGAAACCTATATGTCCAAGAAAGAAGTAAATTTTCCTTATGTTGGATTTCCTTTGCAGAAACAACATTTCCCAAAGCTACATAGTGTTATACTATGAAAGGCAAAAAGTTTCTTTCAAATCCTATTTGCACTAAAATACAAGTAAGGACCTAATGTTTCAAAGTATATGGAAACAATCATAACATTTCAAAACTATATGAGTCAAAACCTTAATTGACGAAACTCCGAACTCTATCAATTAAGTGCCACATTAGTACTAATATAGGGGTTTATTATATTTTTCTTTGTATGGGATCCACCAGTGTCAACATGGAGTCTATATGGTATTAATGGATCCCATATAAAAATTAGCCTTTATCCTTAACATTTCCCTAACTTTTGATTGTCTTCTTTATACTACTCACACCTCAATGGATACTTTCATATTCCTCTAATCCTCGATCTCTTGAATGCATTCATATTCAAGAGAATGAGTCTTGGTCTCCATCTCAATCCCTTAAATTTCTGTGCTCAATCTTGGTTTAATGGGAAAGTGATGGTTGTTATTCTGGATCTACAAACACATTTGTTCCTTATTTTGGATGTATTTTTGGTGATGGGAAGATTAAGTTTAATGAAATCTTTAAATGAGTTTAATGAATATTATAATAGACTTAGCATATTATGGTGTTATCAAAGAGAATTTGAGCATTAGTGTTCCGATAAACAATAAGAGGAGCTTCGCAATGAAAAATTGAGAAAATATTAGGGAATATGGATATTTTATGTGGGGCCTAACAGTTTTATATGGGTTTCAGGTTAGTAATAGTGGGCTCACTAAGTATTAAAAAATAGAAAAGTCATATAAAAGCTAATGTAGCACTTAGCTGGTGTAACTCTGACATGGTTAAGAGTTTCATCAATTAGGAGTTTATCATAAATGATTTTGAAATATTAGAGTTCATTTTATACACTCTAAAATATTAGGCCATATTTATACTTTAGAGCAAACATTATGATTAAAAACAGAAACTTTTTAAATTTAGAATAAGGTTAGTTTTTATGCATCTTTTAAGTACAAGTTTGAGATGTTTTAAACAAACATCAAATTAATCATTAAGAACACTAAAAATAATATATGAATACTTGAACAATATTTCAACATAGTCAGAGAAAATTCTTACCATACAACTTTGAAAAGTTTGCATTACAAAGATCAAAAGGCATGTTCTTATTGGTAAATGTATTAAGGGACATGTAATCCCCTAGGGTAATACAATGCAATAATAATTGAAAAAACATTAAGAAAGTAATATAAAACTTATCTAGCTAAAATTTGAAGCATTTTATTAATAACGGTTAGAGGAAAGTGAATTTTTATAATTAAGGTATTTAACTTACTATAATCAATACACACTCTCTGACTATTATGTACTGATTTGGGAGTAATTTCATTTTCTTAAATGTTCACCAATATGATTCCAAACTTCTTACAAACAATTTGTATTGGACGAGTCTACCTACTATTAGAGATAGAATAAATAATTTCACAATCCAAAAGCTTTACAATCTCTTTCTTTACTCCATCATCATAGGTGTATTTGAGCTCAAGGCCTGTGACAAACTACATGCATGCACCTAGTAACGGGTCTTGAGCTCAAATTCACCTATAAAACCTGTGACAAATTTCCACATAGTGGTGGGAACCTATATTCTCATGCCCACAATCAAGCCAATACTAACAACCTAATAACACATTCCTATAAACAACTTAAGTAACAAAAAATCTCAATAAATAACCTTCTTAATAAACATATAAGTAATTACTAATAGTTATAGGTTTTAGTGGGTAGTTTAGTATGTGTTTAGTTGTTAAATTGAATGATTAGTGTATGCTTAGGTTAGGATTATGTTATTTAGTTAGATATTTATGTTTTGAGTGTTTTATGGGTTAGAGCATGTTACTGAGCTTTAATATTATGTGTTTGAGGTACCTTGATGTGTTTGTTAGTGTTTCAGATCAAATATCGAAGAACGAAGGGAATTTAGAGAAAACCTAGAGCAAGGCCTAGGGCCATGATCGTAACAGAAGCTTGGTGGAGACAGCGCATCATAATGTTAGTCAAAATAAAATAATTAGACTTCTACTATAACAGTAGTGAGTCTAGGTCGCTCCCACAGAGAGTATACTTAAAGTTATTGAAATGAAATTAATCGATATTTAGGTTTAGAGGGTTTTGGAAATAAGAAAATAAAATGAAACTGGACTAATAAAAAAATTAAAGAAAACATGCGACAAATGATAAAAGTGGAGATTTTGGTAGGAACTCGATTCTTTGGTTTATCTTAGCCCACACCCTAATTAAACACATTTCATTGATTTGTTGTTTTCAAACCTCTCTTAGTAACTATTAATCATGGGTTAATAAACTTGAGTTTTCCCTTAGGTAGTGTTTAATTAAGATACAATCATTAATTAATCCTAACTACCAAATAACTTAGGATACGATCTCTAGATTCAATTGGGAAGTAGCATTGCAAATTAGAAAAATCGATTAATCAAGGCAATAATTACATACAATGTGTCATTTAGCCTAGGTTATGCTATCCTTAATGATTACGAATCAGTAGTTGTTACACATGAATTTAAACATAACAATTACAAATTATATTGAAATTCTAGCAATGAGTTTGCAAATGAACGATTCAATGAATGCATTAAAATCATCTTTTCATAATACCCATTGGGTTCATACACAAATAACTGAACAATAACGAGAATATGATTATCCATACATAAAACCCAATTCAATTAACATAGGATAATACAATCAATTTCTAATGAGAGAAAGAAACAACAAAATAGTGAAATACACTTATCTCGGGTTGTCAGTGTCGATGTTACCTTCGAACTGGTGTTGGGACGTCTAACCTTCCATGGGTCTCTCCCGATTGAGAGCTTTACCCCTTATCTTCATTAAAATTAAGAGCTCTAAAAAAGATTTGGTTCAACCCCAAGAAATAATGTCCCACCTGAAACCCCTTCTCTATTCTTGCTACTGCGCCTCCTCTCTATTTTCTGAATTAATTCTTTGTCCACTTCATTATTCACTTCTTAAAACCCTCTCCATTCTTGAGTTTTTTTCCTTTGGGTTATGCGTTTTGCTGCTCTTGCTTTCCATTATGCTGTGTCGTTTTTGGCTACTCACCAGTTGCTGCATTGCTTCTTTGGCGTGGATTGCTCCTTGGCGTGGACTACTGTGCTGCGTTTTTTAGGTCCTCCAAATGTCCAACGTGCTACATTTTGATGGTCCTTGTGCTGTGCATTTTGATTGCACCTTGTTAGTGTGTTTTGCATTACATGTCTTGTCGTTTTTGGATTTCTCCTCACCAGCCGCTGGTGTGCATTGTTTTGGATTTCATTTACATGCCATCTGCTGCCTGTGCTGCGTTTCACCTTCTACATGCTGGTGAGCGTTGTTTTGGTCTTCATTTACATGCCATCCGCTACCTGTGCTGCGTTTCACCTTCTACATGCATCTTTCATCCAGCCAGCTTTTACTTATGCACTGTCGTATTGGTGTTCTTCTTTATCCATTAATTTTCATGCATCCTTTTCTTTGCGTTGTCATTTTTCTTGTCTTTTAATTTTCTTCTTCTCACTCCATAAAGACAAGTGAAAATTAACCTTTGGAAAATGGCCTAGTTATCGAGCTTTTGACTCACTTTAACTTTTTTGCTTCCGAATTGTGTCTAAAATCACATATGAGTCAACGTGAGTATCTTAACTAATTATATGTCAATAATCACTAAGTGTTATAGAGTAATTTCATAATCAATTAAGCACCTATCATTTCCCCACACATTTAGCTTTTGGTTGTCCTTAAGCAAAATATAAAAATTAAGCTTATAGACCCAAAAACATTTACTTAATTCCCATATGTTCCAAGAATACATAATCATAAGCAAAGATGAATGACTTTCAAAAATCATAGCTAGAACTTAACATTCCAAGCTTTTACTCATGATCAATAAACATTCATTACCATTAAAAACCGAGCAATCTAGTGATAGACTTGAAAAATGTGTTTAAATAATATATGTTCATGGGTGTACTCAACACCATTCATGGTCATTTCATTCCACAAATTTGCATTTCATTCATTTCTCCACCACTAATGTTCACATGCAAAATCATGGATCAAAGGTCTTTTCAAGGTTGTAACGTGGGAAAGAGGAAGGTGAGATGTATTTGGGTTAAGTAGCATAAAAGCCAATAAAGCTAGTGAAACAAAGCAACACTCAATGTGACATCAAGTGCAAAAACCAACATTCACTCACAATTGTGTACATCAACTATAAAGAATGCAAAAATAAGTTTCACAACTCAAACTCAAACTCTCGTACACAAACCACATGAAGTATATACCAATCCGAAGGGATCACATACAATTGATGACCATACATTGAAATCACAAAGAGTGACTCTTCTAAGCCAACATCTACCTCATATTCAACATACTCAAATAACCCGTTTAATATAGCTTTAGAAGGACGCAGAAAGGAAAAATAACCTTGCAAACTGCTTTTGAACTTCCTCTTTGATACATTTATTTAAACTTTTGCTCTTTCTTTTTCTTTTTCTTTTTTCTTTTTTTTTGCTTTTCTCTTTTCTTTCTTTTTTTCCCTTTCTTTTCTTTTTTTCTTATAAAAATTAAAATAAACTACATCAATATGGGAATTTCAATGATAAGACATAAAATAAAATCCCAATATTATAACCAACCCAAACATATGCATACCCCTACACTTAGAATTTTGTACTTTCACAAACTCAAAAATTAACAAATGTTTCACTAGCTTTAAGGCTTGCGAAGGACATTTGGTTAGGTTAAAGCATATAATGTGGCTAATACACAAAGAAAAGGCAAACAAGGCTCGTGGGGGCTTATCAAAAAGGAAAATCATATAATGGGTAGACTATTTGGAAAATGTAGTTCAAAAAGTAAATAATGCCTAATCATATCTATGTTAATGCATGTGATAAAAATGTGGTCTCAAATAGAAATTCAAGACAAAATTAGGATGTACATGTTATGAAGGTCACATATCATCAAAAAATAATGAGACTGATATGAATGTGTTAATCTAATATGTTTCAAAATCTCATCGACTTTGTCTACCACTAGTCATTACTCCTCTAAAGATAATGCACATTGACCAATTACAAGAGAAAAAGTACATGCTAAAGTTGCTATTAAATTCTCTAGTCATTTTATTCTCTACTCATGACTATATAATCCTAGAACCAATAGAAAATGAGCAAATGTTTGTCTGTTTTATTTTCTCTCATTTTATTGAAAACTTAAAATAAGCAAGAAACACACCAACATTAAAACACAATTACATAAAAAAAGTAATGTGGAAATGTAAAGAAAAGAAATTTACTTCCCTTGGGTTGCCTCCCAAGAAGCGTCTGTTGTTAGAGTTATTAGTTCGACTCCTCCTTCTCCTCACGTGACAAAATTGTGATCTTTAAGTATTACAGTTAGCGCCACTTCTACTCGAGGTTATTCTGGATAGGGCCTTAGTTGATCATCATTTCCATTTATCGTCCTCCCTCGATCTCTACTGAGTCCATACTTTCTTGAAAGATCTTGAATGTCTTTTCACCTTTTTCTTCCTTGTTCAATTCCTCTAACTAACTAGGTAAAAGTAAAGAGTTATTTTAACAATAAAATAGAACTCAGTACATATTTACCTCTGAGATAAAAGATATAGCTCTTTTTGCCTTGAGCTCCTCCTCAACTTCTTCCACGCAATAAAAGATATAGGTTACTGATTCTCAGGGTATTCAAGCTAAGGGGGTTTGTTTTTTTAGCCACTTACTACAAGATGAGGGAAATAATGTAGATGTTATAGACACCTTGGTGAATAAGGTGATTGAGCCAGTGTTGTTAGATATCGAGAATAAAGATTTACAGAAAATGTCATTATTAGAAGAGATTCTTGTGGTGATAGGGGAGATGGATGGTGACAGTGCAGTAGGCCCAGACAACTTCACTGTGAATTTCTTTACTCACTGTTGGGAGGTTGTGGAAAGTGACCTAGTGGCTGTAGTGCAAAAATTATTTATGGGAAGAGATCTTCCTAAAGCTTACACACCTACCTTTCTGGTACTGATTTCAAAGATTGCTAATGCACCTTTGTTAGCCAAGTATAGGCTAATTAATCTATGTAACTTCTTTCAAAAGATGATCTCTAAGTTGATTATTAACAGGCGGCATTTGATTCTACCAAAAATTATATCTCCTAACAAGAGGCTTTTTTACCTGGGCGATTAATTTCTGATAACATTTTGTTGGCTTAAGAAATATGTTCGGATATGAACAAAAAGATTAGAGGTGAAAATTTATTAGATATGGCCAAGGCATACGATAGAGTGTCTTGGCTTTTCCTAATGAAAGTATTGTAACATTATAGGTTTGGGGAATAATTTATAAGATGAGTTTGGAGGCTGGTTTCAAATTGTTGGTTTTCTGTATTGGTAAATGGAGTGCCTTTAGGATATTTTCACTCATCATAAGGTCTAAGACAGGGTGCTAAAGTTTTGACAATAGTGCTGAATGATCTTCCACATATGGATGCATTTGCTACTCTTAGGGGTTTTCCTAGGGTGACACATCTCTCCTATGCTAATGATGTATTGATTTTTACAAATGGACTAAGATCATTTATCACAACAGTAAGGCAACATTGGGAGAATATGAAAGGTGTTCTTGCTAGCTAGTTAATGCTATTAAAAGTTGTTTTTCATGTGGATGCTCTTAGATAAGACAAAATTTGATTGTGCATGTCACTGAGTTCCAACATCATCAGTCCTCGTTCACATATCTTGCATGCCTCATTTATTGGGGAATCTGAGTTTTCAATGGATTGGCAAATAAAGTCGCTCAAAAAATATCTCACTAGGTAAGCAATCTGCTATCAATGAGAGGAAGACTGAATCTTCTTTGATCAGTTTTACAATCTCTTCCATTGCATATCTTAGCTACAACAAACCTCTCGTAAGGGATTTTGACTAAATTAGAAAAAATATTTGTAGATTTTCTATAGGGAGTAGGTGAAGAAGGGCCTAAGCATCAATGGATTACATGGAAATCACCGTGTTGCCCAATGGAAGAAGATTGTATTGGTTTGCGGTGTTTGTATGACATATACTTGACCTTCTCGGTTATGTTGTTGAGGATATATCTAGTGGGTAATTCTTTATGTCCATCCTTCTTAGCGGCTAAGTATGGAACTAAAGGCGATCCAGAGGTGATTTAGCCTAGGATGACGAACTCTCTGAATTGGAAAACAATGCTAGATATTTATGAGCAAATTCAGGGTCGTACTGTTCACTCTGGTAATAAACTCATATGGAAGGATACCACCACTGGGACTTCTCGATGATTTATTTCTATAACGGTCTTAGAGATGCAGGCACATATACTATAATAGGCTACAATATTTGGCACAAAGGGATTCCTATGAAAGTATCCTTTTTCATGCTACACTTATGGAAAAATATGCTTCCTCTGGATATTCCCATGCGAAGGCTAGGCATTCTTGAACCTTCGAGATCCAACTACTGTCAGAATGGTTGCAAAGAAACTCTGGACCACACTTTCCTTCTTGGTGAGTGGGCTAGACACCTTTGGAGATTTTTAGGTATGACCTTTAGTTTAGCGGATGCGGCTATGAGACTAGTCTTTCATGTGTTTCCATCCTTTATTAGTTGGAGTATTTGGAAGATGCGTTGCTTGGAAAAATTTGATGGATTGCCTCCTCCTATATCTTTGGTGATCTAAGAGATTATTGAGTATATCTCTTATGTTTTCCAAGATTCTCTTTTTTTTTTCTAGCCATTCCAGGTAAATAGTGGCAAGATGTGGTAGAGACTGTTGAAAGGTATGCTCAAGTCCGCAAGGTTTCCTTAGTGCGTTGGTGTAAGCCCTCCCTAGGATTTCTGAAGCTAAATACTAATAGTTCGTTCACAGGGAACCCAGGGCCAGGTGGAGGTGGTGGAATTGTTCGAGACTAGTTGGGAAGGTGTGTATTGGTATTCGCATTCCCTATGCAACATGTTACAATCCTATAATCAAAAACACAATCTCTTTTGCAAGGATTGAAACTTTATGCTGATTTATTACCCAATTTTTGAGTCATTGTCGAGTTAGACCCCAAAGTTTTGGTTGACATATGATTGGTACCGTTCAAATTTCATGGAAGCTGGCAGATTAGTTAACTGAGGTGCAGAGGTTCTCTTTTGTGGATGGTTTTCTTCATTGTTATAGGGAGGCAAATAAAGCCGCAAATTTCTTGAAAATTTTGGGATGTTCGTTAGAGGCTTTGATCACTTACAGTACTCAATCACTGATGACTCGTACCTTTAGGGATATATTAACTTTAGATAGGTCAGGCTTGCTTTCATTAAGAGTATAAACTGTTTAACTGTAATAGATAATAGCGATATTGGTGTTTGTAATTTCTTTATATTTTCACATCTTTGATGGTTAGCATCTAGTGCTAGATTACTTGTTACTGCCAACTTCATTTGTTTCGGGTAGGTTAGGTTCATGCCCCTTACTCTACACTTTTAATTTTTCTTATTAATAAAATATAGTATCCATCCCCTCCAGGGTGTCGCCCCTGGTTTTAAAAGAATATAGGAAACTAGACATTCCAAAAAGAATACAGATATTGCTTATGCTGAAATATGTGTTCTTATATGCTGATTTGGAGTCTAATACATTGCACAAGTTGATTGCCGAATTGATCCTTGGGTAGACATTTATCTTGGAAGATTTTGTAGTTTATTTCATCCCATATTATTGTGCTTTTTGAAGATAAAACCACCCAGAAACATTTGTAAGTAGTGTTATTCAAACAATTGGTACTTAAGTACTAGGGATTTGATGTTGTCCAGACTTTCTAGCCTCACATTTATCAAACACTTCTTAAGGAGTTACATCCATATTCTACTGATATAGTTGCATTTAAAGAATAGACATTTAGCACTTTCCTCAACCTCTCAACATAGTGAACACCAGTTGGTGAGCTGAAAGTATCTAGCAATTTTATCAACTATTTTCAACTTGCCCTCCATTGCCTTAAAAAAGAAAGAGAAATTAAATTTATAACTTACAAAACTAACTTAAACTCAAATTGAAATTCTAAATAACTAACACACAATTATTGATCAACACTTGAATTAAAATCCAAAATAACTAAATCGCTAACATTAATCAACAATTTAGTCTTTGTTAATAATATTAAAATTTTGATATATTTAATAAATAAACAATAAATACTTTGCTCAATGAAGATAGTAGTAAGAGAGCAAAGGTTAATCCTTAACGACTATATCCTTTACAACTTAAAATTTCAATTTTAACTTATCTTCGAGTATTAAAATTTTACTTTGGATTTCATTAAGATTCCAAATATCAAGTTTCACTTTTAAAGCTTTCACTAAAAGTCCAAACAAACTTGGACTTGGACGTGTAAGCCCACTTAAAAAAGGTGAGGCGTCTACTTTTTTCTTCATGATAGCCTTCTTTAAAGGCCATTGGACGAGAAAGATGTGAGATTTCAAAATTTAGCCTTCAAAACAGAAAATCGAAAAAGTTGGAATTAAGTCCAATTTATTTCAAATCATCTTATTGTCTCGTACGCATATATAACGATAAATATAATACTAATAATCACAAATACTTATGAAATAGTTAAAATATTAAGTACAAAAAAATTATGATAATATTAACTCTATAAACTTGTAAATTATAATTACACATATTGTTAAAGTTGAACGGTGTATAATACACATCGTATTAAATTAAATGATGAAATGGTATGTTAAATATAATTTATAATTTTAAAATTTATTTGATGAAATCAAAAACTTAACTATCAAAATATATTTTTCCTAAAAGTTCAAGAAGCATATCTAACTGTTCATTTATAAATGACTTTAAATCCTAAAAGTTGCCTTTCCAATGATCTCCTTCATTGTCATCAGATAGCTAGCTCTAGCAAATTTCTCACAATCACGGTGCTCTAGGGTGACCGTTATAAGGTTGGCATGATAACATGGATTAAATGTGTATGAAAATTCTGTTTCGACATCTAAATAATGATTTTCTTTCTATATCTGAAAATGAATCTTTCATTATCATATAAAAGTCCCATAATCACGGTGTTCCACGATGATTATTGAATAAGACTGGTATGATAACATGGATTAAATGTGCATGGAAATTGTGTTTCTGAATCTAAACGGTGATTTTGATTACTTCATTGCTCCGTGATTCCAAAAATGAAAAGAATGCTCAACTTCTCACGTGTATTATATGAAGTATATTTGGTATGGTATAATGCACTTCTACTTAAAAAAGTTTTAACGCCTAGATTACAAGTGTTCCACCTTCTTTCTTTTAATTAATAACTAAATCCATCCTTTTCTTATCTTATCCTGGATTTCGTTCATTTTCAGAGAATAGTAAGAAACTCTATTTATGCCGGATGAAAATTGGTACATGTGAAAGCTAATAATAGTTGATTAAGACTTAAAAATGGATCCCTTGCCTATTACTTTTTTAAAGAGAAATTATCATCTCAAGTGTCTTTCTTCGTCTATAAAAATGTCGACTCGTCGACGGTCACCAGCAGCAGCAGGCAAGGGCTAGACAGGCATGGCTATGTCCTTTAACACTTCCGCCATTAGAAGGTAATGATATGACCTCTAAACTCAATTTTTGATCACATATCATCCATTCCAGATGGGATTTATGTAAAATCAAATACTCTTAAAATTTTGTTGGGATTCTTGTAGGCTTGAAGGAAAAGTAGCATTGATTACAGGTGCAGCTAGTGGAATTGGCGAGTCTACAGTGAGACTGTTTGTACAACATGGAGCCAAGGTCATGATTGCAGACGTTCAAGATGATCTTGGCCACTCCCTCTGCAAAGAACTCGGCTCCCAAGACACTGTCTCCTACGTCCACTGCGACGTGAGTCGTGATGCCGATTTAGAAAAAGCTGTTGACCTTGCGGTGTCCAAGTTTGGGAAGCTCGATATCATGTTCGGGAATGCTGCAATCATAGGAAAGCTGGGCTCTAGAATCATAGATTCTGATAATGAAGAGGCCAAGAGGGTCATCGATGTCGATTTGTTCGGG
>JANKOD010000005.1:29763703-29776679 GCA_026284645.1 Erythroxylum acuminatum | reverse complement strand
TTAGGTTGATGGTTTCATACCGATACCTGGATCCTGGGGATCGGGAAAGTCCCGGGAACCAAAATTTTTGTTTTCCGTTGCCTGGACATGTGATGTCCGTCCCGGGATTTTCCTACAGAACTTCTACTCTATCAAGTTATGGTTTGATATTGGAAATCTTGAATATGAATCCTACAAGGATATAAGAGAACTTAAGAATGAGCAAGAGAATTTTCTTGGGCTTATATGATGAGTTAAAGAGTTTAAGAGGCTTAAAGCTAACAAGTCATTTGATTGTGGAGGACAACTAGTGATTATTTTGATGACTATAAAGCATAATGAAAAAACTAATAGCCAATATAGAGTGCTTTCAATATTCGACCTAGACAATTTCAAAATACTTTCCAAAGTCATATATGCAAAGAATCATCTTGCAAAAAGAGTCACTACTCCACCATCCTTTACTAATAAACCTCTTTAGAGTTAACATAATTCAAAATTCTCTCCATATTTTCAAGTATATTTATATACTTAATTACTATCTTCATTATGTCCTTATGATTAATAATTATTTCAATAGTATAATTTTATTTTTTGGGATTGCATAGGAGAAGTAGATAGTACACATATTATTGCACATGGTCCAATCGATGAACAAATACCATTTAGGGGTATAAAAACTTATTCAACTCAAAATATTAGGTTATGTTGCTCATTTGACATGTATTTCACATATATAATGACTAGATGAAAACGTATTACAAATGACTCTCGAATTCTTTTTAAAATAATGACAAAATCAACAATCTAATTTTCTATGCCTCCACAAAGTATTACATTATTTAACAAAATGTAGTAATTGCAATTAATTTTTAGTAAACTTTTGTTAATATAATTTCTTTATATGTTTGTAAGTTCTATTTAGTTGATTCAAGTTGCAACAATATTTTTGAATTTCTTTAACCACATTAAGGTGAAAGATATGTTTTACGAGATTATACAGGACAAGGTAGACCTCAAGGTCTATAAGGTTGCTTAACTACATACATTCTTTATTAAGAAATGTTATTGAAAGATTTTTTTTTATGTTCAAAGCAAGATTTCTTAGACTTTCAAACATGCTGAATAATGATATGAAGAAACAAAAGTACATCATCATTGTTTATTGTATTATATATAATTATATTAGAATGCACAGACAAAACAATAAATTATTTGACAGTTATGTTTAAAATGAAAAGCAAATTAAGGAAAGTATAAATGAAGATGTAAGTTTTCAAGCAAAGTATAATACCACTCCAAATAATACCACTCCAACACAAATTTGAAGTATGTCTCCGAAGTGAGATCAAATTATTAGATAAATGTGGAATGATTATAATAGTTCTAATTGATTTATGTTTCTTTTTGTAAGTGACACTACTATTATGCTTTGAAGTATTATGGTATGATAGACATCTTTATTAATTATAATGACTTAATGTAATTTTTTATATTTTATAAAATTTTATTATATAAATTGACTTGTGCATTTCTTTAATTATGTAAATATTTATATATTTAATTTCTAATCATAATTAGAATTAATTAATTTAAGAATAAAATTTGATATATTTAAATAATTAAAATATTTACATTTAATAATATAATTAAAAATAAAAATAGGATGATAAAACCAAACATATTTTAAAAAACATGTTAAAATCAAAAATATTTTTGTTTTTAATTTTTTATGACAAATCTCGACTAAAGATATTTTATTTTTTGTTACAAATACCAATCAAATATGTTGTTTAAAAAAAGAAATCAAAAATTAAAAAATAAAAAATAAAAACTACGATAGAAGTAGAATCAAACCGAGATAAGAAACCAACGACAAAGGGTAGCAATACAGAGAAAGATCTGGAGCTAAAGTTGAAGCTGAAACAAGAGCTTGAAGAAGGGAAGAGGAAAAAAAAAGGGAGCAGCATGTGAGAAATGGTAGAGGAGAAAGAATAGTGATTTAAAGATAAAATAAGATGAATGATAAAACGCGAGGATTGAAAAGTGGTTCTGTCTGATTCTGGTGGGGTAGGACGCTGCTGCTTGGATCCATGAGATTGGTTGACTTTGGCTTAGAGATACCTGCAAAACAATAAGGCACACCGGGGGTTGACCGTCGGTAGGCCCCTCCGACGCTCAAGTTAGTCTCTTTGTGAGGGTTTTGGTGGCTAGGAATAAATAATACTAGGGTTCTCGAAAGTCGTACCTTCTTTCTCATGAGGTAATGAACTTATATATAAAAAATACCTACTAGGTTTAGGTGTTCCTTTATGAGTAGGAAGTTACCATCTATGAATGGGCCGTTTATGCCTGGGCCTAGCACGACCGACCTAACAAAAAAGAATTCTGCAGAAAAGAAATGAAAACCAGTAATAAAAGAGTCCACATCTTAAAAAGATGAAGGAGAACCTCTTACTAACTCCACTAATTGTTCACAATATCCTTTGCTAGAATTTCTTATCAAAATCTTTCTCTCTTGATTTCTGTTTTTAAGTTTATAAGAAAAAAGAATATTAAAAGGAAACCATCATGCTGCTCAATACAAGAGTTCAAGCATACATAAAAGATAAGGCATCTTTCCACTTATATGTTTTGTATCTTCATTGACGAATTTTATTCACAGTTTATACTCGCGTGTTTGACTAAGAGAAAAAGCTAATCCAAATACTAATTTCTTGTGGAAAAAAGAAGTATATTTTACTAAAAGTTTAACTTCATTGGATCCATCTTCGTTTGTGTTTAAGATATGTCTTATTATTTATTTTGACATTTTTATTATTAAATATTCAAGATAATGATTAAAAATATAAATCAAAAAATCTTACTCAATTGAATTCTTGGATAGAGTTGTTGCACAAATATAACTCTATCTTAAAGGAAGATTGATGTACGTTTAGTTTGGAGATATGGATAAGGCAAGATGGCATGGGTAATTTTTTCCAGGTCTTAGTTTGACCACAGTCATCACTGGGTTTTTTCTCCTTTTTGCATCACACATGGTAATGATTTTGTGAGACTTTTTTTCTGGGAGGCTTACGTGTGAAGTGGGTGTGAAGGTTTCCAGGTCTTTGATTCACTGTTGTGTGACTCTGTTCTTAGCACAAGATACCTGAGTTTTTCCAGCTTTTTGACTTGCCGCATGGGTTACTAGGTGCTGTCTCTTTTTGCAAAAAATACTTGTGTAGTTTGGTGGGGTTTTTCTGGTGAGTATTCACGATGAATGAAAGAGCTAAAAAATATGTTGTTTGATCTGAATATTTTTACAGCTTTGAAGGAGGCTTGTGTGTAACATTACCAAGTGTGAAGAAAATTGGAGACAGCCAAAGGTGTGTTGATGCATGCATGACCCAGCTCCCACACTTAAATCGTGGTTGAATTGGTGAAGTTTCTGCTGGGTATTTATTTGGTGTATCGTGTGTGATCTTGTTTTTGCTAAATATACACGTGAGTCACTTAGCTTGTGAGTTGTTCTTGATCTATGTCTTAGTGCATTTTATTGTTAGTGAATGGGTAGATCACATGGCTTTTATTGTTCAGAAAATTGGGGCATAGCTGGAGATATATTATTGTATACTTGAACCTTCGTGTTTGAAAGACATTATTATGGGCTGAAGAATAGTTTGTGTGAACTGAAGGTCTAGTGATGTTACCTGCGTGATTATTCAGCTGCTCATACTATTGAGGTTAGTACGTGATTATTCAACCGATCCTGTGTGATTGTTGAGAAAAATCCTTTGTTGAGGTTAGTACGAGGCAGTCATACTATTGGGTGTAAAAAAAATTCACGGGTAATAAGGACGAGAGATAGTGTCAAGGGTTGAATGGTGTCGGTTCAGTAAAGCCTTGTATAAAACTATTGTCATTAGTAAAATAATTAAACTAGATGAGAGCTCCGCAGATATAAGTAAAATGTGGCAAATTGCGTTATCAAATTTCGGAGTTGATTTATATTTGTATTTTTATTTTTTTAGTAAAATATGAAAGCTTGCGAAAATAATACACACGTACGATTCTTTCAGTTAGTAGTAACTAAATCACTAGCACTGCGCGTTAACTTTCTATTCAAATGAGCTTTCTCTTCCTCCCTACCCCGCGAATCTTCCCTTATCTATAGTCATCATCCCACGATTGACATTTAGATAATTAAATAATTAAGACATTGGTTATTCAAGTTGTTTCTGGTTCACGTAGTCTGAGTTAATTCTGTTGCTACTACAGAGCGAAATGGATGATCTGGCACCTGGGTTTCGCTTCATCCCAATAGAGGAAGAGCTGATCTCTTTTTATCTGCAAAACAAGCTTGATGGAGGAAAGGAGCACTTACACCGAGTTATAGATCGTGTTATACCCGTCCTTGATATCTACGACTACAATCAGCGGGATCTTTCTCGTAAAAGCTTTTATTTTTGTCTCTATATATTCTTCCTTGCATATTTGGCCTTTCCTCTTATTTTTCTTGATGCCTTGAACTTACCTATAGCAAGGAGGGTTCATTCGCTCGTATTTAACTCAAAGTTGCCAGGATCGGATTTACTTCAGATGATCAAGTATCTGCAATGTAACTAACATAGAAAAGGAAAACACATTGTGTACTTGTTTTGTGAGTGTTGTGTAGTAACTGTCACAATGATACGCACACATAGACAACATATGTGCATGATCCCCCTGTCGCCTCTTCTTACTTGGGTTTGTATACAGCCGAAGCTATTTTGCTCGCATCACTGTCAAGAAACTTGTGTCGCAGGGACTCAGAATCAGAGCACTGGTTTTTCTTTGTTCCAACAAAAGAATGCGAGCTGAGTGGTGGAAAACCCAACAGATTGACAATCTCAGGCTACTGGAAGGCCAGTGGTTGTCTTGGCTATGTTTATTCATTGAAAGATAATCGCTTCATTGGGATGAAGAGAACCATGATTTTCTACAACGGAAGGGCTCCCAACAGTCGGAAAACCGAGTGGAAAATGAATGACTACAAACTATACTCACAGTTACTTCCTCAACAACTGGTTCACATCCGAAGGTTAGACCATTCGTGACAAACCAATTTACTTTCCAATCATTTATTACATTTTCAAGAAGAACTTGGGATTATTATGCGATAGAAAATTTGACAGGTCCAAGTTATATTGTAACTTTTGGTCACTATAATTAATGGTCATAGAAGATTACTAGAATAAAAAAAGTAGAAACTGTTGAAGGTATATATTTCTTTTGCAGTTGAGGAATGAATTGAGTTTGAGCAGGCTATACTACAGATCAAAAAGTTTGGTGTCCTTCGATAGAAGGCCAGTTGGAGCAGTGCAAGTAGATGAAGTACTCAAACGTTATGAGGACGAGGCAAGAGCATCTAATTAAAATAGTACCATTAGTACCTCCAATCAAAATGATTGACGATAGCCGACCAACATCAAGGATTTCATTGCCTGCAGAACAAGGCCAACCCTTTGAATTTGGAATGGATATAGACATTGGCCCTCTTTGGGATTGGCAGCAATTAGATCCGTATTTTCATGAAAAATAGGAAATACAATGGCGTTAATTAGCTCCTAACTCTATTCTTAAGAGTGCTTTAATCAAGTACGACATGCGTCAATTTACTTTGGTTAAATCATGGTCACGAGGAAGCATCACGATAGTCGCCGTCATTAGGGATGTTTCTGTTCTGCTGTTGAGGCAGCGCCAAGCTACACCTCTATAACCAAATCTACGACATCATCTTTGTCTAACGAATCAACTACTGTTGCATTATCATCCATGAAGAAGACAACTCCATGGATAGTTCGGCGGAGTTTGATTGAGTCGATGTTGATGTTGTTGTCTTCGAGAAAGTTTCTCCTAATTTCTTCCTTCCACTCTCTGATTGTTGTGTCAATGCGCAGCGTCAACCAATGTATGTTATCTTCTACTCGAACCCCAATTCTAATCATCTGTTCTATATCAACTGCACTGCCGTTGGAAATCCCATAATCACTCAACGGTCTCGTATCTTCTTCCAGACTCACGTTACCGAAGAGGAGTTGTTGATTCTCTGCTGATTGCGTCCCACAAAAAGGCCGGATTCCCAATTTGAGGTCATGAACTGTTGCAGTCACTGGAACCATCAGGGTAGCGATAAAATCGCCTTTCCTAATCAAAATCGCCATCCACTGCAATGCATGTATATTTTTTAGATGCAATCAGATGCTGAATTCCATCTTATTAGATATGGATATGCCTTTTCATTCATTTATTTTTAAACAGAGCTGGAATCTAGCAATCTTTAATTTCCGTTTACATTGATTTAGATCAAAGAACTTGAAGACTTACTGGAACATGACCATTATTATGTGGAGCATCATCCATGGCCTTGGGGGAATTGGAACGAACCTCAATTTCAATAAGAAATATGAGTTTGGATCAATGGAGCAGAAGAAATCATCATTCTCATCCAAATCTTGTCTTTTTTATACATTTATCCTCTCATGTTCTTAGCGTGCTTGTACACTAATCCACGCTATCTAAGTGTTTATACTGATCAACCAAAGATTGCTCATGATATTCGTATTCGTTACCGGTACCAATCAGCAGTCATATTGTATGAAGACAAAAAAAACAATATCTTCATGACATATCTTTTGTTAATTTTATTTTACAATGCAAATTATAATTAATGTATCCCCGTTTTGCATGAAATCTACTCATAGGTTTTGATTTAAAGGTTATATTAACCTGTAAATCAAAATTTATGTACAAAAGACGACTCCATATTTATTTTAACTTGTAAATTAATTTCATTACGAACAAACGACTCCATATTTAATTTATATACATTTATTCTTTATGTATGGAAAGGAACGTAGGCATTTTCCATGTCTTTAGTGCTAAGATTTTGGTTGTTAATTTCAAATAATTTCTACTATTAGTCGCCATTAAATATTTTTACCAATATTTTATTGGACTTAATTGGGGTGCGTGATAATTTATATATCTAACAAAGTTTCATATTAAAAAGACGAATTGCAGATAACAAAAGAACACTAAATTAGCGAACCGATATCGATGAAGCCTTGCATTTTCAAATCGACCTGACTTTAGCAATATGAGAGACTACAAATACTAAAAATATGTGTGATCCCTTTCTTTATTGTGTACAGTTTATAAGTGAAAAGAAGCCCAAATTTCCAATTTCTCCTATACCGCTAGCAATTCAAGCCCTAACGTCGTAAGTTGGGGTTTGGGGCCTAACTTCTTCGCAAGTTCTGCTTGCCTCCGTGTCCAATTTCCTCCCTCTTCATATTCTTGAGTTATTCTATGACAAAGGCAGGAACCAAATTAAACTTGAATGCATCAGACTTACCAGAACTGGAACGAAGAGTGGATTCATTGCTTCATCAAAGAAAATTATACAAAAAGGGGTATCCTTCCAACAAAACTTTATAAAAAACAATCATAAGCTGTTAGTGTAATAAAATATCGATCAGCATCTCCTCCTCCTGGCATTAGGCTCCCCCAAGATGAGTAAAAGAGCTATTAACAAGCCTAATTGATCACCATTGCAGGATTCAATAGTAGACGAGTATAAACCATGGGAGCAAAGACAAGTAGGGCATTAAAAAAATAGTTCTATATTATTAGCAAGCCTCAAAAGCAATAGTGTTGTGTAAAACCAATATATATTATATGTGGCTCATTAAATAATTATGATTTTAATAATATTAAATGCTAAATTATGAGTAGTCAATTTGATGAAGTAAGATAATGTTGATTAAATTTCCTTAAAAAAAGATAATTTTGATTAAATAAGATAAGATTTTATTTTTAAACTTACCGTTTGATAGTAACGATTTAAAAATATCTTTATTTAATTTGAAACTAGTCCTCCATACATTTTTGTTTATTTTCACCATCAAGAAGCAAAATTATTAAGGGAAAGAGAAGAGAAACAAATGTAAATAAAATATGGGCTAAAGAATTATTGTGATCATGTTTATGTAATAAATTATGCTTACATGTGGTATCAGAGTCTGGTTTTAAATTATATGTTTTCTCTAGAAAATATCACATAATGTTGGGGAAAGTATAGACAATAAGATAGAAAAGAAAGAGACGAAAGAGACGGAAGCCAAAAATGAAAATAAGATAGCCTTTGCAATGGACTTTTTCTACATCCTAGTCAGAGACAGAACAGGCCTATATATAGGCTTACAATTAGCCAATAAAAGCTAAAAATAAGGCACTAAACGACAAGTGGAGAAGTGGGAAAAAACAAAGACGTGGGCTAAAACTTAGTAGGAAACAGGGATCATAACGTCTGCATAAAATAGGGGACATGGGGCCATTAACATAAAACATGTCCCACTAATTTTGAAGCACTATTCAACACTCGCCTTTGCTTCAAAATTACTAACTCCAATTTTTTTTCAAAAATAAGTATGTTTAGTTTGAGAGAGAGCTTTGGTGAAAATATCAGCTACTTAGTTATTTATGCCGCAGAACTTCAACATTATCTCTCCTTTTGCTGTAAGATTGCGAACAAAATGATAACGGATGTCAATATGCTTTGTTCTGCTATGGAAAGCTAGATTTTTTGTCATTACAATAGTGACTTGGTTGTCACAAAATATTTTTGTCGCACCCACTTGTTCATGGAGAATATCAGCCAACAATTTTCGTAACCACATGGCTTGACAGGCCGCAAAAGTTATAGCAATATACTCCACTTATGATGAAGATAATGCAACAACATCTTGTTTCTTTGAACTCCATGTAATTGCTCTATATCCTAAGCTGAAAATATTACCTGATGTACTCCTTCGATCATTGAGGCATCCTACCCAATCGCTGTCATTATATCCAATCAAGCTAAAATTTTCATATTTGGAATACCATATCCCCAAAATCAACAGTTCCGGCGATATGACGTAGTACCCTTTTAGCAGCTCCAAAGTGTTATTTAGTAGGACTATGCTTGTACTTGGACAACACACTTATAGAAAACATAATATATGGATAAGTATATGTTAGATAATTTAAGCCTCTAATTAAACTTCTATAGAGAATTGGATCAATAGTATCTGTACCATCTTCAAGTTGTAATTTTTCATTAACATTTATCAGTGTTTCAACCACTTTGCAATTGTGCATCCCAAATTTGAACAAAAGATTACTTGCATACCTTATTTGCAAAAGAAAAGTACCATCTTCCACCTGTTTCACTTCTAATCAAAGAAAGTATCTTAACACACCCAAATCTGTCATTTCGAACTCTTTCATCATGCGTGATTTGAATTCAGCAACCAAGGTTTCAAAGGATCCCATATAAATCATGTCATCAACATAAATGCATACAATCAAAAAATCTTTATTATGCTTCTTTACATATATTGTTGGCTCACTTTCACTCCTCTCAAATTCATTATGTAGAAAAAATGAATCAATTCTTTTGTACCATGCCTAGGGTGCTTGTTTCATGCCATAAAGAGCTTTTTTAAGCCTATAGACTTTGTTCTTGTTTTTAGTAACCACAAATCCTTTGGGTTGAGAAATACAGACTTCCTCTTCTAACTCCCTGTTTAAAAATGCACATTTCACATCAAATTGATAAACTGACAAATTTAATTTTGTAGCAAGTGATAAAAGAGTTCTTAGTGTTTCAAAATAGGCAACCGGTGAAAAAGTTTGTTCAAAGTCAATACCTTAATGTTGTGTATAACCCTTTGCTAAAAATATTGCTTTGTACTTCTGTATACTATCGTCAACATCGTATTTAAGTTATACTCCCACTTAACACCAATCAGTTTCTTACCATCTGGTAGATCTACTAGTTCCCATGTTTGATTGTGCTCGATTGCTCTCATTTCTACAACCATTGCATCATTCCATTCTTCTACTTCAACTGCTTCTTCAAAACAAGTGGGTTATGTCATATACAAGGCAAATGAACATGATTCATAAATCTCTCACAGTGATCTAAATTTTCTTGGTGTTGTTTCACTAGATGAGCTTGATGTTGAACTCAATGGGGAGGTATTGTTTTTTATGGTTTCATTGCTTGTTGTTGGAGAAGAATTTATTGAAGGAGAGGAGCTTGGTGTGGAATTTGCTGCTATAACCTCATCAAGATGTGACAACTGAATTTTAGAATCAATCTTCTCGGAGGTGAAATCCCAACTTGCATCTTCATTGAACACAACATTCCTGCTAATCAAAACTTTGCCACTTACAGGATTATATAGCTTATAAGCTTTGGACTGAGTACTGTACCTGACAAAAATACACTTTTCATATTTTTCATTGAGTTTACGTCGTGATTATGAATTTAGCAAAGCATAAGCTATACGTCCAAAAATTCGTAAGTGGCTTACCTTGGGCTTGTTACCTTTCCAAGCTTCATATGGAGTCTGATTGTAGACTGCCTTAGTGGGTGAAATATTTAAGAGATAGATTCTTGTAGCTACTTCCTCTGCCCAAAATTGCTTTGGAATGCCTCTTGTAATCATTAGGTTCTACCCACCTTAACAATAGTGTGATTCTTTCGTTTTACCATTCCATTTTGTTCCGGTGTGTATGGTGCTATAAGCTCTCTACGAATGTTGTTCTCGTCACAAAAGATATTGAATTCTTCTGACATAAACTCTCCACCTCTATCTGTTCGAAGATTCTTAATCTGACATGCACTTTGCTTTTCCACAAAAGACTTAAATTTCTTGAAATTTTCAAATGCTTCTAATTTAGATTTCGAGAAATACACCCAATTTATGCGACTATAATTATCAATAAATAGAAGAAAAAAACTGCCTCCTAGAGATTCAATGCTTATCGGACTACATAAATCAGCATGTATTAACTCAAGGCAAGTAGAGGCTCTCCAAGCCTTGCCTACAGGAAATGATGATCTACTTTGTTTTCTATACACATATCCTTCACAAAAGTCAAGAGTATCAATTTTAAGCAAACCAACAACCATATTTTTATTGCCTAATAGTTATAACCCTTTTACATTTAAATGACCATACCACAAATGCCACATATTAGCTTAAGTACTTCCTTTAACAACCAATGCATTACTTTCATCATTAACTAACACATCAAGTGGAAACATTCTAATTAGAGTCAGTTGAACACCAACAATCTTTTGACCTGATTTTTTATCATGGATGCTAGAGGAATTATTGTCAAACAGAATATCTAGCACTCATTAATTTTCCAATACTTAACAGATTATGGGCTAGATAAGGAACATACTACACATCATGGAGAAGTTTTACATTACCATGTGAAGTTTTGATAGCAATAATACCTCTACCTTCAGCTTTAATTGACTAGTTATTTCCTAGCTGAAATTCTGATTTTTGCGACTCATCAAGCTCTTTGAACAATGACTTCAAGCCTGACATATGATTAGAGCAACCACTATCTATAAACCACACATCATTTAATTTACCGTCTATAGTTGAATGAGCCATAAACAAGTTACTCTCCTTTAAAGGCTTCTCGGTAAAGTTGGCATGTTTTTGTTCATCCTTCTGTTTAGTCCAACAATCAACTTCTTTGCGCCCATATTTTTTGCAGTAGCAACACTGAATATTACTCCTAAACTGTTGTTGCTCACCAGCATATTGATTTCGTCCTCTACCATGACCGCAGCCACGACCATGATAGCCACCTCTGCCTTATCCTTGACCTCCTAAATTTTCTACCTTCCCCTTGTAGGAAAACTCTCATTTCACCTGAAATGCCTTCTCTTCGCCTTTTTCATAGGATCTACTAAGCCTAACTTTATGGGCTAATAAAGAACTCATCAACTCATCAAAAGTATAATTAGATAAGTCTTTAGACTCTTCAATTGTAGCAACGACATGAACAAATTTTTTAGTTAAACTCCTCAAAGTTTTACTCACAACAATTTCATTGCTAATATTTTCACCATACGACTTCATATGATTAACAACCCCAGATACTTTAGATAAAAACTCTTGTAAATATTCTTTTTCTTGCATTGCCAATGTTTCAAAATCACAGTGAAGAGTTTGTAGTTTTACGACAATTACCTTATTATCATAGAGTTTCCTATGCCTGAGTGGAACTTGTGGGATAGACCTAGACTCACCACTACTATAGTAATAGGTATAGTTATTTTATTTTGACTAGCGAAACGACACGCAGTCATCATGCTTCTTTCGACCTTTCTTACTAGTTCCTAATTCTTGACATAATTAATAAAATGGCTTCCTTGGTTTTTGATTCTAGTCTCTTCTTGAACCAACATACTATGCAACTCATACATATTCCACTTAACCTTGAGGTATTATAGTTCATTTGTAAGGACCACACTCAGATGGTAAAGAGTTTGAGATGAACTACACAAGGAAGTTCTCATCCACTTCCGTCCCCAGAGACTTGAGTCTTGTTGTAATGTTTGTCATCTCAATGATGTGTTTATCCATAATAGGTGGCCCATCAAATTTTATGGTGGCCAATATACCTATAAGAGTCCCAGAAAGAGACATGTTAATAGTCTGGGATCACTCTTTTACAAATAAAAGAAATTCCTAAGTGCTTTTAGTTTTGGGAAGAGCAAACTTAATATTGCTAGCAATTATTCATATACATCAGACTCAATTTTTTTGACCTTTTCTTATTATTAAAATAGACTTTCTTCTTGTCAATGCTTAAAACATTCAGAGCAGTTGATTTCTCAGTTATGAGTGCCAAATCCAAATCAATGTAGAATTGGATTTGTTCACTCTATTCAAAGAAGTTCAATTTATTAAACACTATACTAGATAAGAGATTTAGGTGCATAGTAATAGGTGCTACAGGAAAATAAAACTTAACAATAATTCTTTACGTCATATAATATCATGCTACACAAATTTAGAAAAAAGCCTCAGAAACTGTATATTAATGTTCACCTTTAGGCAATCTATTAACATACTATAAAACACATAACGATGTTAAATTTATACAAAATTTG
>JANKOD010000005.1:29726400-29739096 GCA_026284645.1 Erythroxylum acuminatum | reverse complement strand
AATTGTGCGGTTCATAATATTTTAATAAAATTACAGGACAATTAATTACCCGTATGGATTTTAACGTTATTTTAGGGGAAAAACACATATTTTAAATATACGTTAATATTTTAAAAAAATTCCTCATCATAAATAGTTTCACATGCTCAATTCTACGACAGGCAAAAATAAGCATTAACTGTTGTTAACAAAAACATGTTTATGCCATAACAAGATTAAAACAATTAGAATTATCAAGTAAAATTACTGACTAATCTCATGCATAAACATATGGGGAAAATCATAAATAAAATTTGGAGCAAAACACAAAAAAGGGTCCAGAAAAGAGGCATAATTTTTTTATAAAAATAAATAATAAATAATAAAATAAAATTTGAAAAATCGGTTTGGGTCAGGCGCGCGGGTCGGGCTCACGAGTGACCCGCACTGCCCTCCCGCTGGGTGGGTAGGGCGTGCCGGTGACTCACGCGGCCCGCCCGCACGCTGGCACGGGGCGATGTCGTATGTATCATCCCTGACCTCCAGTCGGGTCGGCTGGTCGACCCGCGGACCCATTGGTCCGACCCCGACTGTATCTCCCTCCTCCGACCTCCTTTTCCAACGATTTTTGAGGCGTTTTCTTCCATTTTTCACGATCTATGGATTTCTCATATCCATTTCAGCCAAAGGTGCTCCAAAAAAAATGAAAGCATCAAACCCATTTCGGCCATGCAATAAAACACGAAAACATATCCAAAAACTGTGGTTCTTTGTCCAAAATGGAGGGAAAACACAACAACGGCCAAGGATCTCTTTTGAACCAATAACTCATCATTTCGAAGTTGTTTAGTCAAAAAACGATTTCAACCAAAACATGTTTTAAATAACCGAAAATGGAGCCTTAAAATCAAATAACCTGTCTCTGATACCAATTGCTATAATAAATGCAACATTAAACCACATTCAACCAACCAAGATCACATTTTATTTAGAGCATAACAAGATTATGGAAACATACCTCCAACACTTGGCATTTGGACTTGCATCATTTCCATGCTCCACCAAAACCTATCAAAGAGAGAAAAATATAAATCTTGTGCAAGAGAGATTGATGGTAGAAGACCCTTGTTCTTTCACACCCAATACACACACAAAAAATATATGTCTCTCAACAATATCACCTTATGTCATGTATATGACATGTTCTACTCTAAGGGTTAGAATGTGCTAATTGTCTCATTATTAATTGGATGATATGAACTATAGTTTAACGGGCTAACATATAGTAATTAGGGTACTACCATGTGCTTCAAATGCAATTAGTAAATTAACAATCCCATTATGGTTATTAAATATACATTAGGCAATTCGATTGTGATTAAGTATATGAAATTAATGCTGTGATTATATTAGTCCACTAACATATATTTCTATCAATTAACACTAAACACCTTAAGCCTCCCCTTGTGTTGAATCTAACCCCACAAATTTAGAGATATTGGAGTTGCAACAACTTGTTATTTCTTTGTGAGAATGCCTTAACGTACAAGTACCTTAGTTCGCACTCCTACACCAAACGAATTAACAAAAACGAGGGTCCCACAATACCAGTTGATCAACAGAAGTAAACAATTGGAAGCTGTTTTCGTCATTCCACTTAAGTAGCTCAAAGTCTCAATCTTGATAGCTTAGCCTTAGGCCCTCATTTTCAGTAAAAATTAGACAGCAAAATCTCGATGAACTTTTCTAGGGTTTACGGTTTCTGAATTTGAAGATCCAATGTCTCACACGGCTAAACTGATGCCCAATCTCGACCAACAGGGCACTAAGATGCTCAATCTCACCGTGCTTCAGAGAATCGATCCCTTCATCGAGGAGATTCTCATCACCGCCGCGCATGTCACTTTCTACGAGTTTAACATCGAGAGCAATCAGTGGGTACGTTGCTTTTTGAGTGTTTGGATTGTGACCGTGTAATGTAATGTGGCTAGGTGAAACAAAGTTTAAGAGCTTTCTTGGGTTAAGGTGGTACTTAGAAGAGCTAAGCAATTTGTAATCCTTTTGTTTCATCATCACCCATTTATGTCAATCTTTGGCGTTCTTTTCCTTAATTTATTTGATTGACTTCATAGATTCTTCTTAATATTGTAGAGTAGAAAGGATGTGGAAGGATCTCTCTTTGTGGTTAAGAGGTACTTCTGTGTTGGTTTTCGTGTGTTTCTTTGAACTTTTACCAAAAACTATTAAGGTTTTGGTTACATTTGTTATGTTGAAGTTCCACTAACTAATTCATTTTTCTGTTTGTGTGATTGTTGAAGGAATACACAACCCCGATTTCAGTTTATTGTGATGAATAGGCGGAATACAGGTTTGGATTTTTTGAATATTAGTTGCCTTGTTGTGGAGCCCACGCATTTTTTCGGAATATTAATATCTATATCATTTATTGTTGGCCGTTCTTAAACAAGGTTTATGAAGCATTCTTGTATAGGTCAGAGTCACTGTCCACTTATTCTTCTTCTCTTCTAGAGTGAATGTAAATTTGACTATAGGTGGGCAGCTGTTAAGGTTTTAGTGGACAAAAGAAAGACTGCCATCAATTATTTGCCAAAAATTTCAGTCATTGAAATGAATGTTTTCCACTTCTTGGTGTTAACTACAAATTTCTTCAATCATTCATGTCAAAACAGAAAATCTAGTGGAGAATCTACTGGGAGATTTTGAATATGAAGTTCAAGTTCCATATCTGTTGTATCGGAATGCGGCCCAGGAAGTTAATGGCATTTGGTTTTATAATACACGTGAATGTGAGGAAGTTGCCAACCTCTTTAGCCGGTATTTTTCTAATCCTTGAACATATTTAGGTGGAATTAGATGTCTATTCTTACTTTTAAAATATGTAAACTCCTACTGCATGCTATATGGATACTGCTAGTATGATAATTGAGTAGATTAGATTTTGGTCATGAAGGTTGTAAGTTGCATTGTGACTACAAATAAAGAGAAAAATAACAGACACTAATATGATAGAGCTAAGAATGCACACCTGGCATAGTGGGTATTAAAACGTAAGAGAGGTTTTTAAAGCTAATAGTGAATGGCATAATTGATAAAAGGAATTCCCTATGAACAACATAATAGAAGAAAATTGTGTTTTCTGGTACATTGCATAAAGTTCAGTCTGAAATCATTAAAGATGCTCTGTATAATGAATATTTTCATAGTCAAAAAAATAAAAAATATAAAGTTTCACTCTCTCCTGTGAAGATCAATTTCATCTTACGATTTTATAGAATCTAGCTGTATTTTATAATATACAACCTTGTTAGAGGGACAGAACGGTAGAGGAAATTGGATCTATTATGAGCATATGTGTGTCTGCATGTGAAGTTGGAGATTTTTTAGTATTTGCAATATGACATGGATACTTGATGGGTGAATTAATGTCTTCTTATTCACAGGATTCTTAATGCATACTCAAAGATTCCCCCCAAGGCAAAGGTATCATCCAGCAAGAGGTAATTTAATGACATTATACCTAACTAATGTGATGTCAGTTGGAAGGTAATTCCTTTCTACATATAAAATGCAAACTTGTTTCACGTTCAACCTCAGAAGCTGTTTACTACCTCCAGATCACCTCATTCTATGGACTTCCTTTTACTAACTTGTTTTCTGCCTTGAAATGTATCTATCACTGAAAGAAGCTCAACTCATTGGTTATCATCATGGAATCAGAAGCAAGTTGCCAAAAATTGAGATGCATATGTGGTTTACAGAATTGCGAAATGAGAGTGTTATTTTGATTTCAAGTAATATGCCAAATGATGACTCGTTTGTTTCTCTGGAGTTGATAATTATTAAACCAATTGCATAATCCGACTTGCTGAAGCTTTATCTTAATTGATGGTCAAAGTTTTTTACTTAATGCAATTTTAAAATGTTCAATGTTACCATCTCTACTTCTATAATGTATTTTCTTAAATTGTGAACTGCTTTAGTGAGTTTGAAGAGCTTGAGGCTGTCCCAAGCATATCTGTCATTGAAGGTCCCTTGGAGCCATCACCAACTGCTTCTGCAGCCACTGATGGTCATGAGGATTCTTCATTTGAGAACTTCTTTAATGTAAGTACTCTTGACCTCTTATTCTTGTAATTAAACTGGCACTAATTGTAAGTTCTGATACTTGTCAATTTACAGCAATTATGTATTCATTATTGATGTGGGAAACTGTTCTTTTGTATCATAGATTATAATGAAATATCCTTATCCAAGTGATGTATCTAAACAAAAGGCTGTCAACTGTGATTAATCTAATATAAACAGTTTGTATAGTTCTATAACCAATAGAAAGGAATGATAGAATGTGATGAAATGAGGTTAAGAAGAACTCAAGATTTTCGGGTCTGTTATCAGCATCCTTGTGTTTCTTGTCATATCCCATTACGGATGAGCAATTGGAAAACTATAGTTGCTAGCATTTCCGTGGAGCAAGGCTGTCTACCAATTCATGGTGAGAGAATTTGTAGATGTTCCAAATACATTCACGAAGTAATTGATATGAGCATAGATGGTGGTTAATGACATTTTTGTTTGGTTTCATTCTGTGCATATTTGGCCTTTTATGGTCCTAAAAGTGTGTTCTTGGCTGAATTCATCAATATATTGATGCAGATGGCTTTGAATGTTGGAAGTAGTGCACCTAATGTAGCAATTTCAAGACAGCCCTCTGTTCCATTGTCCTCCCACATACAAGCTGCTGCTTCCACTGCACCTTCAGCACAAGCACCAGCACTTTCTTTGTCACTAAACGCTACAATGGCCATGCACAGCAGTCATGATCCAATAACTGGTGGCAATCGGATAACTAATCTTGTGAAACCCTCTACATTTTTGGCTACCCCATCTTCATCTCCATCGCTGGTACCCCTTGTCTCTTCAACTCTACCTCCTGTTCCTGCTCCTGCTTCTGCTCCTGCTCTTCATCCTCTTTTAAATCTGCAACGTCCATATGGCTCTCCAATGCTTCAACCCTTTCCGCCTCCCAACCCACCACCTTCTCTGACTCCTACCGCTACTTCTCAACCATTGATTACCAGAGAAAAAGTCCGTGATGCACTTTCAATGCTTGTACAGGTAAGTTGTTCTTCTACTGTTTCTGAGGTGCTATGATGTTAATCCCTGAAGTGTGAACCTTGCCTTATCTTATGCATTGATCTTTTGTGGTATCTTTATGATTGACAGTATGCTATGTGTTGGATAGTTGCACTTTTGCTAGGTACATGTTCTAATGTTAGGAAATATTATCTTCATTTTTTTATGTAGTTGCCACATCATATGTATCCTAACATGAAATCTTACGTTGAAGAAGATATAGAACTTGCCATCAATGCGTTACATGTTACGATCCTCATATGGGGATTACTATGTTCCGAAGTATGAGGCACAATCTAGAAAATTTCTCAAGGATGCCTAATCGAGATAGTTGTGGTCCTTTGAACTGTTCTCGTCTATAATTGAGATTTGTACGTTTTCGAAATTGTAATTTAGACATGCAACTTAACTATGCTTATTTCATTCCGCACAACGGATTCGTCATGCATGCTTGTTTTAAATATCTTCTTAATGACCCATTCGCTTCTTTACAAATATCCCTTACCTAATGTTGCAGGTGTAGTTGCATGAATATTTACGTAATCGTCTGTAGTTCTGCTACTAGTGCAAATTTGCTTTGTTGCCTAGGTGCTAGGCGCTGTGATCCTTATGCAGTTGCTTGGTGTTGATTAGTAATTACCGATGCCGTTTGTACTGACATTGTCATGTTACTCACTGTTCTGATAGGATGACCAATTCGTTGACATGTTTCATCAAGCGCTGCTGAGGTTGCATCATTCATGAGATACTGAAGAGGAATAGTGTTTGCTGGTGTAATGTGGTACAAATTGCTTGTAGTATCAGTTCTTTGTACAGTATATGCTCCTTTAAAATGACAGAATCATAAAATATATATTTTGGGAGCCTGTTAATTTGTTAATAAAGATCCTAGCTAAATTTTTACTTTAATAAGATATGATATTCTGCCTAATATGGATATAATATTTTCTAATAAGAACATTTTGAATTTAAAAAGAATCATTGTCTTGCAAAGTTATAATACCATTGCAAGTTACTTTTGGATGGCTAAAACTTAATAACTTTATACATGGTAGGTATGTTGTTGTAAATACATGGATAATTAATTTTAAAGTGTTTTAATTCTTATTTGAATGATTAACTTTTTAAAATTGTAACAATTTAATTCAAAATATTAATTTTTAGATAGATATTCACGTAGTATTTAATAGATATGTCACACTATTAAAAATAACCTTTTGAACTGAATTGAATTGAAAAAATCTTAAAAGATTAAGCAGTTTTGAATTTGTTATCTCTTAAATATAATATTTTTTAATTACTATTTAACTCTTATTAATAAGGTATTTAGCAAAAATATTTCATTGCTTTGCACGGATATATATGCATATGAAAAATCAAAATATTATGGTTAAAATTCTGAAATTAGAAATACATAAATATGTATTCATTTTTCATTTACCACAATAAAAAAAGCAGTTATTTAAAAGATTTTGAACTAAATAGTTTACATCCTTTTCCAATCGACCATGTCACCGTAAATAGCCAACGAAGTCGAACCGCCAAACCATACAGAGCCTCAAAGTTTCCGATACGAGGAAACATCGGAAGTAAAGCCCTCAGGTGTTAGGTCTCCGGTTCTTTATTTGGAGCCACAAAGTAATTGCGTAAAGCAAATTATAAGTGACTGCAAACTTTCTTTTCCCTTTCTCTTTCTCTCTCACACGTAAATGGCGGCGTTTAGAAGAATAGCAGGCAAGAGCTGTAGTATCATACCAAGAAGCTCTGTCCTTCATCCTCCAGCCCGAACCATTGCCACTAAGCTCTTCGTTGGAGGTATCTCTTCCTCTTACTTTCCACCTTATCAATTCGCATTTATTATTACTTCCTTTTGTTATCAGTTTGTTCTGTCCAATTCCTGCTGACGCTCTAGAGAATCTAAGAAATGTTCACCAAGAGCAATAGCTTAATGCCCATCTCGGTGTTTCATCGATTTGTTTGTTGCTTGATCATTTGTTTACAAGCTCTGAAAAGTGTTTGTTGAAATGTCTATTCCAAAGCTCCCTTCTTAACTTCTGTACCTCTCGCTGTATACTTGATTATTTGATACTGCTTGCTGGTGGGTAACTTTTACTTCCCAACTTGTTGCCCTTTCATTCTGTTCACAAGTTTGCTTCAGATATGTCATTTTTCAAATAAAATGATAAGATTTAGTCTTAAGGTTACATTTTGCAGTTATGGGTTCATTTTGAGCATAGTTTTCTGATCTTGAAAATGAGAAGCATTTTTAGAACTATGACATTGTGTACAACATATCAACTTTCCACCGTATTTTGGCCTTCATCTTTATTCGTAAGTGGCTAAAATTTCTGTGTTGCATAATCAAGACTGTTAGAGTAGTTTAATGGAAATTTTATGATCTGTCTTACGAAGTTCCTAATTGCAGAAAAATGTTTTCTTACATTGCAGCGTAAACTGCAAAGATAGTCCAAGCATAATCAGATACCCAACTAAACCTAGCAATCTTCAAGTGTACAGTTTGTATCCACTGTGCTTGTGCATTGGTTGATCATGCATTTGTTAGACTGGAAAGCAACTTAATACTCTTTTTTACTGTTTCTGGATAGATTCTAGTATTATTGTTGAGAAAAAGAAGGGCTGATGCTTACTTTAACAAAATGTGGTGTTCTCTTTTCCAAAAGTGGCACTACGTAGCAGATGTTAACCGCTATAGAGGCAGTCTCTTGATGGTTAGCTTATGGTGTTTACTTCTGAATTTCTGTGCCAAAACGTTTGATATTACCATTCTGCTATCAACTTCTTTACGTAACTCAGTTGGCTTAGATATATGGACCAATACCTAAAATACTATCCACTTGCTGTCTTTGCAGGGTTGTCATTTTACACCTCAGAGCACGGACTTAAAGAAGCATTTTCTCCGTACGGTCAAGTTGTTGAAGGTACTTTCCCTTTTATATCCTCATCAAACTTCGTAAGCCTTCTTCTCTAGATTTCCATATTTGAGCAACTGTATGGTTTTATTTTCTCTTCATTTTCAGCTAAAATTGTTGCGGATAGAGTTTCTGATAGATCAAAAGGTTTTGGTTTCATAACTTTTGCATCTGAAGATGAAGCTGACAGAGCACTATCCGAAATGAATGGCAAGGTAATTGTCTTGCCCTTTCTTTTTTTCTCCTTTTATTAATTTGACTCAATAACTCAAGAATGAAAGGGCTATCACTTGCAGGAGCTGAATGGAAGAGTTATCTTTGTGGATTATGCAAAGCCTAAAATGAGTTTTGGTAGTGGAATTCCAATTGCTAGAGGACCTCCTGAGCCCGCATCCAGGACTGAATAATGAAGGTACAAGATACTAACCCGAAGAACTATATGTAGGCGTTTGTATACTTAATGCTTTACTTGTTGCAAAGATTACAAGTGATTTATGTAAAACATAAGACTGACTACAGATATCTGCTTGGTTGGCAAACCTAGAAATCTTATTGGGTATTGGCTTTAAGGAAGTTTGATCGCTGGCAAGATTCTGAGTATTCTTACCGTTGATTTAGCAAAGTCATGACACTGGAAAATTCGTGATTGTGTCTTTATCACTACTCACTAGGCTTAGTTTTTGTAGAGGCCTGGAGGTGCAAAATTCCTTAATCTGCACGTGCATTCCATTGCGGCTAACCACTAGTTTCGAATGTATTACTTCTCATTTGGTAATGATGAAAATCTGAAATGTTCGTAATTGGTCAGAAGTTAAGCAGTTGAGCTAGATTTATTAAGAACGGGCTAGCCTGAAGGGTAATCTTTTGCACAGTGGAATTGTAAAATTTGTGTTGTTTCTCCTAAAGAAAATCAGGAGCCAAGGCCCAATTGTGAACTTTCCTGTGTACTTTTACGCACAGGGTATTCAACCATTTGTCAATTCTTTATGTTAGCCCCACCAAATTCGAAAAGAACATAGGTGATGTAACTATGAAAGTCGCCCTACACATGCCAACGCCTCCACTCCACACTATAATGCCCTTTCTTCCAGATTTTTGGGGCGGACATCAAAGGACACTCTACAAACAATTAGGTTTAATGTCTTGGATGTTGAGAAATTGTAAGTAACTGGCATATGTTAATAGCCCATAAAGGTTCTTTGTTGTTCTCAATCACTTAAGCTTCTTTGAATCTTTTTTGTTTGCAATTGCCTATTTTACTATTTGCATTAGATCTTCAGGTTACATATGAAGCTTTGGCATACCTCTCTCCTGAAACGGCCAGCTTTCTACGTGCAGTAGGTAGGAAATTATGCGTACCAGGACCAGAACCGCCCGTCAATATTGTAATGCTCTTAATTGTCCCTACTTCCTACAAAGGGGAAGCCCTTCCTGAAGACAAGCCTTATTAAGCTGTACCATTAATTAGACATCCCTATGAGGAACAACCACCGTATTTGTTCATTGGTCTCTGCTTTCCTCTCCTTACACTGATACATTAATAACTGGAATTTAATGCCACCACCAACAAACTTTTTCTCACACGTCAAGAGTACAAGAAGTTGAAAATGAAGAGTCCAAGAGAAGCAAAGAGCAAGACCCCAAAGGCAACACACATCGTATCTAACCTCCCTTCGCTCCTCATCTGTCTCTCTTTCCTGTCTCTTTTCAGCTCCACAAACTCCTCGTACCTTCGCCTTGCTTCCTCTTCTCTAATTCCTCTTCTTCCCTTTTTACCCTCCAACGCCCTCTGCAAAATCTCCAAGCTGTGCTTCCCGCTCAAAAACATCCTCTCCGTGTCCTCCACCTGCAAGCTCACTTCCCTCACGTGCATTCCCCCTCCCCCCAACGTGACCAGTATCCCACAGTTCGCAAACTCCGTTGTCGATCCTCTCTCCCCTCCCACAATCGCCGAGAATCGCGCGTGCACGTCACCGCTCAGCCAGTGCCTCTGCACCATCACGGGCTTGTGACTCGACAGGTTCACCGCTCGCTTTCCGGCGGGGTCTACCAAAATCCAGCTCAACGTCAGCTCCTCCGCCAGCTCCTGGCAGCAGTTCTCTGTCTTCGGCTGAGGCACCGGCGTCGGACACGTGTCCTTTGGCTCAAGCATGTCAATTCTAAACGGCGCACATCGGAACCACTCTGACGCCGTCTCGGTCTCCACAACCTTCGTGAAAATGAGCTTGTTGCGGTAGTGAATATCGACGGCGGAGATTATCTCTGACGGACGGTCATGATCAGAGGACAGTGTATATTTTGTACGGGAGGTGTCGACCAGAGGGAAGGAGTCGGCGAAGAAAGAGCGAGGCCCGTCGGGGAAAGTGGAGATGACGTGACGCAGACGCGGATCATCGGTGGAGGGCCACGTGGAGCGACAGAGGGTAGCCCACAGTTCTTGGTCAGAGGCTACTGAGTTGAGCTCCGTGGAAGCGCACGCGGCGGAGGCAAGGGTAGGGCCGTCGAGGCGGGTTAGTATGTGTGTTCGGAGAATGTCCGGGTGAATGGTTGAGGAGAGGGGTAATTGTGGCCGCGGAGGATGGTCGTGGGATTGAGCCATGAATTAGTTGGAGCGTTGCGTTTCACGCTTGTACAAGTGATTAACTGATAATGGAGTCCGAATTGTTAGTTGACACTTGGAAGAGAAGTAAAATTTATATAGGGAGTTTATGGACTGAATTCCTCTTAAATTGCCATTGACAGCAACTACTAGCATCGTACTTAAATTATTATTAATTATTACTTATTTGAAAAACCATATCCAAATCCAAAGGGCCAGCCCTTGGAACAAAAGAGGTGAGTCGGTCGTTCGGTTTGGCTCGATTGTCTTGCGTAGTTTGTTTAATTGGACCCTCTGTTTTTTTTAATTAAGTAATATAATATCATTGATTAACGTAACTTTCATACCAAAGTCACTTTCATCGAGAAAATAATTGTATATCAGAACGAAATACGTTTAGTATGTCATACAGATTGAAGAAAACGTTGGTCCAGTTAGTTAGGAACACGTCTCTTCTTTTCCCTTTCATTTAATAGACCTTTGTTGCTGTTTGATGAATATAAGATTACATTCTTAACTCCTAAGTTGAGTAATATCATTTTCTTAAAGGTCTAATTTAGAATTTGTAATGATTAATCTGCATGAATAGTTATACACATGTACATGAACTCCACATCATCGGGTTCACGTATGCCAAATGGAACTAGCGCAGCTTTAGAGGTTTTATATATATATATACATACATTGACGTGAACATTTTTGCATCTTAATGTAATGAAAAGATTAGTACATTGACGTTAGCATAGATGTTAATTTATTAAGGTGTTCTAATCCTCATTATAAATATAGTATTCAGTAATTAAAAAGTCGTGGGATTTTGAATATATATATATATATATTGTTTGGTAAGAATTGACAAATGATTCATAAAATCTGTAATTGACCTGTTGGAACTTTGTTAATGTTTATATGTTTCAAGGTGTAAATCCATTAAAAGTAACGTGTGAAATCCATTTGTTTCCTCACCTACCATTCTTAATTTTAAGTGGCAGAATATATAATAGACAGGAACTTGAATATAAGTGTCTAGATAAGCGGCAACTTACAGTTAGATTAATGAAGTTAATTAGAATCATCATATGTCACGCACATAAATTGGTCAAATGATTTATGTTAAATGAAAATTAATAACCCGTAAGGCACGCAGTTCATGAAAAAGAAAGTATAAATAAATAAAAAAGATATTAGGCAATGCATTTCTTTGTATTAATTATGCTAATACCCTCGTGGGTTATCATCATAACATTTTAATGATACTTTATAATATGGCACATAAGGGTATCTTCAGACAAGTTTGTGTCAATTAAGACCTAACCTGATATCTAAATAAAGAGATGCATATAGAATATAATGTACTTTGAAGAGTTAACTTTCCATTATTCTCTTTTAATAATAAAATCTAGATTCGTGAAAATGATATGAAGATGGTAGTCTCTTAAGCAGCAACGCAAACTCCACTATTAGGTTGTAGATTAATCAGCAATTAGATGTTAGCAGGGACCTTTA
This sequence comes from Erythroxylum acuminatum, assembly GCA_026284645.1. Taxonomy (NCBI): domain Eukaryota; kingdom Viridiplantae; phylum Streptophyta; class Magnoliopsida; order Malpighiales; family Erythroxylaceae; genus Erythroxylum; species Erythroxylum acuminatum. The sequence continues at coordinate 29,726,928 of JANKOD010000005.1, read as the reverse complement.
GGAATCAGTCAAGAATTGGCTGCAAGGAAATTATCACTAAGATGTGGAACATCCTTTGCATGGAGATTTGATTGATTAGTAGACAGATATATATCATGATCTTCGTTTTCAGTTAGAACAGGACTCAGCCACTCAGGTCGCTCTTAGGAGTCCTTGTGCATGGAACATCGTCTTTGAAAGTTCATCTTTACTTGACGATTTATTTGATTCAAAACGTGTGGTGGGAGATACAGTAATTGGTGAACAACAAATTGGAATGTCTTGTCAAGATTCCAACAGCTACTACTGATTTGTGATTGGTCTATGGACAAAACCTGTGATTCAGTATGTTTATATGGCCATTTGAACATGACAGGTGACTCAAAATGAGGGCATCAGATCATCTGTGCCACTAAACCTGTACCTACTCTGTTCCGCACCAAAAACATCGACGTTTTAATTAAAGCAAGCGTTGCGTCTCGGCTTCACGCTCACCTAAGCCAAGCCATGTTTTCTCCTCTCTTTTATTTTGCTTCCCGCTTCACTTTT
>JANKOD010000005.1:29704575-29720247 GCA_026284645.1 Erythroxylum acuminatum | reverse complement strand
TATTAACAACCAAACAGGTTTTTGTTTGTATTTGAAAGAAAAATAGAAACAAAAAAACCGAAAACGGAAACCGAAAACTACAACAGAAAAACAGAAGTAGAACCAAACGGTATAATTTTTGGTTGATTCATTCAAACCAGATGTGTAACCTAGATTTTTACATGAATAATAATTTCATATTTATAAATATCTGACTCACGAAAAATTAGAAATGGATGGAAAACAAGAACCTAGAAAGACAATAAACTAGAAAAACTAAGAAAAGGGATATGACCTAATAGAAAAAAAAAACCAAGACAAAAAAGAACGAGGAAATAAAATAGAACTTTGGGCTCAACTCAGTCCAACTGTAGCCTAAGAGAAAATGTTAAGCGACCCTAAGATTGGACTTCAACTAGGTCTCCTCATGATCTTGCCCCTTTTCAACACGGACCAAGCCCTAACTGCCATCACTAGATTATCTGTATCCGCTGCTATAAACCGTTTCTCTATCCCCGTATCCTTCATCTGATTCCTCCTCCATTTCTGTTCTCTATCCCCATATCCCCATATCTTTAAGCTCTTATCTTAGTATCACCATCATCTTCGAATGAGGCAAGCCATCACCCATTTTCCAAGCTGAGGAGACCACGACGAGATCGGCTAGGGTAGCGCCGATAGTCGCAGGCTACAGAGGAAGTGCCAGATTTATCACTGAGGTTTCATCGCCGAAGAAGGAGTCGAAGTCGCAGCTCAGATAAGATATGGTTTGTTCCTGTTCGAGTCTTATTTCCACTGTCACTTTCTTTATTTTTGTTGTTTTGTTGGCCCTTTATTGTCTGATTGAGTTATGATACGTCGATGTTAATATTATGCCTCATAGAGCTGCCGGAACCTCCTTTTTTAAGTATTAATATATGGATTTTTCTGGGTTTTTGTATGATTTAACTTTGGCTGCCCTTGTCATTTCTATGTTCTAGGGTTGTTTTCCCTGACATTTCTGATTCTCTATTGCTTGCTCTTAGTTTTCCATTGTCATTTTTCATGCTAATCCCCGTTTTTTTTTTCTTTTTGGTTTTTGTCCTTGCACCTGTATTGCTCATTTTTTCATGTCGTTTTTGTGTTTCTTTCTTTCTCTGATATAGTTTTTATGCCGGCTCAAAATATGTGAGATGGCTTTATGGCCTTAAGCTCTCCTGGTTCTTATTTTCTCGATTATGTCTTGGCATTTCAGTTTTTCCTTTTCGGTCTTTCTATCATGTTTGATATACGCGTGGCTTGGTGATGAAATTGCCAATCTAAAACCATGTTTGAGTATTTGGAAATCAGCTTGTATTATGACATATTGTGTCTTACGGATCTTATGCCTGAATCCTTGGCTTGTGGTTGCTGAAGATAAAGTTTTAGTTTGTATGTCAATAACTGGTACTCCAATTATGGAACCAGAATAGTGAAGAAGGTGTCCAAACTTTTTGTAGAAGGAAATAGAGCATTAACCTTTAAGCCAGGCGTTTACAAAGATTGGAACTATTTACTCTTTAAGAAAAGTTGCATCCACCCCAAATAGAACTAATCAGTCAGAGAAAAGACAAGGACAGAAAGAGGAAGCAAGCAATTTCAGTTTTTAAGGTTGAACATGAACCCAACTTCTGTATAGTTGTACCAGCAACAGAGAAATTGTGTTATGAAAATGAAAGATATATAAACTTGATAATAAATGATGTCCACTTCATAAACTGTAGTGCGTCAAATACAAAACTCAAGTGAAACTTCTGCAATAAATTCATCAAAAAAGTGATGGGAAGAAATAAAAACTTTTAACTTCTGCAATAAATTCACACAAAAATGGTTGGAAGAAATAAGAATTTTACAAGTAACAGTAGAAAGAAAAACATTATAAGTGTATTCCCACAGGTGCACACTACAAGATAACGAACCTTGTGTTCATTTGCAAAGCAAAGGCAATGAATCCCCTCTCAGCTTTGTACAGTCATTCTTTCCCCTTTTCCCTCATTAAGTTTTTATTGTGCGCTGCCGTAGACCAAGAGGTTTGGTGCATTGTTACAAAGAAAGTTGGCCCAAATTGAGTTATTCACTTTTCTTGATGCAAAAAGAACAATTTTGGAGTCCTTTTATTATTTTTCGGGTGATTCAAGTCTTTATTCTAACAAGTGAAGCTTTGACTTTGATTGGTCCTGGTTCATCCTATCACCATCTCTCACAAAGATTTTGTTGGACTAATGGTTCCTCCTTCTCAGTTGAACTATGCCAAGGTGACTTCGTGGGGTTGGTTCCTTATCGTCGCTTGGTCAGTTTCTTTTATTGGCTTAGTTTTTGCTGCAATCGTATCAAAGCTTCTCCCATCTTCTGATAACCCTGTCATCGCTGCTATTCAAAATGATAGGTACTAAACTTGCCATTTGAAGTTCGGCTTGTTTTACTTGTATTATGCAATCATTTTACCTGAATCTAACTAGACATTGTTGGCTGATAGGATCAAGATCATTATTTTCATTGGAAAACCTGTTACTTTGTCATGGGAGTTGATATGCTGAATTAGGTGATTGGCAAGATCTTCTATTATTAGGGCTTTAGTATAAAATACACAAATTTGGACTTAAGGTTTTTTAAAATTTTAAATAAATCAATAACGTTTGTTCATTTATCTGATCATCATCCTATAAATAAATCATAAACTTTTTGACATCCTTTAAAGTCAAACTATTTGGGTGTAGAAGTAATTAATCCCTTGATGCATTATCCATTTATCTGATCATTATCCTTTAAGAATGGAGTTACATAGGTTTGAAAACATCTCTTCTGATTTTTGGTCGAGTTTTCCTGATCTGGCTTCCTCTCTGTATCAGGTATTATTGCTTTTTAGTGCCCTTGACGCTTCCCATCATGGTCATTGCTGTGTATTTCCATTGGCTTAGCATGAAGCTGTTCAAGCATGCTTGATGTGATACCTCCAAATCAATCACGTCGTGCCAAAAGCTTCAGTTGTTAGAATAAAGGGGAACAGATCCTCTGTTCCAGTTATGGTATTCCTATCATGTTCCATTAAATCTCATCTATACATTTGTGTGGACCTCACATAAATGTGTGGATGAGATTTAATGGAACATGGTCGGGACACTGTAACCGGAACAAAGGATTTCATGTGGAATAAAAACTCAAGTCACTCGGAAAATAATAAAAGATTTCAAATTTCTGTTTCTGCATCGAGAAGAGTGAATAAATCAAGTTTGGACCAACTTTATTTACCTAACCTCTTGGTCTATGGCAGCCTATAATGGAAACTAATATGTGGCAAAAGGGGAGAATGACTGTAGAAAGCCGAGACGGCTTTGCAAACGAACAAATGGTTCATTGTCTTTTTGTATGCACTTGTTAATAGTTTTAGTTATTGCTTCACTTATATGGAGTATATACATGTAATGCATTTCTTTCTACTATTCCTTGTGAAGTTTTTATTTCCCCCCATCATTTTGTTATGTGAATTTATTGTGAGGGTTTCACTTGAGTTTTGTATTTGATACACTATAGTATATCAAGCGCGCATCCTTTATTGTAAAGTTTATTAATCTTTTATTTTCAGAACACATTTTCTCTGTTGCTGGTACAAATATACAAAATCGAGTTCATGTTCAATCTTAAAAGTGAAATTGCTTTCTTCGTTTCTCTGTCCTCTTTTCTCTAATTGTTTAGTTCTGTTTAGGGTGGGTGCAGTTTTTCTTAGAGTAAATACGTCCATCTTCTGTAAACATCATGCTTTAAAGGTTAATGCTTTATTTCCTTCTAACAAAAAAGCTGGACGCCTTTTTCACTATTCTGGTTCTAACCAATTATTATGTGTGTGTCAGCAGTTCTGTATTTTGTATACTTTCATCACTGAACCAATTGCTCCCCTTTAATTAATTTTGGACATCTACTCATATGTTTCCAAACAATGCCCCTTAAAAATCTATATATAATATGCAGCTAGAATTTGTACTTCTGATGTGAATTTGATATCAGTAATGGCAAACCCTTCAATTCAATCCGGTGTATTGGTGACTTTAGAAGACCTGCATCCATCATCTTCTTTTCTCCGGCAAGGAGCCTCACTTAGAGTCACTGGAAAGTAAGGCTTTTGGCCTCTGCCCTTCAAAGCTAGTATTCTTATTTGGTTCATATGTATATCTGTGGCTGCCTTGTCTTTTGTTTCTAAGGATGTGAATAACATGATCTGGTTTCTCATTGAGCTTTTATTTGCAACATGAAGGTCTTTCAACATTCTTTCCTTTTCCTTTTGAAAAGAGAAGATTAGACATTTGCATTTATGTCAAGTAATCCAGCAAAGCTGTATGATAACAATCAAATCCCACAAAAAGTATAATTGTCTACTAGTTTGTAGCTCATTTCAAGGAGGTGTGTTCACTTTGGCACTGAGCTGAGCTTGAGAATAAAATGTTATACTGAAGTTGAAGTGAAACAGCAATAGTTTTAGTTCTTTTATCTATGTGGAAAAGACAATGTTTTAGAGCCTATATAGGTGTGCCAAGAAGAACCCGGGTTATTGAGTGATAGTAGTACAAATTAGAGAAAGAGAAGAGGGTAGGAAAATAGAACTAGACTTGGAAGAATGGTGTTAGAGAAGGTTAGAAATTAGAAGGGATTCAAGAAGGATTAAGAAGAAAAATTCAAAAACTTCAAAACTGTCCTTTAAAAGATGTTTTCCCTTTATTTACCAATTCACTATTCAACTAATAACATGTCAGATGTATACAACTGCTAACTGAATACAGAAAGTTTCCTAACGATCCAACTGATTAACTACTTGTATACGCTACATTATATTTGCATTCCTCAGAAGGTGGTTCTTTTTCAGTGTCCCTATTAGTTGATAAAGTGGAATTTGGTACGAATGCATGTATTGGTTGGTAATTTGTTGTATTTTACCTCCTTAGAAGAAGTTGGTAAAACTGATGCTATGTAGTTAACATGTTTCTTATGACGATATCACTATTTCTTTTTGGTATAAAACACTGGTGATGAAGCATGGAGTGTTGTTTGTAGTGTTTCAGCTAGGTATCTTGAAAATGGTATTATGGCACGTTACTCTTTTTAGTAGGTGTGCTCCTGGAACAGAGAAAAGAAACTGTATAATCAAAACCATCCTTAGGCTTGTGCCTTGATTTTCAAAGGAAAAGAAAAAAGGACTCTGTTGTCTTGAGACCATAGGCCAAACACATTTGGAGTGTGGCATAATATACAATGCTATCCTGCTCTTATTACCTTTTTGTCACTATTTTGTCACAGCATTCTTTAGCTAGATGTTGGATTTCAAAGAGGATGCAGTTTGTGGTTTTCTTCTTATAAGTGGAGACTTTCGACTTGTCATTGTCTTGTAATGTAGCATTTTGACATGAGAAAATAGTTACTTCTAAGAAAAGTCTTACTCTTGCATATATTTGGGTTTGTGATATGAGCAGTAAGAAAACCTAGCTAATGAATAGGACATTTTCACCACCGACTGCCTATTTAATATATGCTATTTCCTTTTCTGATCTCAGGTTGCTATCTTTTATACAAATGTGTTCTGTTGTTTCCCCAGGCTACAGGAGTATACTGTGGAGACGGCCATAGCGGTCATTTGTCATGGAAATGCCTCCCTAAAAATTGATACTCAACACCTCAGAGACCTTAGCTTTAGAATTGGCTCTATCTACCAATTTATTGGTGAACTTCTTATTCAACCTGACAACGAGGTGAGGGTTCCATACAATTCTTGCTAAGAATTCTGTTTTCCACAATCTTAAGCTATTTCAAACATTCAATTACAAATTGTTCTACTTCAGCCAATCTTGCAGGCACGAGTAGGTAGGAATGTGGACGGCATTGACCTTAACCTCTATCAGCATTCCATACAACTGTTGAGGCAGTTCCAAGCTGATCATATGAAAAATGTAGCCACTTAAGCTAGCTCTGAACTTGAGATGATGCAAGATTTGGTTCCTATGTTGCTCTCGTCTCGATGCTCCACTAGATTACGAAATTTCTTGTACTCCAAATAGTCAATGGCGCCTAGGATATTGATTCGAGTATATTTGTACGATGTGGATGTATTATTGTAAATGGAGGTTATTATTGTTAAGTGACTGTTTTACTACAATATCTTAAGCCGTTGTGTGAGATCAACTTAATTGGTTTGATATATTCACTAACAATTAGAGGAAGTAAAATATTCATGCTTTTCCTCTGTTGGTTCTTTCTGGGAGAGTGATTATCATGAGAGTGATTATCATGTTTATAGTAATTGTAAAAGGAAGCAGTAAAGCGAGGCCAATTTTTAAAGTTAAGAAGAAGATACGTGCAAGTTTTTTTTTTGTTTTTTAATAATTAAGATACTTGCAACTTTTGATCTTATAGGTTAAAGTATTTACCTTATTAATTGAATTTAAAGTTTACAGTTATTTTGGCTATAGATGAAAGTCTTATTTTTAACAGGTCAAAGCAAGAAAAGATTTTTAAACTAAACCCTTTTTTTATCTGATTTGTCGAAAAAGAAAGCAAGTAAAAGAAAAAAAACACAAGTAATGGTATTATCTTTTTGTTGCTTCTTAATGAAAGAAGTTTTGCTTAAGAATGAAAGAGGATAATTTCGTAGTTCTTTGATTTGTGAAGATATATTGTTAGGTGTGCAAGGACACTTCACATTTTACCGGATAAGCTTTTAATAAAATAAAACATAATTAGGGGTTTGACTACATTTGGAAAGCATATCTGGAGGATCTCTTATAGTATTCCGTTGAAATTAAACCTTAAAGAGCTTTTATTTATAGTATATAGAAATATAGGTATCAAAGACACGAGGACTAGACTAGACTTGAGTTTATCTTCTCGTAGTATATAGAAATATAGGTACTAAGTACACGAGGACAATTTTCTACTGAAAATAAAAATTGAAATTTGAAAATATATGCAAAAAATTAAGATAGAAAATAAAAGATTGTTTTTTGAAAGTAAACGCACCCTTAATTTTTTTATATATGTTTTCTCGAATTCATTAAGACTCGCTGTGTTTAAAATGTGCAAACTTCCTATATTATTTCTAATAATATTTATAAAAAGTATTAAAAAGCTTGTTTGAATTAATGTAGACGAAATTAGTCAATTATCTAGTTGCTTACTCAAATAAAAATTGACCGATGCATATTCTAATTAACAATTTCTATTAAACTAAATCTACTTTTATATTACCTTTCAAACATTAAAGCTCCAATAACTCGGCTGAATGGCAATGGGTCGTTAGTCCTTGGCTCTTCTGTTGACTAGTGACATGGAATTCTACCAAATTTGTACATTGTCTTAAATTGTTAGTAAGAGACCACAACTTCTGGAGCTCGTGACAGCTATTTGACAATAAGCTTGATTATACTACCACTGACCGCAGCAATTTCCCCATCTATCCCAAACGTCATTGTTGACTTCAGATGCTGAAAAGTTATAACAGGTAAAATAACTTACTGACATAATTACCATATTTAAAGAGGTGATCTGATTCCAACAGGTTACTGCTGTGGGCATGCACCAATATTGGCTTTTATTCAAAGATATGTACCAGCTTTGATACGTTTGATCCTTAACTAATAAGATGTTTATCAACTTGCTAGTCTCCTTGTAGATATTGAGGGTCAATAAAAATTTTCTGTTGACAAATCCCTTTAACTTAAGGACCAGAAAGTTTGGGTCTCTTAAGGCAGCTTGAGGAAGTGAAAGATATGGAACATGCGAATGGATTCTAAAGAAAACAGACAGGAATTGACCTGACAAGAAACATCTAAAATCATGTACAGCCAATTATCTGACAACTTTTTAACTTTCATGATGGGGTGAATATTACTTAGTTCTGAAACCCATTGACAGTAAATTAGCATACAGAATTTCATTCCACGAGTCCGGTATTCCAGGTAGACACCAGTGGCTGCAGTCCTGAGGAGGAGTTGGAATCCCTAGCTCACGATGGAGTGAAGGGTGGCCATCATATCTGAACTGAGTCATAGGTGTAATGTTTAAGAAGTGAAGTCTCCTGTTTCCATTGTTCATTTGTTTGATAACACGAGAGACATATTGATTGTAAATTGGCTCAGATTCGAGCTGACTATAGTCTGTCTCTGGTTGTGTATCTATATCGCATTGACCACCATTATTCCATGTCCCATTCCTGTAATTGACACGTTTAACTTTTCATATTAATATGCAGTCCCAAAATTAAGTGTATATTGTGATCTTATTTATACGATTCCGTATTTTCTTTCATTTTTAAAACAACTCGATTTTTCTCAAACTACTTGCCTGTAATGTACTGGGGAGTAGCTACGAAAGAAGATATGAGTCCTATTAGAGTTTAAGCTCTCTAGTGCCCATGACCTCCATGTCTGCAGAGATCTTTCAAAAGCTTCTATTGATCTCATGGACATATTGACCTTCCCTCCCTCCTCAAAATAGCAACCCCTGGATGGATACGTACGAAACAAAGTTATCTATCAGGAATGAAGCTTAGAAGTTATATTTAGTAGAAGGGCCAAGGTGAGATATGCAACACTATATAACATCAGACTTGGCAGTGCAAAAGAAAGGTTCGGCCCATACATCTTCACAGTTTTATCTTCATTCCACCAATGTCCGGAATTGAAAATCATAACATCAGCACCTACCCACTTCCTGGAAAAACGGTGGAGTCGGTCGACCTTGACGGTGGTTTTGATGTCAGTGGACGTACTCTGGACTGGTGGGCCACTGGGCGCTAGAAAAGGTGTCCTGTAGTATTCGACAGTAAGATTGTAATCACTGAAAAGCATGGAAAGAAAGCCCTTGTGTTTAGAAATGGGCTTCCCATTTTTTTCATAAATTGTTGACATGTTGGAAACTCCTTGCGCAAGCATGCATAGCAATGACTCCCACTGGTTTCTTCCAATGGAGTCTCCTGCAAATACTACCCTACCGTTCCTGCTCCTCTCTAGAAAATCTATTGCATTAAACCTGCGAATAGGCAAGAGGAGCAAAGATGTCTTAATTAAGTTTTTTTTTCATCACAATTAAGATTTTTTTTCATCACAATTAAGATTTTTTTTCATGTGTCAAATCTATTTTTAGCCCAATTAGTGGAGTTTACATATCTAAAGAATAAACCATTAATCTAACTTATATAGATATGATATTTTCAATTTAAAATTAACTCAAGTATTATTTTAATTATTTATCAAAAGTATACTTGAAATATAAATAATTATATATAATGTTTAGAATTTTGCTCTTATAATTTAGTCTCCAATATAATTGTCCATCAACTTCTCACACACTCACTTACACTTGGAGATAACTCACACTCACAGGAACGTCTTGAGAATATAACTAGAGATTTGATTCACATACATGCATGATAATTAAAAAAAACGACTAATTTTTTTTAAATAAAAACAATGAAGAATTGAAGTATAATCCAAATATTTTCGTCATGCTAAAGATGGAAATAGTGAAATACTGAATATTGTTAAAATGCCAAAAACTAAAAATTATTATTTTGAAATCTCAAATCAGAAATGATAATTCAAAGATAAAGATAAATTGTGATGAACTCTTTTAAGGCCTATGTCTAACTTAAATCTATAGCATCTTCAATGACACAATTGATGGGGTCTACAGACAAAGAAAAAGACAAAGACGATGATCTAGCGTTTGTTGAAACACCAAATGTGGCAAATCTATAGACATTGTAAAAACAAAAATCCTAAATCAACGGATTTTAACTCTAGCAAATAGCAATCGACTAAGAGTGTTGTCTGAGAGGACACAGCTCAAATTTCCAGGTCTTCGATCTCTAAATGAAGTACAAAAAATTAGCTTCTGGACTTATAGAAAGCCCTACGTTTTTGTTGGTGTCTTCGAGGAGACTTTATTTTATTAGCATATGAATATCATGACCTGATTCTATGTTCAGCTTTTATGCAATTCTCTGCGTTATTCCCTTTAGTTATTGAATTCTAATGAACTTGCATGCCTTAAAACTGGCATGCAAGAATATGGATATTCATATTCTCAAAATAACTGATAGCTTATCTGTTTTTACATGCACCTTGGTATATTGCAGCTTTCAGGTTGCCATCGCCAATTCAGGTATTCTACATCTTTTCTTCCGTTCTCACGACAGCGAAAACCCGGATCAAGAAACCGGCAGTTCTCTGTGTAGAATTTATCCTTGTAAGTTTCGTCTCGAACCCATTTCCCAGAATAATAGTCGCATTCTTGAGTTTCTGAAGAAGAGGTTTTGTCAAAGAAACCAAAACCAAAGAGCGAATCAGCGTCAAGAGAGCCTCTAAGATCCAAGTAGATGATAGAAGAGATCAAGAAGACCAGTAAAAAGATGGCATATGCGAGCCCTCTGTTGATTACGTTGGGGTAATCAAGTTCTTGGTGCTTGCGGTGTTTTGGGAGGTGATGGTGATCCATAAGAAGAGGGAAAATTATTTACATTAAAGGAAGATGGAAGGAGGCTGGCCAAGGGTTTTTCTGTTGACTATTATTTGCCTAAAATTTAAGGCTGAAATTTACTAGATTTTTTGTTTGGAAAAAGGAAAGACAGATCTTGTTCTGTATTTGATGATAATTATTAGATCGATTTTTATCGTGAAATAGATAGACTTCGAAATCTATTGAAGTACGTTTGCACGTTTCCTAGGTAACATGCATGTCCACAGCCGCCGCTGCTGCTTCATGTTCAAAATAAGTTGCCTTCGTATTTAACCTAATATTGGATTGATTCTATTCCCTAAATTTGGAAATGAAGAAAGGTGGACGAATCTAAGAATAGAATGGTTCTTTAATCTATATTTTCTGCTTGTTTTTTGTGATTTTGACCATTGAGAGACGGCGGATTTCTTCCAACTAGTAGAGAACTATTATAGACCAATGTTACAAAAGCTAATGTGGGGGATACTTCTCATGAAAACCTTCATTTTATGTGTCAAACTAACGTGCTTGTGAAAATTAAGATCTATTGATAGGTAGGTACTATAAGTATGCATACAATTTTAAGAACATGCAATAAATAATTTTTATGATGTTAATAATTAATCAGTAATTTAAAGATTCATGTTCTTGTGACGACGAGTTACAAGCATCAACATATAGCTTTGGATATTTTAAAAAGAAAACGTGAATCTTGATCTCGTTGAAATTGACACAATTCTTCCCCTTGTCTTTATTTAATAATTAAAAGTGCAAATTAGAAAACAGTTAAACAAATCAGTTATCATGAAATTTGGATTATAGATTACATGTAATTTATAATGTCGAAAGCAAGAATGTTTTCTTTTTTAAATGAAGGCAATTATGCAGATAAAGATTTTATTCAAGTATCACTGCTTGGTAACGGTGATGATACTACATTAAAGTCAAATACATTCAATTCTTCTCTCCAAAACTTGGTGAGGAGTTAAATATGTAACCCATAGTTAGAGGTACTAGTACTTGATTCATTAAAGAGAAGTCAAGCCAATAGAGTAATTTAATTGGAGAAGTTCAACAACTTCTAGTTTTTTGGTTAACTTAAAAATAGGATTAAGGACTAGATTTGTAACGTCCCGTTACCCTTGAAGAGACTTGAATTGTGTATTATGAGAAATTATTGAAAAATTAGAAAGTACAATTCATACTTATGCTCAATTTGACATGCACATTTTTGCACATTAATATGCTTGTACATGCATTCATGACAATTTTTGGGTATAATTGAGTTATTAATGCGATTAAATGTGATTTGGCAATTTGGGTAATATTTCGGGTATTTCAGAATTTTTGGTGAAATTTAGAAAAATATTGATTTCTTGGCCAATTATGATGTGACACGTGACATCCTATAATTGGGACAAATGGCAATAATAGACAGATGACAAATGATTAATTAGGTGTGACAAATGGCTTGAAATTGTTAGGATACGTGTATGACTTGCAAAGTGTACACGAGTATGATGTTTGAGGTTAGGATCGATGCATTGTGAGTGTCCTCCTCGGTGAAGAAACACCTAGCATCCGAATATCAATTGTGAGACTCTCAGTTTTTTTTGATCTGTTCTCCTTGCTGGAAATAGAAGTTGAGACAAGTAAGTAGTTTTGTTGATGTTTAGTTTCTGGTGTAAAGATTTACTTGCATGCATCGTTTATTTTGGTGCCTAACTATAAGTTTGATTTTTGAGTTGTGTTTCGAATGAGTTAGAGGATTGGTTGCAAGTTATTGGAGTTAATTGATGTGAGATTGAGTTTCGGAAAAAATTACAGTAGAGTGAGAAAGTGAAAATTTTGGAAATTGGGGAATACGAGTCTTTTGTAAATGTTCGCCGCGCTAAATCTTTTTAGTTCGCCGTGGCAAACTCTTGAGTTCACCTCGGCGATCTTTGCAAAAATTCCCGAGAAAATTTGGTTTCTGGAGTGTTCGCTGTGGCCATCTTTTTGTTCTCACCGCGACCATCTTTTTTGTTCTTGCCACGGTGAAGCCTCATCCTTTACAGCTCGGACATACTTTAGTATTTTGACTATAACATTCTCTGTAGTTATCCAAATTGGGTGATTTTTGATTTGCCGTAAACTAGAGACATAGGGCTATAACGTTTGTGAAGAAATGAAGTTTTAATTCTGTCTCTAAGATTTTCCAGTTTTGTTTGGAAATTGAGGTAAGAATTTTGCTGAAGCTTAAGAATAGTCTAAACTATTTTGAGTATATCTTTTCGTATACTGGACCAAATTGAATGCTTTTGGTGTCATTAGAAAATCAAGATATTGGAGAAAAACTTTCCAAAGGAAGTTTTATCTAATTATGTCATTTACCTTATCAGATTTAGTATGGAAAGTTGAGCCGTATGTGAATTAGAGGAAAAATCTGAAATGGTCAATGAAGTTATGAAATTGTTTGACATTGTTTTGTTCGATCCAATTGTAAATATACATGGTATTAATGGGAGATTTGATATTTGAATGAATTGTTGATAAAGGTTTCAATTGAGTACCCCAGAATCGTCATTGAACTTGCATTGTGCATACATTCTATACATTGATGTGCATAAAAGAACACTTGTACATTTGTGCAAAAATGTGATATTTGCAAATGTGTTTTGTATGATATAGAGGAACTTGTCAGATGCCAGTCAGACATTGCCAGACCATCTAGGCAATAGCTTATTGGAGCGTACTGTGAGTCAACCTAGATGATTTCCTAGGATTGATTTGATTTGTTGAAACTTCCAATAGTATTGAACTACTTGTGATTTGTTTCTGAATTTCGGACTTGAAGTCCGAGGAGTTTGAAAGTTGGGGATGCATTGGAACTGTTCTAATTTGATGTGAAATCCTTTATGATATGTGAATGCTCAACGAATGTTGAATGCCGGACTTAGGTTCGATGATTATGAGTTTCTGATTGAACATCATATGTGATTGTTTGATATGGCATAATCAGTATTTGATGCATTGGAAGCGTTTTGATTTGATGTGAAATCCTATATGATATATGAATTCTCAACAAATGTTGAATGCCGTACTTAGGTTCGATAATTATGAGTTTTTGCTAGAACATCATATGTGAATTCTCAACGAATGTTGAATGCCGGACTTAGGTCCGATGATTATGAGTTTCTGATTGAATATGATATGTGATTGTCTGATATGGTATAATCAGTATTTGATGCATTTCATAAAATGCATGCTCAGATAAAGGCGTTGCGACTTGAGTAGCCAGTATGAAGCGCTTCCACGTAGAGCTTTGCTCCGTGATATATGTTCTGCATGTAGAGCTTTGCTCTGTGATATATGTGTGTGCACGTAGAGCTATGATCTGTGATTCTGTTCTGACTGGGCCCTATGAGCCAGTATTTGTATAAGTATGTGATAGGCACTCAATAACAACGATAAAAACGAATGTGAGTCTTATGCATATGGCATTCATATAAGATTGAAATTCATGAACGATTTGCAAAGCTGTAATGAGTGACCATATGTTATGCCATGCTATATGAGTGTCTGAATAATAATTATATGTTCGGAATGAATATCCGTGATATGTGATATATGTGATGTTTGTATGTAATCCGGTGAAATCATCAATGATGGTTCACTCATTGAGTTGCAAAACTTATCAAATAATTGCAATGTGGCTTTTTAGGTTCTGAGCAATTATTCAGCTAGGCTAAATGAAGTATAGCCACTGACGTTTGATATGGATTAGGGGTCGGGATCAGTATACACCTGCATATGTCTTCAGTGATTTTATTTTTGAATTATGTTCAATAAAAATTGTACAAAGTATATGTAAATGATTTGGTAATGAAATGACTTTATGATTTTAAGTGTTTTGTATCTGAAATAGGCCCAAGTTATTGTTGAATACTAATTTTTTTAGTAATTGTAACTTGTAAATGGAAATGCTTTTAAATGACATGGGCCCGATTGGATTAGTGATTTCCGCTCACGTGTACCTTATTTTAAAGAAACAAAAGTTTTGTAATGAATTTTGACTGAATGATCGTTCTAGGATGCCACCCTTGTGGGGTATGTACTCGGATATCACCATGGATGTCGGGTACGTGTCTTGTGAGAGTGGGGTGCTACATTTTGGTATCAGAGCCCAGATTTAGTATCTTATATGGGCATTTTTTGACATATGTGTTAAGTTACATGCATTTCAGTCATGTCATAGCAGGTAGTAGCAACTAATCCCTAGTCTGAGTTGCATTTATATTAGTCACATACATGAACATTTGTTAAGTGTTTGAATTATTGAAGTAGTGGGAAGAATGATGATCTGACTAACTATGAGAAAATGAAAGTTTTTGGATATTTTAGAAAGGGAAAATAGTATATGGTTAGATATGAAAAATAATGATGTAATGTATTTGTATTGGTGGATGTATTATGGAATACGATATCAATATTGTACTGTGGTAAGATATCCCCAAATGTGATATAGATGTGAATATTGTTATGGATTGATTAAGGAAAGAAATGATATAAAGATGAATGGCGAGATTTAACGTGTACAAGCCAAGTTGATAGAAAATAAAAATTTCTATGACTTTGAGGGGTTAAACTTGTACTTGAAATGATGGTCGGATAATGTGATATGAGTTATGATTCACTATAAGAATATTATCGAGATTTCAGGATGATTATAAGTTTTGTTTGAGCATCATATGTGATTGCCATATAAGCAGTATTCTGTTTTGATGCATTAGATGTGTTCTGATTTGATGTGAAATCCTTTATGATATGCGAATTCTTAACGAATGTTGAATGCCGGACATAGGTCCGATGATTATAAGTTTCTGATTAAACATCATATGTGAATTCTCAACGAATGTTGAATGCCGGACTTAGGTCCGATGATTATAAGTTTCTACGTGAATATCATATGTGAGTGTTTGATACGACATAATTAGTACTTGATGCATTTCATAAAATGCATGCTCAGATAAAGGCGTTGTGACTCGAGTAGCCAAGATGAAGCGCTTCCACGTAGAGCTTTGCTCCGTGATATATGTGTGTGCACGTAGAGCTATGCTACGTGATTCCGTTCTGACTGAGTCCTATGGGCCAGTATTTGTATAAGTATGTGATAGGCACTCAGTCACAACAATAAGAACGAATGTGAGTCTCATGCAT
>JANKOD010000005.1:29676214-29687340 GCA_026284645.1 Erythroxylum acuminatum | reverse complement strand
AAGGAAAAGAACAAATCAGGCAAAATATAGCAACAAAGTTATCGAACAGATATATAACATGCATGCCCAAAATCATGCAAGGTGAAAATATATCATCAACTGACTCTTAACTCTCCCCTTGCGTTAGAGCTGGGAACTCTTCATAGAGAGATGGAATAGTAGCACCAAACTAAGATAAATGGTCATTCTCTCTTTCTAGTATGAGTAGTTGTTTTCATTGAAATAAGAAGACTTTGAGACGGATTGTACTTCAAGTTATTTGCCATGATCTATCACGTGCTATAAAACACAATAAATGTGAAACCTCACTCTGATGTTAAATGATAAAGCAAACACACGCAAGAGATACTTTTAATTCGAATAAAACGACAGGGGCCTGTCGAAGTTTGAAACAATAATAGGGACCTGCAAAGCAAGAGGAGCTTGTTACACGATAGGACCCTGTTTAAGCAATAGGAGCCTGTTAGGTGATAGAAGCCTGTTAAATGACAGGAGCTTGCTGAAGGATGAATCTAGGTAAGACAATTTAAAACAGAAAGCACCTGTTAAAATGAAACGAACCTTCAACAGGTTGAAATTAGAAGGAGCCTATTATAACAATGAAGGAGCCTTTTGCTGAAATGAATAAACACACAATATAATGCGAAAATATAAAAGTTAAAAAGAGAGAGAAGAACACATTTGATTTATACTAGTTCGACTTACAACCCAAGCCTATGTCCAGTCCCCAAGTGTCCAACTTGAGTGTTTTACTATGAGAATCTAAATAGTAATTTGACAGGTCTCTTCAAACTCACGAGTACATATTTTTTAAGGTTTTCCAACCTTCCACACTAATAGCATTCATCGAGCCTCTACAAGCTCACAAGTACATATTTTTCAAGGTTTCCACCCTTCTACACTAGTAGTATATTGCTAGCCTCTACAAGCTCTCATCAAATGAAGAAGTAACTTGCTCCATTTGAGCGTCAATGATCTCTCACAAAAAGAATTGTCAATTTCTAAGGCACAAGAGATTTTGATCAAGATATGAGTTTTGGGAATATTGATGCTTCTAAAGTATTTCAAAGATTATGGCTTCTATCCCCTGTTTGCAAAATATAGTGGCTCCTTTAAATAGGCATTTTCTTCAACTAGTCATTGCTTCATTTCTATTTTGAGTTGACTTTGAATCTTTAATATTATCTCTATTAGAATCTTGCAATAATCAACCGATAAAAGAAATATGCAGCTAATTGACGAAATATATGATTAACAGGACCCTTCTGGATTTTGTAAACTAAAAAGGGTAAGTTCATAATAAAGTTCGTGCAAGAAAGGAAGCATTTATCTTATAATTTTATTTGCTCTTAAGGATTATATCGTTATCTTCAAATGGAAATAGATCAAATTTGAATTTTGAAATATTATATGGTCATCATTAAAACCATTAATAAGCCTAACAATCTCCCCCCTTTCTGACGATGACAAACAATAATAGATAGATTTTCAAAATTCAACTAATAATGAAGGGTTTCAAAAAGTACCTATATACTTTATAAATTCTTACTGATTAGAAGGAGTTTTTCCTTTCTACCATATAAACTTCATAATAAAATATATCATAGGAAAGTATATCAAATATCATATATCAAAATTAATTATCCCTTTTTGTCATTATAAAAAATAGAAGGAAAAGAACAAATCAGGCAAAATATAGCAACAAAGTTATCGAACAGATATATAACATGCATGCCCAAAATCATGCAAGGTGAAAATATATCATCAACTGACTCTTAACTCTCCCCTTGCGTTAGAGCTGGGAACTCTTCATAGAGAGATGGAATAGTAGCACCAAACTAAGATAAATGGTCATTCTCTCTTTCTAGTATGAGTAGTTGTTTTCATTGAAATAAGGAGACTTTGAGACTGATTGTCCTTCAAGTTATTTGCCATGATCTATCACGTGTTGCAAAACACAATAAATGTGAAACCTCACTCTGATATCAATGATAAAGCAAACACACGCAAGAGATACTTTTAATTCGAATAAAACAACAGGGGCCTGTCGAAGTTTGAAACAACAATAGGAGCCTACAAAGCAAGAGGAGCTTGTTATACAATAGGACCCTGTTTAAGCAATAAGAGCCTGTTAGGTGATAGAAGCCTGTTAAATGACAGGAGCTTGCTAAAGGATGAATCTAGTTAAGATAATTTAAAACAGAAAGCTAAATGAACCTTTAACAAGTTGAAAACAGAAGGAGCCTACTATAATAGTGAAGGAGCCTCTTACTGAAATAAACACGCACATAATATAATGTGAAAATATAAAAGTTAAGAAGAAAAAGAAGGGCGTAGTCAATTTATACTAGTTCAGCTTACAACCCAAGCCTATGTAAAGTTCTTAAGTATTCAACTTGAGTGTTTCATTATGAAAATCCGAATAGTAATTTGACGAGCCTCTTCAAGCTCACGAGTATATATTTTTTAAGGTTCTCCAACCTTCCATACTAGTACTATTCATTGAGCCTTAAAAGTTCACGAATCTTTCATACTAGTAGTATTTTATTAGCCTCTACAAGCTCTCAACAAATGAAGAAGTAATTTGTCCATATGAGCTTCAATAAACTCTCACAAAAAGAATTGTCACTTCTAAGACACAAGAGATTTTGATCCAAATATGACTTTTGGAAATATTGATGCTTCTAAAGTATTTCAAAGATTTTGGTTGTTATCTCCCCGTTTGCAAAATGCAATGACCTTCTTTAAATAGACATTTTCTTCAACTAGTTGTTAGTTTATTTCTATTTTGAGTTGACTTTAAATCTTCAATATTATCTCTGCTAAAATCTTGCAAAAATTAACATTAAGAGAAACTTTTCCAAATTTTGTAAAATAAATAAAGTAAGTTCACAAAGGAAGTCCTTGTAATCATTAATAAACCTAATAAATTAGAAATTGGTTTGTATCTTGTCTATCAGATTATTCATATCTTTTGATGTGCCACAAATGGTTATTTCCAAGATTGGGTCAGGTATAAATAGTATTCATAAACATGTTCTTTCATATTCCTGAGACTTTAAATTTTGAAAATTTTACGTTTTGGGAATGACTTGCTTCGTATAAAATGCTGTGTATCAACATCATTACTCGTTTACATTCCTCAGGTGTGAGTCTTTTTTTTGAAGGTATCGCCTTTTGTCCTTTGGTAGGTGCCAAGGAAGCTGAGATGAGGTTGACCCAATGGCTCCAAAAGCCGAAAGCCTGATGATAGGAAAACTTGGGAAGTGGACTAAAAAGAAAAATGCTCAAATTGCGATTCCATATCTGTACTGTACTTAGTCATATGAAAGACTGGTGAATGATTCTTACAGGACAAATCCATTATATTGCAGGATAAGTCTCCTTATTCCTTTGATTTGCCACCCCATTATGCCAATCATAACAACAGAATTCCAGGACCCATCACCCACTTGTAAGAGCACTAAATGTCGGATACCGTCGCTTGCGGAGGCCAATTGTCTATGTATATCTTTCTGGTACCTTGATAATCCATCGCACACTATTTGTGGTCATTCATTCAGGTGATTCGTCTCTCCAAAACTTCTTTCTCATTGATTTCTCAGTTTGATTTTGCAGGTTGTACCGAGTATGTGGTTGGAAGTTTAAAGCCTGGAGGTATGATCATTTACGTGTAGAGATGTGAGTCCCTTGAGTACTTGCTGCTCTGTAATGACCGGTAATCACTCATTGGTCACGTCCTGAACTAACCACAGGCCCACACCGCTGATTTCTGACAATTTCCACTTCCTGTCAACTGCAGTCACCATTCTTGTTACTCTTTAAGTTGTCAATTGCCCATTGAAGCCGGAAAATTGCTCAAAACACAGTGTTTAGCGTTAGTTGTCAGTTGCCGTTGAACGAATGTTATGATGAAGTTAGAAAATAACTCGGCTCGATAGGACTTTTCTTTTCTTTTTTTCTCCCTATGCATTCAATTCCAGTGGATCAGGAATTATTACTGCACTGGTCAAATTTTAAGTGTTGCCTAATGAACAAGGTCTGGAATATCATGCTGTGTGTTCGAGCCCTATGCAAGATATGTATACAAATCAAGCATACAGAAGACTAGAAATTTGACCTCACAACGTTGATGTGCAATGTAATGGCCCTTAGGGAAGCTGGTCGTTGATATGAATCTTCGAAATTGTCAAAATCTTCAAATGTTAAAGGATATTGAGTTTTCCAATTTAAAATTATAAATTGGAAACAGAATTATTATTTTTAAAGAATTTGGTAAATATTCAAAGATCAACGTAACAAAAAATGACAGCCTTTTAGAAGAAATTTTCAGTATGCTTGAGAATGTCCATTTTTTGGTAATCAGAAGATGAAGAAAATTACTACGTGTCCAGCATGCGTGCGCCTTTCAGTACATACTTGTACTGTTTTAACCTTGGATGCCTTTTTTGTTTTCTTCTATTTCTTGTTTGATTTGGATAAAGATAGAAAAGGAAATCCATATTTCTAAAAGTCGGCATTTTTTCCTCCGAATTGCAGTGGCTTAAGGGAAAGAAAGAAAAGAAAAATGGGAAAACCATGAGAGAGAACATGCTCACTCTGTCTGCTTCTATCCCTCTAAACAGATGTAGAGCATAAAAGTACAGCTTTGCGGTAGATTGATTTAAAAGAGTAAGAAGACAGAAGAAAGCGAAGCGAGGAGTGGGCGTCTACTACTACTACATATTTCTACTACTACTACTAGCACCGGAGTGTCACCAATCTATTCAAAATCCCACCCACCAACAGCCACCACCATACCCTATTCCCGTTCTTATTATCAGAGTTGATTTTTGAGCCATTAACAGTTGCTGTGCTCTGGCACTAGCTCACCTTCTTTGAAAGGAAAAAAGATAAAAAAAATCTTCAGACAGAATCTCAACGGTGTCCAAATAGATTCCTTGATGATCTTTCTTTCCCAAAAACATTACCGCCACCTCCAAAAATTCTCCATTTTGTAATTGATGACATCATCATGGGACCTTTGTTCACATCGGAACCCCACAACCACAACCACCTCCACCTCCACACCACCACCCTCTTAAAATCCTTGACTTTGATTCTTGCACCTGAAATTGAGGGATTTTTTCTGGGAAATATAAAAATTATTGGTGTTTTTTTTTGACCTTTCAAGTTGGGAAGGTGGGATTTCGATTAAGTCAAATCCGGCGGACGTCACATCCACAGATCTTATCCTCGGCGATTTCTCATCATCTGGTTGACATCTTGGGAGAAAGTGATATCCTGTTACAATCACACAAGCATTCATGTATAGTTGAAGAAAAACAATTCATATACTATTCTCCAACCGACAAGTAATTATCACCAATCCATCCATCAATTTTCTCAACTAGGTGTTATCTAGAACTTAATTTACATATGTCTTAACTATCATCACAACCCCAGTTGACCATCCAATGTCTCATATTTCAACAGGTGACACCAGGGTTTTGTCCCGTTCAATTATATTATACTATTAATTGTCTGATTCGAAAACTTGCAATACTTGAAAGATTCCAAGACGAAGCTTAATTAATCTAGGAGCTCATACACTTATTGAAAGTTATCAAATTCAATTTCTGTCCTTGCGCTAGTTCAATATTAAAGACACTTAAGATACCTGAGTTATTTAACATCATATAACTCAAGTATATACAAAAAACTTATAAATCTGAAGTAAATGGGACTTCATTCCAAGTCAAACATATTTATCTTTTTATTTATTTATTGACACACACATCAGTTAGCGACTTTTATTGAGCATGTTCAAAATTGATGCAAAAGAAAACACATTTTAAGATCAAAGGGAAATGGACGGCGGGAGAAGTATGAAGAATAAGAGAAACGAAGATACCAAGGTTTTGATTAAAGGATTAGGATTGAATCAAAAAGATTGGATGTGTAAACGTTTTTAGAAACTCAGTCACAGACCAAATTCAAAAGAAAGATAGCATTGATTCGTATGTTAGAGTTTGGCTTTTGGTCGGTCTGGCTTTGCGTGCCTTACTTCATCTTTTTACGACTATCATTATCACTATTTTTCTTTCTTCCAAGTCGTCGTATATAATATTCTCGTATCGCAGTAAAATGAGGGTACCTTTCACGAATTGCAGTAAAATGAGGGTCCATGCAGAGGATATTACAAAATAAGTAAGGGTCCCATCAAAAAGTGCGAAAGATGTGAAAGTGAAGAGGGGAAAAAGAAAAGGTAAATGACCAGTTAGTTTCTGAACCTAAGCTACCAAACTAATTAATGATGTCTGAAAGTAGACTTGAGTTTCATTAGTTAATACATCAAGGGTGTGGGTGTGGCCACCCAACTTTATGCCTTTTATTACAGAACGTGTCCCATTATGAGGAACAGAAAAAAGTAGAAGAAAACAAGATAGTAGTATAGCATCATCAAAATCTCTATCAGGCTGGTTAATTAATTATGATATTAAAAGCTAGGTTGGTTGGCGTACCATGTGACTCTGAGTGTCTGAAGAATAAGCAGATTGGGACTGGAGGTGGTGCTGAGCTAGACCCTGGCTGGACAAAGACGAGCCGTCAGGTGTAGATGGCTCAGATTCATCAAGCTCGCACTCCAAATTCACACCAAATAGTCTTAGCCGTCTCTTGGAGTTACCTAATGTTGTTGATCGGTTGTGAGCCCCTGAGCCTACAATGATAAAGCAAGAACGTGGGACGATAAGCTCAACAACACCATATTATACCAACTGTATTGTAAATGACCAAAAAACAAAAAAAGGGTCGCAATCTGCAATGCCATTTATGCCGTCCGTCAATATCTTTGATACGTGTCTGTTTATTATGTAAAGCCCTTTCTACTGATTTTTCCTGTGTTGTCTAGATTGTGTATCATTGAAAACCAAAGTATATACATGTATGTTGTCAGTTTAGTGTTGATATATATGCCCTTGGATTCTTATCAACAAAAGGGTAGAAATAGACAAATTAGGATTTAACGCACCTGAAAGAGGCCTTAATTGTTTTTGAGATTTTCTTTTTCATTTTCATAGTAAAAAGAATATAATCTCAACAAAGAGTCAATGTATCACGCGCCAAATGGTAACCGCCACAGGTATGCGAAAATTGCCTGAAACCACCCACCCTCGTATCCTTCCATAGGACCAGAGTTCCAAACTAATTGGGACGTGTCCCTCACGCACTTTGATGCAAGTATCCAATAATTTAAATACTAAAGATCACCAAATTTTCTTAACCCAAACGAACAAAAGAAAAAGAAAAATGGAGATAGACAGACAGTAGACACACTATACCTGCATGAAGACAGTCAGTTTGGTATGGCGCAGAACTATTAGTAGAAGAAACATTAGCCCCATGACCATGTTGCACACAAAAGCTACTAGAAGGATAAGGCTGGTAATGACCAGGTGATGATGATGAGGAAGGGAATAATCCTCTACTCCAGACCCCACTGTTACTTCCCTGCACAACAACTCTACTGCCGCTATCGCCTCTCCTCCTCCATCCTATAAACAATCTATCACCGTCCCTACGGTGTCGTTCAAACAACACAATATCACCTGCGTCCAGTTGCTTCTCCTTCACGTACCTGCTCCATCCCTTAGTCAACACATAGCTTTGACTGCTGTTCCAATACGAGTAACGAAACCTCCAACACTTGCCCGACTCGTCCTCGAAACCCAGCAGCAGCCCTTTGTCGCCTGAGTTACCGCCGCCGAGTGGGAAGTACTTTTCAGCGTGTTGTTTGGGGATTACTAAGCGGTTTAGCTTCCCCACGTCGCTTGGTGTCAAGGGTTTTTCGAACATGGGCTCTTTTTCTACTTCTTCACAGAGACTCTGTTGTTGTTGTTGTTTTTGTTGCTCTTCTTGTTCTTGCTCCTCGTCGATGTCCAGGTCATGCTTGAGATTGAAATTCAAAGGCGGGTTTTGGTTTGGGAACATGGAGTATGGTTCTTGTGGATAATTATTGTTGGTGTTAATGTTAAGCCAAGTTTGGTGGTGGCGGTGATAGAGATGTGGAGACCAAGAGGAGTTGGAGTGAGGGAAGTAAGTCGTGTGTGGTTTAGAGGAAGAAGTAGTAGTATTGGTACTTTGGTTCTGTTCCATGGCGTGCTTTACTGTTTTTGCTGTTGTTGTGCCCACCAAAGAGTTTCTGGAAGGTCAGTGGAAATTTGGTTTATTGACATTTGAGAAAGAAAAAGAGAGGGAGAGGGAGAGAGAATGGGGGTGATGAACAGAGAAGAGAAAGAGCATTAGAGGAAGACGTGAAGTGGTGGTCGTAGGGTATAGCCGATAGAGGCGTGCTAATTATGAGGTTGGATGTGGGAACTGCGTCTGTGTATGTTTTAGAACTACTTGATATGTAAGGTTTGCTTTGCAGGATATGACAATGAGAGAGAGAGATGGGAGTGGGGGTTTTCTGTTTGCAAGTACAACAGCGCTTTAAGGTTTTGCGTGATGAAAAAAAATCAATCATTATTTTCAGTGTAATTTGATACAGATGTCTCTCCCCCAAAAAATAAAACAGCCTTGCCCTTGCCTTTTATCGTCGCGCTGTGTTTCTTGGAACTTAAAGCATTGTTTCTGTTGTAGTAATGTAAAAAATTGAGACGGATAGATAAATATACAGCCGACGAAGCCGGAAGGAAGGAACAGAGATTGGAATTGGATGGAGGTGAAGAAAATTCAAGTAGTCTATCTGTTCCTTCCTTCGTCGGCTGTATATTTGAATTTTACTTGTTAATAAGACCTCTTTTTATGCCGTTTTGTGGGATTAGAAACATCCCATGTTACAACATTGGCAAACAAATCAAGTCGTGGGACCATCCCCTGACGTAGTGATTAATCTGGGATCCCATCCAACGGCCGGCCTAGCACTTTGTATCTGCGTACCGTCATTCAATGACCACATGCGCAAAAATGTACTCTATCCCCTAAACTTTCCCATATCCTTTTTCCTATAATATCTCAGTTAGGCCGTCTCACAGGCCAACCTAAACTTGTTGCTAATTTGAAGCCACATAAAAAATTCGAAAAAAAGAATAAAAAGTTTATTATAATTTAAATCCTGGGAAAGATTATAGGTGGCGAGAATAGCATTTTTATCACGTGCATGACAACATTATTGATGTTTGGCCATTCCATGTTATATAAAAGGTGAAGACTGCGAGCTAGGTCATAAACAAGAGTATAAATCCAATGAGCAGAGGAGATGGATAGATGAGATAAGATTTGTCCAATTGGGAGTCCCCTCTTTTTGGTCTTTGAAGCCTCTCCTCTCACACTCAAATCTGTGTCCCTATCGCAAAAACAAATACATTAGTCATAAACAAACACTTGCGTTTTGGTATTTCATACTTGTATTTGGTCATTATTTTAGACTTATATGTGTCTTTTCTATGAGTTTCAGACAAAACCCACCTCAATTTCCAGGTAGATTCAGACACCCTTTTCACCCCTACAAAAAGGTGGACTAGTTGTTAATGCTGGGGACTCATAATAGAGGTTGTTGGCTCGTGTCACAAATTTTCTAATACAAACAACTAGTTTGGGTCATCTTTTCTATCCATTTATAAATGCTAAACATTATATCAATATTTGTGGCCGTGTGTACATGCTGCTCTTCATCAATAGTGGTTAATTGTTTGAACCGTGCGATTCGCCTCAATCATGGGCTGATTGAACAAAGTCAAATGTTATAGGTGAATGCAAAGTTAATGACACGTAGGTGAGTCACACACATGGGTTGTTAATTACTAACCATGTAGGCTCACTGTTATATTTAAATGGGGAATTAATCCAGTAACACTTTATGATGTATAATGTATTTGAAATGCCCCAAAATGCGAATTTTGTACAAATTGCTCTAAGATGCGTGTTTGAGTCAAGTATTGACCACAAAGAAATAACAGGTTGGGTTGGGTTGGGTTGGGGAATCTGCTGCTATGTGATCTGTGGAGGTTTCTGCTATAATGAAGTATCCGTATAATTTATTACATGGAGTGGGAAGAAGACAGAATAGATGAATGAGATATTTTAGGAAAGATAATGATGCAACAAATAGGACATTAACTTTTTTTTCCATATTTGGGTGTTTTCAATTCCCAAGCAAAACAACACCTGGTGGTGGTGGTGTAAGGCCATCCCTGAGATTTCTTCACTGAAGTCCATGACTCTCTTTTTGCCTTGAAATTATATACTTCTGTACCAACAAAAATATTATAATCAATATCTAAGCAGGAAGCTGATCGAGGTCTCTAGATAGCATCCACAATTATAATCATTATTTTAATACTATGGTTTTGGCTATTACTATATCTATGATTAGAGGCATTTGCAAATCCGAATTAATGTTCATGATTAATTATAAGGCGGCTTCAACAATCTACTATTAGCAATACATGAGTTTGAAAAAACGGATTGTTCTGATTGAAACTGATCAAACCAACTTGAGATCTGAAGCCTAGTGGTCAATGTCCTTCAAGAAATTTTTTTAGTTCGTCTCGGGCTTAAATGTCACAACTAAACTCTACTAAATCTTGTTTCTTGCCGTTTGAATCCTGTGAACTTAATCTTGAAATCGAATGAGGAATTTAAAGAAGGAACGTAATATATCTATCAAGCAAAGTGTTGCTTATTAATTTTGTACTTCTAATGGCTCCTTGTTTTTTGATTAACTTCATTACTTTGAGAAATGGCAACAAATCTATTTAAGATTGGTTCAGCTTTTTGTTTTACTGAGTGAATAAATTTTACATTTAACATTTTTTAAACAAAACACCCCATATAGATATGGGTGCAGATATTTCTTTGCCCTTGCTGATCAATTGATGATTTTTTGTGCCTTTTCTTGGAACTTGGATGCCGTACTTCTGGGACGAGATTTGATCTAAAAGCATATTTTCAGGGTTCAATTTTGGCAGGCCCTTTCTCTGTTTTCATACGTTTTAAAAATCAGACCGGTGGTTGAATCGGAGAAGCAACTGATTCAAGGGTTAATAATTTAACCAGAATTTAACTGTAGTTGAACCGGTGATTAATAAATATATAAAATTTTATTTTATATATTATATATATAAGATAATTTTTAAACATAT
>JANKOD010000005.1:29615793-29631548 GCA_026284645.1 Erythroxylum acuminatum | reverse complement strand
TCTCACATGGAGGGACTCCATGTCTAATATGGCGGCACCGAATGCGGTGTAGCCATATGCAACATTTGTTGATTTCAACAAATGCGGTAGTTGTTGAAAAGAAGTAAACAAAGACTGCATCTGTCTTCAGGCGGCGGAGTGCCTATATAAGGCACTCCATGCTTCAACAAACAATAACAAAAACAGATAGAGAGAAACCAGAGTTGTTTTGCTCTGAAGTTGAGAATTTATTCTTAAAGGGTTGATGAATGACAAAATAGTGAGGTTAGTATTTTTAGGTTGGGAAATACCTTGTAAGCCACTATTTTGGATTTATCTCTGTGTACCTACTATTTGTAATAAAGGAAGAAATATTCTGAGTTTTGTCCGTAGACGTAGCTCAAAGTTAAGGGTGAACCACGTTAAATTTTCTATGTCCATTTTACTCACTTTCTTTTTCCTTTTTACGAAATACACCCGCTGCGCCCAACAATTTTACTCTCTAAATGACTGTTAAGTAACTTATAGTCACAAAGGAGTAAGTTGATTGTCAATAAAACATATAAAAAGTTAAATTTAATTAATCTCTTTCTTCGATTTAGTTGTTATAAAAAAATTGTGATTAAATTTTATTCATGAATAATAAAGATAGAATTTTAATAAAATAAAATATTTTATTTAATGATACTAATGGCATTAATAATTACCCAAAATTTGGCTATATAATTGGATGCTTGTTATAAACTAGGATCCGAAGACAGAATATGTAAACTTTAGCTCGGAACATGACTACAACCTCATTATTGGAAACTTTATTTAAATAAAATATTTTCTATTGGCAGCCTAAGGTAGCTTACCTGTATTTGCCTCTTAAAAGAGATTAACTCAATAATAATCATTTAATTTTACTTATTAACGCTGTTTATATTACTTTCTAGCTTTTCTTTTCTGTGTGTTGGTTATGCGATGTCAGTGTAATGAACTATGGTAAATTGATTAAACAACGAATTCTATGACTATAAATCCTTGAGATTCCAAAGTGCGCTATTACGAGGGGAATAAATAATTTATTTATAAACATTATATATATATATATTTTTTAGTTTAAGAATTTGTCTCAGTCCCACGAGGCGTTAGAAAAGAGAGAGCTAATAGGACAATGCAGGCGTCGTTCATTAATAAATAAGATAATTATGTTTTAATTATTATATTATAGTTGTGTTGTGTTGAATAGTGATATAGAGAAGTGTGACATTCAATATGGAAACTTCATTTTATTATGTGGTCATGTGCAGCTAGCACAGATATTCTTGTTTGTGTTTCGTCATGGACTATGGGAGAATCATATTACATAGGTGGAGAGTGGTTTATTTGGGGCGACTAAGCATATCATTCACTTAAATCTCCTTTTACTCTGTCAGGAGGAGCCATGGCAACCACTTCGTTTATCTCTTCAATTTCTAGAAGGTAAAGAACTAGCTATTTCCTACGACTTTGTTTTTCCTTTCCCATACATGTTCTTTTTTGTTGTCTTCCTGTTGGTCATCTCATGATGATAAATACACAACTGAGATCAATTTTTTTAAGTGGATTTCAATTAGCTGAACCTGGGAATGCTGTTTTTGTTCATATGGCTTAGGAGTTTTTAAGGAATTTTTTTGCAATTCCTGGTCTTCCTTTTCCTTTCACTTTTCTTATTGTCTTTGTTATGGAGACAAAGAGGTTTTTTACTCAAATGTATTGTGCATAACTTCTCAAATGTTATTTTCTGAATTTCATTAACTTGGGATCTGAATAAGTTGCGAAAGTTTCTCTTTACAAATAATCATCTAATGCGAGGACTGTTTTCAAGTTTGGAAAGGGACTTTGGGTTCATATATTAGTAGTTAATTTCCTCTCTCTATTCAGGGTGATGCACTCAAGCTTCATATGTTTACTTTTCATCTGTATCTTCGTTGTCGTTGGTGGTGTGAGTTTGTTTGGTTTTGAGAATCTATGTGAACATGTTTATAAGAGTTTTTTCCTACGACGACGGTTTTTTCTCTTTGTTACTATTATTATCAAAACATGCATCTGGGTATTTCAAGTTTGAATCTTGCACTTTTTCTTTGTGATCTTCATATTTATGTAATTTTTATATTTCTCTATCGGAGTTTATTAGTGATCCTCATCTTTCTTTATTTTTTACCAAGTTGTTATTGTTGTTATTGTAATTTATCACTGGTCTCAAAGGTGTGTTCCATAGGTCTTGATAGGTACCCATCCAAAGTGCTTCTTACTTCTCACTTCGCTTTGAGAAATTTTGTGCTTTTCCACAAACCGATGGTTGTTTCAGTTTTTTTCTAATTACGACAAGCGTTTTCAGATACTCCACCACTTAATGTCATTGATGCAAGATTTTTTGGCATTTTAAAGCCTATTTTCTTTGTAAAATTTGTGGGTTTATGACATTAGATTAATTATTGGATCTTGAAAAAGATTAGATCTTTGCAATGAAAACACAAAAAGTTTCATTCTTGGAGGAACATTTCATCTTTTCTTTGTTGGCAACATCCTTTTCCTCAGTTCTCTGACAACTAATGTGTCATGCTTCCATTTATTTTATTGTTGCCATTTACGATGCAATGTATCTGTAGAATAAGAAAGGGGATGAGAAAATAGAGTAAAGAAGAGATGAGAGTCAGAGGTACGTGAGAAAAGAAGAGATTTTTGGGAATATTTCTTATTGATCACAGCATTTCATTGTTATATTTATAGGAGTGTGCCTTACAACATTCATAACAAACCTATGATTGAAAAATGCTAAATGACAGTACTGCATAACAAACTCTCATAAAAAATCCCTCATCATCATGCATTTTCCCTCAACTTGGCAAGACGCGTGACCACTCTTTTGTTTCTTCTGATTCCTTTGAGTGTTCTAGCTAAGTTAGCATCTGTACTGAGCTTTGGCATTTGATCTAAGGACGTTATGAGCTTACCAATTATTCCTACAACATTGCCCCCCCCTTCGGAAATGAGCTTGTCCTTAAGGTTAAGGTGAGGGAAATCTTGATGAATTTCAGACAAGGGTCCCCAAGTAGCATCAAAATTTGGTTGATATTCCCACTGAATCAAAACTTGAGGCATTATCTAATCTTGTTGCAGTATTTTACGATAACCAATCATAGTAGCAGGAATAAGAACTGCTTTATTGTTAATGAACTGAAGGGGCAATGGAATAGCTGGAGTTCAATGTTCTCCCACGCATTTTTGAGATTTGAAACATAAAACACGTAAAGAATTTTGGCGTCAGTTGGTAATTCCAATCGGTAAGCCACAAACCCAATACGTTCACTGACACAGAATGGCCCAAGAAAACTACGAGAGCTTATGTGTTGTTCTGTGTCTAACTGATGTTTGTTGATAGGGTTGTAACTTCAAGAACACCAAATCATTCACCTCAAATGTGATATCAGTTTACTTGTGATTTACCTAGTTCCGCATCCGTGTCTGAGCTCGTAGTAAGTTGGCTTTAAGAGTATCAAGAATGGAGGTACAAGCTTTGAGCAAGTCTTCAATTGAAGTTACACTTGCAGTACCGTCGACATAGTCCAGTACGAAAGGTGGTGGACGACCATAAACTACCTTAAATGGAGTCATGTTGATTGCAGAATGGTGAGACGTGTTCTAGTGTCACTCTGCCCAATGCAAGTAGTTCATCCATTGCTTGGGATTATTAGAAATAAAGCAATGCAGATAATCTTCAAGGTAACAATTAATGACTTCCTTTTGATCATCAGAATGCGGATGATATGCACAAC
Organism: Erythroxylum acuminatum; assembly: GCA_026284645.1. Classification (NCBI taxonomy): domain Eukaryota; kingdom Viridiplantae; phylum Streptophyta; class Magnoliopsida; order Malpighiales; family Erythroxylaceae; genus Erythroxylum; species Erythroxylum acuminatum. The sequence continues at coordinate 29,627,766 of JANKOD010000005.1, read as the reverse complement.
TGGTTGCCAAAGTTGTACCCTACAATTTGAATAGTTCTTGTCAAATTGGCTCATAAAAAGTGGGTCACAATCAGACACAATACTGGAGGGAACCCATATAACTTAACCTCTGTTTTGACAAATACTTCTGCATCTTGTGGGGCTGCAAAATTTGGACCAAGACCAGCAAAATGAGCTTGTTTTGACAAAAGATCTATAACCATAAAAATAGTGGCTTTGCCCATCGATGGAGGGAGATGGGTGATAAATTCCATAGACAACAAATCCCAAACTTGTCCTAGAATGGCAAGAGGTTGTAAGAGCCCTTGAGAAGCCTTATTGAATGGCTTTACTATTTGACAAATAACACAATTCCCTACAAATTCCTTGACTAATTGCCACAATTTAGGCCAATAAAATGTTGCAGAAATGCGAGATAATATGCGTTGTACTCTGGCATGACCTCCTACTGGCGTGTTGTGAAACTTAGCTAAAGTGAGTAACTGCAAAGCGGAATCCAAAGGCACCACCACCCTGCCTTTATATAACGACAAGCCATCCTTAATTGAGTGATGTGGAAATGTAGCAGGGTTGGCTTGGATATCCTAGATCAGCTGAATAAAAGTTGGGTTAGAGCAAAAACATTGACACAAAGCGTCCCACAAAGCCATTACTAGTTTGGATGCAATTGTGAAAGCATTAAAGGAACCGGTGGCGATGTGAGATAAGCTATTAGTTGGCCCAATATCTCTCCCTAGATGATACTCAATATCAAAATCAAATCCTAGCAGTGTTGTGAGCCATTTCTACTACTCAGGGGACTGTATTGTTTAATGGATTAAAGCCCGTAAACTTTCATGGTCGGTTTGGATCAAAAATCAACTACCCAATAAATACTAGCTCATTTTTAGATTGTTTTAATGATGGCGTACCTTTCCCTAATGATAATAGGCTATGGGGTGCCCTTGTTGTGATAATATGGCACTGATACATGTCCCCAAAGCATCGGTTTGAACGAAAAACTATTGAAAAAAGTCTGGAAGAACCAGAATTGGGGTTGTAGCTAATGCGTGTTGCAATTTGACAAATGCAATGGTTGTCTCGGTGATCCAGATAAAGGCATTTTTAAGCAGAGATTGAAAAACCTGCATAACTCTTTGATTGTATGAGGAAGTGGCCATGCATTAATCACCTCAACCTTATCGAGATCTACAGTAACTCCCTTTCCCAAAATGCGGTGCCCTAAATAACCCAATTTAGTACATCCAAACTCACACTTCGACAATTTGGCAAACAAAGCATGGTTTTACAAAGTGGTGAAGACTTCCTCCAAATGCGCTAAATGGGAATCCCAAGATGGACAAACACCAAGATATCATCAAAAAATACAAGTACTGATCTACGCAATATTACCTAAAAAATTGAGTTCATCAAAGCTTGAAATGTGGAAAGAGGGTTAGAGAGTCTAAATAGCACAACAATGAATTCGTAATGACCATGATGTGTACGAAAAATAGTTTTCTCTATGTCCGGTGGATGAATCCGAGCTTGGTGATAACCAGTCTTTAAATCTAACTTCAAAAAGGCTTGAGCCCTATGAAGTTCATCCAGTAATTCATCAACTGTAGGGATAGGAAATCGATCCTTAATGGTAACCGCATTGAGGGCACGGTAATCAACATAGAAATGCCATGATATGTCCCTTTTCTTAACAATAAGGACTAGTGATGAAAAAGGACTGGTCTAGGTTAGATCACTCCCTCCATAAGCATATTTGCCACGAGTTTCTCAATTTCATCTTCTGAAAGTGGGGGTAGCGATAGGGTTTGACATTAATTAAGGGTGTATTGGGTAGTAGGGATTTATAGTGGTCAAACAGTCAGGATGGTGGCAGACTAGTGGGTTAGTTGAAAATGGTGGCAAATATGAAAAAAAAAAAGGTTTGGAGAGATTGAATGAAATTTGGGGTAGCTTTCAATCCAATAATGTGTTCTAGTTTTGGTGGTGTAATGGGTTCAATAGACAAGTGATAGTATTGGGTCATGGTTTAGGTAAGGTTAATTTTTTGAGTGAGGTGTGGGTAATTTGATGAAAGGAGGGTTGTTGCAGCACAATCAGTTTCACCTTGGCACTAGCATAGTCAAATTCTATAAAGATGACCATGTAATCAAACAAGATTGGGCCCAGTTTGGCTAACTGTTGAACCCTAGGACAAGATCAGCTCCATAAATAGGTAGCAAGAGAAGATCCACAGGAAAGGTTGTGGATCCCATAACTAGAGGAGTCTGCAAACATATACCCACGCACCCTAGTGTGTCCTTGCTTCCCACAGTAAGCTTCAAATGTGGCGATGGTTGGACTGTAAGACCCAAGTGAGAGGCTAGCCTAGTCTGGATGAAGTTTTTGGTTGACCCACCATCAATAAGGACCAGTAGAGCTTGACCATTGATAGATCTGGCGAGTTTGAGGGTCAAAGGGGCAATTTGGCCCATTAAAGCATGGAAGGAAATTTGAGGGGTGGGTTCTGTTGGTTTGATATACAGTGACAATGTAATGTTAGGAGAAATATCTTCTCAGTCAATCTCATCATCTAGTTTAGCCACCAAACAGAGAAATTGTGGGGTTTTGCATCGATGATTGGCCTTAAACTTGTCATCACAGTTATAACAAAGTCCTTGTTCACACCGAGCCACCATCTCAGCTGGTGTAAAACGTTTAATGGTGAAGGGTAGTTTAGGTTTAGTGGGTGAGGTATTTGTGTTGGTGAAGCTAAAGGAGAAGGGGAAGGTTTTTGATATGAGGATTTGGAGATGTGGGGTTTGGTAGCATTTCACTTATCCTCCATTAATTTGGCATGACCTATGGCCTCAAGAAGGTTTTGTGGTTTAAGCACACTCAACTCTCTTTGGATATCATTCCTTAAGCCAGATAGGAAGCAGTTGTGGAGATTTGTATGGCTGAGGCCAGAGATGTGAGTGGAGATGGCCTTGAACTTAGTCTTGTAATAGGCCACTGTGGACGTTTGTTTAAGCTTAAACAACTAGGATTTCTAGTTGATGAAGGAGAAGAGTCCAAAATGGAGCTCCAATTAGTGTTTAAAAACGTCCTAAGAAGATAGTTGGCTTATGGTGTAGAGCCACTGGAACCACTAAAGAGTAGTTCCTTTCAAGTAAAAGGCAATAAAGGTGAGGCGTTGGTCCATTGGGGTATGGTAAAATTGGAACAAATGTTCAATTTGGAAAAGCCAACCTTAGGCGTTGTCACTCGAGAAGAGGCTATTTAGAGTTTAGGGACTCGAGGTGGTAATAGGGATGATGGGTCAAAAGGTGGTGGGTTTGGTTGGTGAGAAGAAGATGTCATAAGAGTTGTAGGGACAGTCGAGGAAGAAGAAGAAGGGAATGATATAGTGTGGGGTGTGTTTGGTGACGGTAATAGAAGAGAAGATGGTTTATCCAAAGTGGCAAGCTTTTACATCAAATCAGACAGGACGGTTTGCTAGAAGGTCACATTTTTTTGGATCTATTCAATGTTGGAGGAATAATTGGTTTCAAGTTTGTTAAGGTGGTCTGTGAGTTTTGTGATTTATTCCTCGACATATTTGGAACAGGTGACAATACCTTCATACATCTCTCAACGAGAGCACCAAATATAATGCAATGTATCCGTAAAGTAAGAAAGGGGATGAGAAAATAGAGTAAAGAAGAGACGAGAATCAGAGGTAGGTGAGAAAAGAAGAGATTTTTGGGAATATTTCTTACTGATCACAACATTTCTTTGTTATATTTATAGAGTGTGCCTTACAACATTCATAACAAACTCATGATTGAAAAATGCTAAATGATAGAACTGCATAATAAACCCTCATAACAAATTCCCTCATCATCATGCATAATCCCTAAACTTGGCAGGACGCATGACCATATTTTTTCTTCTTTTGATTCCTTCGAGTGTTCTGGTTAAGTCAGCATTTATACTGGGCTTTCGCACCTGATAAGAGGTTGTTATGATCTCTCCAATTATTCCTACAACAATTTATGTCATTTTTAAATTTTCATAATAGTCTTTCACCCTTTTAAAATGCTCCTGGAGCCTTCATCTTTCGTTTAAAGGTTGGATTCACTCCTCTATAGAAGACTAGACAACGTTGTTGAAGCCTTAGTATGGATTTTGTTTTAGTTGTAGGTATAGGCTGATAATAGATCTAGAGAAAAAAAGAGATTCATTCTTAGATATAAAAAAGTTGTGTTAGCCTCTATAGGTTTTTTTAGTGACCTCTGTTGGTGGGTTTTCAGTTCTCCAATTAATTCAGATCTTAAATTCTACAGTATTCTTTTATAGCTTTCCGTTTTATAAAACCAATATAAACCGATTATACCATTAGCCATTGTAACTTGGCAGCGCTGATTATACTGTATACTGAAGAGGTCTTTGAACTCCTCGGCCATTTCTAGATATATAGGCTTTTTTTAATTATTTCTAGTTTTTTCACTGATCTGGGTATCCCTCATTCTATCTACATCTAATCAAGAACTACGTAATCTTTTGTTATTTTTAGTCCCCTTCTAGACATTTCCTTGTCTGGCTTTTGGAAAATCTTGTGCTTTGTTTTCTTCTTCTGTAGATTCAAAGTGAACCCCACAATGAAGGAATTTCTGGTGAACGATGTTAACTACGATGAGAACAAACAGAGCTAGTGTATGGCTTCTTAAATAAAATGGATCAATTTGAATGTTTTCCTTCTTAGGTTAATTGGTACGTTATAAAGTTTTCTTCTCTATTGGACACGCTTGTGATTGGTTTCAAATTGTGTTTGCTCATGGTTGATGAGATGCTCTTTGGGTGTTAGGATTTTAATTTTTTTAAATTCTTTTATGTTTATAGTTTTGAATATTTTGTTTGTTCTTTTTAACCTCATAATACTATGTTTTAGCATTTTGTAGAAACCTAGTTGTTATTATTTATTCAGATTTTAGACGATTGAATTTTGATTTGCTTGTAGTTGTATGTGCTTGTAATTTTGTTCGTTTATACCTTATAGCCAATCGATTGGTTATAGTTTAAGTCAAAAAATAATTTAAAGGAATTATTTATCATGTGCATGTTTAGATGTATATGATAAACTCCATGAGATAATTATATATTACAAATGAAATTATAATGATCAGATTATAATTATAAGATTCATATTGTATTTATGTATTAACCTTAAGTTGTTCCTAGTCATTATTCTATTAAGACTGGATATTAATAGAACGTAAAAAGGCTTGCACATGATATGTTTTTCCTTATGAAGGAAGTAGTTAATCTCATAGGCTGAAGTATGGTGATACTTAAATAAAAATGTGGGTGCTTGTTAGAGAACAAGTTTACTGAACAAACTTGATATGAGAAATCAATTTGGAACATTACTTGTATGTCTATGGAATTCTCATTGTGATGATTGTATAAGTGATCTTTTGTCTTTAGTTCACCAAAGTTAGCTTGTATAGGGATTGCTATGTTTTAATACTATTTATGATTTTTTTAATCATGGGTCATTTAATCGATAGTCATTAGATGTAGCATGAACTAAATTAAGGTAGTTGAGTAATCAAGATAGGATTCATCACCCTAAAGTAATTAGGGAGAATATTTCGTTGTTCTCGATTAGAATTGATTCAGGAAATCGTTGTCCATGGCGGAATGACAATTTATAAATAGTTTACAAATGTCATTAATTGGATCAATAGCTAATGCAGGAGAACTAATATAATTGGACTTAAAAAAGACATTAATTCCATGCTCTGTTTAATCGAAACATTATATGATGAAATGATTGAATTATACATAAAAATCATGTACAAAAAGGTTAGTTAAAACCACTTTGACATTCCTAAGTAGTTGGGTGGCCATGATGCATTGCTAAATGCAAATCTTGATCTATGATTATAAAATATTTAATTGAAAAATTAAACATAAATTAAAAGGAGTTTTAATTTATCTAGTTCTAATTATGAATTATAATTATAATTTATGATCATTGCCAATATATTTGGGAACTTAATGGGTCTCACATATAAAACACGTTGAAGAAAGCAAAGATATTTTATCACGTTGGACTTGATTGTAAAGTTTGAGAAACTTAATGATTAAATATAAGATATTTAATAAATAAGGATCAATATAAGATTTTGGATCTTATTTAGGCATAATTGGTATTTAATTACAATTATTATTAAATTCTAATTTTAATTAAAATTTAATTAGAATTACAAATAATTAGAATTAAATTTTAATTGAAATTAGAATTTAATTTCAATTAAATTACTTAATATCCAAAACCTATTATAAATATGCTTAAATTTATTGGAGCTAGCACTTCTTGCTTAACTCTCTTATAAGAGTAACAGAGTTCTCTCAACCCATTTTGTGGATACCATTTAAGGTCGGATATTTATGCCGCTATGGTCTTGAGGCGGATTGATTTTGGAAAAGGTTTAAGGATACACAAGAACATGATAAAGCTTTCAGAATAAAGTAAGAATTTAGATTCATGCTTTATTATGATTTGTGTGTTAATCATTTTATAGAATTGAATTGATCTTAGTTTTCAAGAAACTAATTTTTCAAATAGTTTTGTAATTTTTTGATACGGTTGGGATCAAATTTTGACCTAGTTTTCCAACAATTTTTATAGTCATTTAGTATGCTGCATATTTTTGGGATTTAAAATAAATCTTCATTTCCTTTTTCGAGTAATATTAAAGTCATTTAGGGACTTGTTGGACTTGTCTTCTATAGCTTCTGTTTAGCATTAGGGTAGGAGTGATGGCTATGACTTCCAATGATAGAGCAAGGGTTAGTTCTTTAAGGATTCATGGGTTTAGGGGAACAGACTATGTCAACAGATAATGGATAAACTCTTAGAATATTGGGACCTTTACAAGAAAGTGCTAGAAATAGTGGAGAATTTAGACAAATATAAGATTCATATAGCATGCATACATGAGACAAAGTGGACAGGGGCTAAAGTAAAAAAGATTAACGGGTTCAAACTTTAGTATGTAGGGTATTTGAGATGACATAACGGGGTAGGTATATTAGTTGTTAAAGAACTCATAAATCATGATATTTGGGGTAAAAAGGACTAATGACAGGATTATATCCTTAAGATTATAGTAAAAGGTATTGTTTTCAATGTGGTGTGTACTTATACAACTCAAATAGGGTTGGACGAACAACTTAAGCCCTAAGTTTTGGAAGAGCTAGAAGAGTTGATTATGCTGATCCCCCTTGATGAGAGAGTCACTTTAGGCGGAGAGTTTAATGGTCATATAGGGATAGCCTAAAATAGTTTTGAGTATGGTGATATAAATGATTATGGGACTATTTTGTTAGATCTCGCGGTAGCATTTAAGTTAGTGACCTTTTTTTAAGAAAAATGAGGAGCACTTGGTGACTTTTAGGAGTAGAACCACGGAAATTCAAATTGACTACTTCTTCATAAGATGGAGCAATCGGCCTAGTTTTAAGAATTACAAGGTTATACCTAACACTTGCTTATCAACTGAGCACAGATTACTGGTTATGGATCTTATAGTTAAGGATTGGAGTAAACTAAGGAGGTGTACTAGAGTCAGATGGTGGAATATAAAACGAGATATGATGAAAAAATTTAAGGACAAAGTAATATATAGAGAAGAATGGGAATTAGAAAGAGATGCTAACTAGATGTGGGAGAGAGTATTAACTCTTTTAAGGAATACAACTAAAAAGATCTTAGGTATTTCTAAAGGGTTTAGGGGTAGTACAATAAAGTCTTGATGGTGGAATGAAGATATAAAAGAAAAGGTTAAGATCAAGAAGGGTGTCTATAAAGCTCGATTGAATAGTACCATAGAGGTCAAGATAGTATTTAATCGAGAAAGTTAAAATGTAGCAAAGAAAGATGCAAAGAAGATAATCTTAGAAGATAATAGCAAAGCTTATGAGAAATTATAACAAAAATTGTAAACTAAAAATAGAGAAAATGATTTATTTAAGTTGGTGAGAGCAAGAAACTGAAAAGTAATAAATTAGATCAAGTTTGTTGTATAAAAGATGAAGTAGGAAAGGTGTTTATGGCTGAAAATGACATCAATAGAAGATGACAGAGATACCTTTATATCCTTTTTAATGAAGGCGTAAAGGAAAACATCTCTTTAAGTGATATTAGCACGTCCAATAGGTATCATAACTTGTAGAAATGTTATAAAGGAAAAAAATTGAAAGAGCTTTAAGAGAGACAAAGAGTGGGAGGGTAGTAGGGCTAGTGAGATACCCACAGAGGTGTGGCAGAGCCTAGGCAAAGAAGGTTTTACTTTGCTAGCCAAGCTTTTTAATGTGATCCTTAAGTTTACTAAAATATTGGATTAATGGAGATTTACTATACTAATTCCTCTATACAAGAATAAAGGAGACATCTAAAGCTGTAACAACTATAGAGATATCAAACTACTTAGTCATAAAACGAAGAAATAAGGGAAGGTGATTAAGAAGAGAGTGAGAAATAATGTCCATATGTCGGAGAACTAGTTTGACTTTATGTTACGAAGGTCCACGATAGAAGCTTTACAGCTCCTCTGAAGATTAATGGAATATTACAAAGAAAGACAACATAATTTACACATGGTTTTTTGGAGAAGGTGCATGACAAGGTACTTAGAAAAATCACATGGAGGTGTTTAAAAGTTAAAGGAATCCCTACAGCCTATAAATTGGTTATTAGGGATATGGATAAAAGTGCAAACACTAGAGTAAGAACGATAAGAGAAGATATATAACATTTTTCTATCAATATTGGGCTCCATCAAGGTTCCTCATTGTGCCCCTTTTGTTTACAGTAATGATGAATGAGCTCACCAAGAATATCCAAGGGGATATGCCTTGGTGTATATTGTTTACTGGTGACATTGTTTTAATGGATGAGACAAAAAAGGATAATGTCAAGCTAGAACTATGGAGGGATATGTTAGAGTCGAAGGACTTGAAATTGGGCAAGACTATGACTAAGTACTTAGTGTGGCTTCTAATATGGAAGTAATGATTAGTTTAAAATTTATATCACAAAAATAGTGTTTTAAGTATCTAGGCTTAACCATCCAAAGCAATGGAGAGTTCAATGAAGACGTAGTTCACTGTATCAAATCAGAGTGGCTTAAGTAGAGAAGAACATCATAAGTTTTATGTAAGAAGAAGATACCACTCAAACTCAAAGGTAAATTCTGCCGCGTAGCAATTAAGCCAGTCATGCTCTATCCGATGGAGTGTTGACATATCAAACAAGTGCCTAGCGATAAGTTAATGGTGGTAAAGATGATAATGCTCCATTGGATGTACAACCTTACTAAAAAAAATAAGATCAATAATGTAATAGTAAGAGACAAAGTAAAGGTGGCTAATGTTAATGAAAAATTAATAGAAACAAAGCTTAGATGATTTGAACATTTTAACAGGAGATACCCTGATACTTTAGTGAGAAGATGTGAGAAAATTGCTCTTAGAAACTGTAAGAGGAAAAAATAGAAGGCCTAAGAAGAATTGAGGGAAGGTGATCAAGAATAATATGGCTCTATTAAAACTTATTGAAGACATGATTCTTAATAAAAAACTTTGGCGTACCAAGATACAAATAAAGAATCTCACGTAGAGAGGTCATTCTCTTTTTCATAGGTCTTTTGAATATTTTTCCTTCGAATCTTATATCTTGTATTTAGCCTAAACTTTTAATATGTAGGACTTCTCTCTTTGTTATTTAGCATAAGCATTTTTTTACTTAGCTAAAACATTTTCTCATAATGACTTCTTTAATTAATTAATTAATTTTTTCTTTATTCTTTGTGTATTTATTTGCTTATTTTGTTTTAATTATTTTAATTATTTTTATTTATATTATTCTTTGTCTTGTTCTATATTTATTGTATTATTTATTTTATTAATTTGTGTTTATATTTTATTAATTTTTACTTATATGTATTTATTTATTTTTATTTGTTGTTAATATCTATTATACCTATTTTTTTTAATCATTATCACTTTATTGTTTTAATATATATGTATATTTTACATATATATTTATTTATGTATGTCTATATATTTTTTAAAAACAATCTTTCCATAAGCTAGGATAAGGTTGCGCACTATTAGCGTCTCCAAACTCTGATAATTAGCATGGTTTTTAGTGAGTGGTTGTTATTGCATAAAATAAAATGAAAGAAATTAAGAAGAAAAGAGCATTAAGAAGAGGAAAATTAAAGATGCAAGCACAATTATTGCTCCATATGCAAACCACGTCTTCATATACAGGTCATTTAGTTGGCTCTTTTAGTTATTTCTCTCTTTGTATATTTTAAGATAATAAAAAAAGATTTAAAATTAAACTTTAATTAAATAATAATTTCAAAACATTTGTGATGTGAATATTTTATGCCACTAACATTATAATTTAATTAAGCTCTTAAATTCAAATTAAATTAATTAAAGTCAAATGTAATTAATAATTAAAATAATTAAAATAAATTATTAATTTGAGTTGAATTTAATTAGTTGCATTTGAATTTAAGAATTGGGTTAAATTGTTATATAAGTAATATTTGATTGGTCCATATGTGAAATTCATTTTGTATGTACTTTTTTGTTATTTTTTAACCAAATTATAAATAGAATTTCTGAAAAATAAAGAATAACTAATTTAAAAGCTTATGAGATATATATTTTACCCTTAATTAAAAACAGTTGGAAACGTGAATATATGCAGGCTAGAAGGGAAGGTGGCTCTGATCACCGGAGGAGCCAGTGGCATTGGAGAGTGCACAGCAAAAGTATTCGCTCACCATGGAGCCAGAATTGTGATCGCCGACATACAAGACGAACTGGGCCACTCAGTGGTCGACACAATAGGTTCATCAAACTCAACCTATGTCCACTGTAACGTCACGGACGAGGACCAAATACAAAATGCCGTTGATAAAGCCATGGCAGCCTACGGTAAGCTAGACATAATGTTTAACAATGCAGGAATTGCTGATCCAAACAAAGCCCGTATAATCGACAATGAGAAGTCCGATTTCGAGCGAGTTCTCAGCATCAACGTGACAGGAGTTTTTCTGGGGATCAAACATGCAGCTCGAGTCATGATCCCAAGTCGTAGTGGAAGCATAATTTCGACTGCTAGCATCAGCTCGACTGTGGGAGGTGCAGCGTCGCACGCATATTGTTGTTCCAAGCATGCTGTTCTAGGCCTCACGAGGAACGCTGCGGTTGAGCTGGGACAATTTGGGATCAGGGTCAATTCTCTGGCTCCTTACGCGCTTGCAACACCTTTAGCTACTAAATTTGTTGGGCTTGACAGTGAGGACCTAGAGAAGGCAATGGATTCGGTCGCTAACCTCAAGGGTGTGACACTTAAGGCTGAAGATGTTGCCACTGCAGCTCTTTTCCTAGCTAGTGAGGAGGCCAGATATATCAGTGGTCACAATCTGTTTGTTGATGGAGGATTCAGCATCTATAATTCAGCATTTCACATGTTCCAGTACCCAGACTCTTGATTTTCATGAAAATTATTATCTGCTCTACACCTTGCAGGATTAAAATATTAGAATTTTTAAAATTCCTATCGAACAATTATTAATTAAAAGAACCGAGGATTACATGTTGAAAATTAACATTTTGGACCTTATTGGCAATTTAGATTCAGATTTTGCTATATATATCTAGATGACATGATGAAGTCAACATTAGGGTATTTTTTTATGATAGCAGACGGTGTTGTTTTATGAAGAGTATTAAGTAGACACCATTAACTTCCTTGACCATAGATGCAAAGTGATTGAGCCAAGTTTACATTATAAATTGACTGCATTTTCATATCTTTTTATGCACTTGTTGATTCCTAATTGATGACTTTTGTGCTTAAATTAGTTCCTTATGTCAAGCTCTCATTATTTGCAATTTGTTGGTTAGATTATTCCAAATTGA
>JANKOD010000005.1:29536259-29553106 GCA_026284645.1 Erythroxylum acuminatum | reverse complement strand
CACAGGGTCTTAGTATTTAAAGGTCAATTATTTGGTCATAAAGGTGTTAATACAAAAAGATGACATTAAGGTTTGGAGCATTTGAGGACTGAGGAACTGTAAGTAGATCCTTTAACTAAAGGACTTCGCTCACTTATGTTTGTGACATAAGTATACAGTATGGGTGTTTTGACATCCGTAGACACTGTTAGTTAGGGGATTGTTATGTTTGCTCCATGTACATTTTGATGTATTATGATAATATGATGGTTCATCAATAAAGATGATCATCGTTTATCCTCAATAATACGTGTTATCATACATTGTCATAATACGTATGAAAGTCTTAAGATTTGTGTCGATATTAAACATTTAAAGGTTATTGGGCATATATACAGATTGACCTTGTGCCTATGTCATTTAGACACATACAGTTTTAGTACGGGTATCCATGAATTTGACATGACATAAAGGGATATAAGTTTTTGTATTGGATCTGTGTCGCACATGACACATGCATTTGATACTTTTCGATTTCGAATGCCTTGCAGGACAGAATGATGGACTTTCATATCTTTGGATCAAGTGTTTTGTTTTTAAACCTAGTCAACTAATTCAGTAGCGTGGCTTAACCGAGTTTTTAAAATGTTTTAAACTAGAGTCAAAACTGCAATTAATGATTGTTCAAAGGGGAGAATGTTGGACAATTTTGTCCTTTCCTATAAAGTTAGACAACTATTAATTGCATTTTTCAGTTTTTCAATAAATTATCGGTTAAGTTACGTAATTTGATCCAGATAGCAATAATAAAGGTGCTCAATAAATAATCTAAATCAATGGGTCGAAGTCCAGGTAGAAAATGAATCCTAATTAGTGTGGACCGAACTCATATTGGCTTTGTGATAGGGAAGCCCAATATGGAAGCTATATATAGATTAAGGTCTCCTGTAGTTGCTCAGATCAATCGTAAGCATAAGAATTTTCTTACCCGTTAAGAGAGCTTACATATTGATAAAACTGTAGAAAGACCTAAATCTCGTGTTGGAAAACACTTTCTATAAAGGTTCTAGGAGATTTGTGATCGTTTGGAGCTCGGAAACGACATTAGAATTAGAGATAGAACCAAAATCAGGTATTCTACATTATCTTCGTTTTTAATCATTTCATGTTTGATCCTGGGTACGTAATAAGGTCTGTACTACGTATTACAGAATTATGTAAGATGTATCTTGTAAGACAATATGATAAAATGTTTTAAAAGCAACTAAATGTAAATTGTCTTCTATCTTTTGTCAATTCTTGTATTTAAAAATTGAGTTAATATTTTGAATACCTATAATTAACCCTTTGACCCTTGATCAAAATTCTAGTTGATCTTAATATAAAGTACTCAAGCATTCAATATGACATTCCCAATCAGTTAAATTACTTTTTTTTTTCAAGATTAAAACAATATCTTTTGGGGGCTCGAATCTCTAAATAGAGGTGTTACAATTTACAGTCCAACATCCGCCGGACCCGCAAACCTGAACTTAGGATCAAGACGTGTAATGCGTACAGATCGGTCTTTGGTAGAAACCTCTTGGCCATAACCCAAAAATTCCAGGTAAACTCATCATGCCCACGACTCCAAGACGATGGTATGCGAATTCCTGAAGTGCAATTAGACGTGCGTAGTTCTCTCTGAGCTCCGATCCCTGAACTTCTCTTACTGTAAGTTGGGTAATATAATAGTATGTGGGCACTAGTAAGTTCTAAGTACTATACTTGATAGTGAAAGGTGGTCGAGAGAGTAATGCCGAGGCCTTGGTTTCTAGTTTTTCTGGTATTGTTGATTGTATTCACTTCCCAGCTTGAGTGGAAAGAGCAACTGGGAGAAGATGTTGAAGCAACTTCGAGCATTTCCCGGAATGAGAAAATGGGTTTCAAGCGAGAAGCTGTTAAAGAAAAGGTTTGATTTTATTTGTTATAAGATTCGATTTTTCCACATGGGTTATTTGAATTGAGGTTAAAGAAATTGTTTATGGATTAATTTTGGGGATGGGACTAGAGTACAGAGTATAATCAAGTAGTCTATATGGGTTGATCATTGGGCATTTTGAGCAACGTTTAGATTTGGCCAGAATATTGCTAGAGTCATATAGATATGTTTAACAATTATATGTATATATATATATATATATAATAGCACCTAAAAATATACTAAGTCTCTTTGCATAATGAAACTACTCATTATGCTTTTCTTTTTGAGCTGGATGAGTTATGCAAAAGAGATTATTATTTTTAAGTGCTTTCTATTTCACAACCAAAGAAGACTTGAGCTCCAATTGTTAAACAACTAGTTGATTCTATTAAGCTTTGGTATACTGGCTACTCTACATTTTGCTTCAAACAATAGTTGTTGGATCAAACCACTAAGACTAGTAATTTCCCATTAAGAACTATCTGTAATTTCTCCCCTTCAATATAAGGATCTGAGCACCACATGGGCCTTACAATAATGGAGTCATTCAGCTGCTCTTTTTCTGCAAATGCATCTTTACCCAGCATAATTCCTCATCCCAATTCTCAGCTGTCTATGAAGAGCACATTGCTATAGTAATCCTTGTCAAATTTGTTTGCTTTCACTGTCAAAATTTCCACAGTATCCCCTAGTGCTCATCTTGGTTGCGGATAAAGATGACAAACAATTCTTTGCTTATCATTCTTGCAATTTTCATTCTTTTAAGTATTTTAAGGATTCGGCGAAGTACAATACATGCTCTTCTATTAGCTCATTAACTGTTTACTTGTTTATCCTACATCTCTTTGATTGTTAGTAAAGCTTTCTGATGAGACTAGAAGTCCTATGTCTTGGATTTGCTTCATTTTCATTGTGCTTTCTGAAGCAAGTTTCACCCTATTATTCCATTCTTCACTCATTTCTTCAAGTCCACAAGGTTTCCTTCTTTCCTTGTTTGATTCATTGGCATCTGTTTAGTAAGCAATTTCTTTTTGGTTCATTGATCCAAACAAGAAACTTGATCCATTGAAGCTGATTGTTTCATCCAAAATCTGATTCCACGTTCAATAAGTACTATAATGTTACCTAGATGGTTAGTTGTTTGATACTCTCATGTTTCTACCATTGGGGTTGTGTTTTCCAATATCCAACTAAAATGCTGGTGTTGTGTCGGGTATCTGCAAATTCTCAAGATTTTTTCATTTCAATTATGCTTTGGATGCTAATGTGACTCACTAGTAACTATGCTGCAGATCATGCTCTCTCAAGAAAAGAGAATTCAGAAACTTAATCTGCTTGTCAAGAATCTTCAGGAGCAGCTGATACTGTGTAGGGGTGAAAACTCTGTTGTCAATGGTACCACAATCCCTTTAAGTGATCGTTCAAATGAGCTTGAGCAGTAGCCGATATTGGAGGACTAGATTTATTGTCAGTTTTGACATCAATATAATTGGTATGTACAAGTTGTTAGAGCTCTTTTTTGTGTCGAAGGAATTTTATCTCATCATTGGGTTAGTGAACTGAAAACATTGCTACTTTTTCTTGTACCTATAGTGATATGCTATGCAAATTTCTGCCATTGCCTGCTGCATGTGGCAACAGCCTACCTCAGTCTGTTCAGAAATTAAAATCGTAAGAAATATGTTATTGTGGATAATTGATGCCTTGGAATGGAAAGACCAAGATTTATTCAAATGAAAAATGACTTTTATTATACTATAAATTAAGACGCTTAAGAATATTTAGTTGCAGCAAAGGTGTCCTAAGTGAAATCCGTTGTATGCCTTTATTGTATGCTATTGGGATTCTAAATGCAAATGGACTCACGCATGATTGTTGACGAAGCATATGGTACTATATACCTAGTAACTTGAAACTCTCAGTTTTACTAGCAGCAAAGATGGTGGGGGGATTGGGTGGAACTTGGGGATAGGGATGGCTACCCTATTTGTATGTAAATGAAAAGGAAGAATTCAACAGCCATGATTATTACCTATCCAGTTTGCATTAACACATATTGGCGCAATTGTTTCTGATGTGTACTAGAATAGCTGTCAGATTGTTACTCATAGGAGCAGAAATTTGGTTTATGTGCCCTTGCAGTTGCACTAAAGATAGTAAAGGGGCACTACTGCTCTTTTACTATCTTTAGTGTCTAGTGTGAGAGTTAAGAAAAGAGTTGACTGCAAAGTGGTCGAAATAGTAGAGAAATGTTGAAGCCAAGTGTCCATGAATTTCAAGAGTTGTTTGGGTCTTAACTGAAGAGTTCTAAATATTTCAAAGTATCCATAAAATTTCTTGAATTGGAAGATTAGCCCAGGAATAACCCTTTTTTCCAAAAGATAATAGTGAGATTCAAAATCATCATTTTAGTTAATCTATGTCTTTGACATCCATAACATATCTTTCATACATGTTTACACTTTTTGGACTTTTGCACCCTTAAAATTTGCAGTCATATTCCATGGCTAGTTTCTTCAGTATTATGCTAAGATACCCTCTAGTTAATAGTTGCTCACATTTGTTTGTGGTCCCTGTTTAGTTATATTGATCAAACCTTTTTATCTTCCTTAACTTTTTTATGAAGGTTTAATGTCTATTGATGAGCATTTATTCTTGATGGAAAACTTACTATTGCTGATTCATGCAGTTAATGTAACATGTATGAAGAGGTACCTCCATTGTTCTCTCCCTCTCTCTCACTCTCTATGACCCAATCAGTCTGGTCCCTAGTTGTCACATATCAGTCTGCTCATCTGATTCAGTGAGTCAAATTTAATTTCACAACCGAGCTTCCCATGTAGCATTTATCCATAAACCCCCTTGTTTGGTCACATTAATTCTTTATTAGTAGGGTCAGAATATCACGGGATATACAGGGATTGCATATATGATGTAACAAAGAACTTATAAACATGTAATTGAGTTCTAGATAATTTATCAGAGATGCTAATTCATAGATGATGTAACAAAAAACTTATAAACATGTACTTGAATTCTATATAATTTATCAGAGATGCTAATTGGTTACTCGGACATTTTAGTGGAGTCTTGTCAGCATGTAAAACATGCAATTCTCTACTTTGTTGTTCTCAGGAAATGGAGGTAAAGGTTAAATCTTATCTAACGCTGAATTTCCAAGCTTGACTGATAGGTCCTCCCAGTCCCAACCTCATTCAAAACTGCGAAGAACACATTAGACCAGGTTTCTTAATAGCTTCAAAACTGATGCCACCAGCTACATTCTTTTGGTAACAACAAAAGCTTAGGCATGCAAGCACACCTAGACCCCTAATCTTGGTTGGCCCTCACCTAAACATTAATTTAACCTTTTGATTCATGTATTTTGAAAACCAAACAAGCTAAATTGAGCATGATGAACCCAGAAGGATAGGTCTCCATTTCCTGGTCTCACCTATGTTGTCGGAAATTCGTACTTGAAATGTTGAACAAAAAATCAAGTTCTGCCCACCATTAAGTCAAACACATGAAATGAGGTGCAGCATTAGCCATACTTAGCACTACCATTCAAACACTTTGTTTTGATATGGTACGAACCATCAAGCGTAGCATGATTATGTCCTCTATGAAGCTAGATATTGGTCGATAAAGAGTTAAACTAACATGGTTTTCCATTGAAATGATCCTATAGATTAGTAACAGAAGTTCTTGATAGTAATAGAAGTTCTTGATCCTTCTAAAAAGAAAAAGAAATGGTTTTCTGCGTGGAAATTAACTTTCACACATCAAAAATTCGAGGGAAGATTAACCTGAGTGTGGATGGCTTAAAGATGTCTTCTCGTAGTTGAAATCCTTCTAAAACACTTGGTTAAAAAAAAAACTTTTTATTCCCTTTTTCTTGCCTAATATTGGTCAAGAACGGGATGCACCGAGACATTGCGTCCTGAGTACACCAACCATAAATTGTAGTCTGACCCACCTAAGGAACCTTCAAAAGATAATAATTATGACACAGTAATGCAAAAATTTATACCAGTAGTTAGC
This sequence comes from Erythroxylum acuminatum, assembly GCA_026284645.1. NCBI lineage: Eukaryota > Viridiplantae > Streptophyta > Magnoliopsida > Malpighiales > Erythroxylaceae > Erythroxylum > Erythroxylum acuminatum. The sequence continues at coordinate 29,547,120 of JANKOD010000005.1, read as the reverse complement.
AGTCTCTTGAAGGAAACAAGAAGACATGTTCTATTCCCAACACTGGCATAGCCTCCATATTCTCTTCCCAACACTGGCATAGCCTCCATCAAAATAAACTGTAGAGAATTGCCAGATTTCATTAAATTTTCAATTAATCACGGCACTTAATCTGTTGCTGTGCATCTTTCTCAGGAGTAAATGACATCATTAATGTCTCCTCTAACTTTTCATTCTATTGTGTACTACTAACAAACTTTAAAGAACTTTCTTATGAGCTAAGGTAATCTAATTGGAGCATAAGAAGTTTCAAAGCTTGAAAGTGCACCAACCCTGAAGGCAGATTTGGAAGAAACTTCATATTCAATCGCCACCCACTTGAATCTATAGTCCAAATGGTCATCAATTAATGAGGGAGGCTTTCCCCCCAATGGCAAAAATGAGGCGTTAAAGATGACTACGTAATTGATGAGAAGAGATTACTAGTAAAACATCTCTTTCGTTGCCAATAATTCTAACCAAAGATTATCTTCACTACCATTCTTTTTCAAAGAGAAAGAGCAGACTATTTAGTTACACTTTTTCTTTTTCTTTTCTTACAATCTTTATCTTGCTAGAACATATTGAAACATGCTTAAACCAAAGCATGTTCCACCAACTGCCCATGACCCATAAAGGAAATTTCATGATTTGAACTTTAATTCTCTTACTTAGGATGTAGCTCCGTGCCTACTGCACCAATCTTTCACATCTTTCACAATCTTTTTTTTTTTTGTACAATTAAAAGAGACTAAACTACCTCATAAACGAAATACCACAAGCATCAGCTTATACAATTAAAGAGAGGGCTACAAGAATATCATCCTAAAACTGAAAATTTGACACTATACTATGACCCAATTTAGCCAGACAATCTACTGTAAAATTACTGAAAATTCGCTGCAAAATCTTTCACAATCTTTCGATTCGGTGTTGTTGCTCACTGAAAGCAGTGCAGGGACATTAAGGGTGAAGCCCATTAGTGTTGTTTCCGAAAATTTCTGGACCAGTGGGCCAGCGGTTCAATTTGAAACACGAAGGACCAGAATAACATCAAGTTTCAAATGGAGAAAAATCGTCTGCGGAATCCATGACGGAGAATTATGCTAACAACCAGCCCCATTTAGTGACCCATTAAACTTCAAGCAACAAAAGAAGCCTCCTTTTTATGGTTCATACTACGGATTTTGATAGGACTACATTTTCTATTAGATATGAAAAGGGAACTAATTTATTTTGATTCTTTAGTGTGTTAAAGAACACACATGAATGGTATAGTATGGTACGTGGCAGAATCTCATGTCAAATGACATTGTAGAGCTGGGACATCTGATTAATCTTTGTCATGAATAGGTTGGTCTATAGGATTAAAAAATGCAATTAGAACTTAAACACGGGGTTTTGCTTATACCCCACAAATTAAACTCTCCTATGCTTTCTCTTATATGTGTACATAAGAGGAAAATGAAAACCATAACATTACAACAGTGTAGTAGCTAATATGGTTGAACTAATGCTCTTATTGGGATTTGAATGTAACACAAACTCAAATTGCAGATAAACTTTATAAAAAAAAAGTATTTAGAAAAGAAGAATATTATTACCCAATCAAGAAAAATAAGTCAAAACTAAGAAAAAAAATAGAAGTATTGTGTTTAACTAATATGCTATAAATTACACTTCAAACTGTTAATGAAAAGAGATAATAACAAATTCCTAATAAGATAATAACAAATTCCTAATAAAAAGAGATAATGATAAAAGATAATCTTAGAGCAATTTAACGCAAAAGTAAGTTTCATTAATTTGTGACGCTCCCTTAATGCAAACTTACTGTCAATAACACCAAGAGCTTTGTGAGATATTTCAAATTTAGTTTTGGCAAGTGCTTTAGTAAAAATGTCAACTACTCGTTCTTCAATTCTTATTTTTTGTAGTTCAATATCTTGAGTTAACATCTCTCAAACAAAATGAAAATCAGTTTTAATGTGTTTCGTATGTGCATGAAACACTAGATTTGTAACAAGCTTTATTGCAATATCATTATTAAAATAAATGGGAACTGGATAGTTAAGAGTGGATATCATTTCTTGAATAAGTCTTTTAAGCCACAAAGATTCTTAAGTGAGCATAGTAACGACTACATACTTTACTTCACAAGTTGAAAGAGCCACGACAATTTTTGTTTACTACACCATAAAATTATAGTAGAACTTGTAATAAAACAAAACCCTATTGTGGAGTGCTTGTCATTACCTCAACAATGCAGTCTGCATCCAGAAAGCCCTTAAGAAAATGACATAGACTGTTTGTACATTAATCCATAACTTAAAGTGCCTTTTATATGATGAAGAATCCTCTTTACTGTGGTTAAATGACCTTCACATGGTTGATCCATAAATTAAGAGATGACTTAACAGCAACGCGTCGTAACACTATGCAAAATAAACTAGACCTACTAATATAGCAATAGTGAGTCTAGGTCGATCCCACAAAGAGTGTTTGGTTAGCTTTTGAAATAAAATTAATCGGTGTTTAGGTTTTGAGGGGGTGGGTTTTGTTTGGCTTAAAATAAGAAAATAAAACAGAACAAACTAACAAAAGCAAATTAAAGAAAATATGCAAAAATGATAAATGTGGTGAATTCTTTAGGAGTCCGATTCTTTGGTTCAATCTCGGCCTATACTCTAATTAAACATATTTCATTGAATTGTTGCTCTTTTCCCTCTTCTTGAATTATTAATTGAAAGTTAAATAATAATTTCTATTAACCCGAGCTTTCCTTTAGGTTGTGTTTAATTAAGATACGAATGTCAATTAAACCTAACAATCGAATAGCCTATGATACAATCTCTAGATTCAATTGGGTGGTCGCATTACGAATTAGGAAAACCAATTAATCTAAGCAACAAATATATACGCTCAGGTCATTTAACCTAGTTCATGTTATCCTTAATGATTATGGACCATTAGTCGCTACAAAAGAATCTCAAATATAACAATTACGGATTATATTAAAATTATAACAATGGGTTCATACACAAACAATCGAACTATATGATAATACGATCATTCATACATAAAAACCAAATCTATAAGCATAAAATAACACAATCAATTCATAAAGAGAGAAAGAAACAACAAATACAAAGAAGGAATGCTTAATCGGGTCATTGATATCAATGTCACCTCCAAACAGGCATCGGAAAGCTACCCTTTCATAGGTCTCTTACGGTTGAGAGCTTTGGTTGTTGTCTTCATTCTCTCCTGAGGCTCTAGAAGCTCTTCTCGGTCAAAAACACTTCAAATATTTCATTCCCCTCGTCCGTCATCAATATGTTGCTTTTATATGAAAAAATAGGGTTTTTGGTGACGTGGCATTGTGTCACACCTATGACTTGGCATATTGCTTTCTCACAACTGTGAGACCCTTCTTACAGCCGTAAGTTGTGTCTCGGGTCTCACAGCCATGAGACACCTTGTCATTGTCATGAGTCAATACTCACGATTGTGACAAGTTAATGGCATAGTCGTGACTCCTTTCATCTTGTTCTTTTTATCTTCTTCTTACTCCATCCTTCATCTTCTTTGTATTTTCTGTATATGTCTCATCTTTCTTCGCATTTTCTTATCTTCTCTTGCTTTTAATCTTCTTCTTCTTGCTCCATAAAGACAAGTGAGTATGAATCTTCGGAAAACGACCATCGAGGAGACTGAATGTCTCATTATAATCTTGACCACATTTATGAGAAAACTCACGAGCTAAGAGTTGGGCTTTGAATATGTCGATTTGCCTTTGAAATTGTAAAATCATTTGCAAGTAACTAAATCAACATCCTTCAATTTTGGTACAAGCTCCCACATATTATTCTTGTTTAAGGTTGAAATTTCTCCTTGCATGGCCTTTTCCCATTTAGGAATCCCTTACCTACATCATAAGAATTTGGCTAATTCCTATATAAATTTTTGGGAAGAAATAAGATAAAATAGAAAAGCGATTTAGTTGAACTTCATAGTCAGCTAGATAATTAGGTTGCCTTCTTTGACTCATTAATCTTCGTGTGATCGCTTCAATGATGTCTTCTGACTGAATATTTTCCTCAATTGAAGAAATATTGCTCCCTTTATTTTTGGATTCAGAGTCACCAAGACAAAACATAAGATCAATGGTTTCTTTACCTTTATTTGCATCAAACTTGTGATATGTCACTTTTTCAAACACCACATCTCGAGAGATAATGACCTTCTTTGTTTCTGAGTCCATACATCTCCATCCTTTTCTATAAGTATCATAGCCAACAAAAATACAACATCTAACCCTCGAATTAAGTTTAGGTTAGGTTCCTATATAAATAGCTCCATCTTTGCGTCGTGCTATTCTTCCTCTTATTCAAAGAATAGTGAACAGTCGGGTCCAATCCCCCGAGTCTCTTCTGCTCCATTTTGAATATTAATCACTCTTGGTGTAAAATTTGCTATACCTAAGCCTCAAGTTGGTTTACTGCACGGTTGTTCTAAGTCCTTCTTTTACTTTTAGCAGCAGCTTGAATTGTTTGGTTATATTTTTAAATGTGACATATAGATCCAAAAACTTGAAAATAAGTTACATTGGGTTGTAAAGTTAAAATAACTCTAAAGGAGATGGCTTATTCCTCAACCATAAAGGCGGCCGATTTATGACATGACAAGAAGTATAGAAAGTTGTTGCCTAGAATTCTCTTAGAAGACTCTTTGCATGTAACTAAGACAAACACACAAATGTAAGATGAGCTTATGCTCAGCAACCCCATTTTGTTATGGGGTGTTTGGACAAGTTTCTATGTTAAATCCCATTTTCACCACAATAGTTTAGAAATTGACTCAATATAAATTCTCCTCCATTGTCAGTGCATAAGCACTTAATTGACAGCCCAAATTCATTTTCTACATCACACTTGAACTAAATAAATTTAACGAAAGCCTCACTTTTCTATTCTAAGAAATAAACCTAATTGAATTGACAAAATATTCCACATTTACCATAACATAATAAAAACCAATATAGCTAGGTGTTCTTGTTGGCCCCAGAAGATCTAAATGAATTTATTATAACATAGTTGATGCTCTATTTTCTGAGTTTGGGAAAGGAAGATGATGAGATTTTCTATATTGACAATTTGGACAAACCTCAACAAATTGAATATTTTTAAAAATTGGAATACCATCAAGAAGTTGCTTTAAGGATATTTTTTGCAACAATTGGTAACCAACATAACCCAAACAAGCATGCGAAAGTGTAGAGCTTGCAATCTAACCTGTCCTTTTAGTATAAACATCACTAATAGATAATACATATAGTAAGTCTTTTCTTTTTCCAATAAATAGAATATTAATGGCAACATTCTTTACATTTGAAAAAACTTAAACATCATTTGGACAAAAAAGAACATACCTTCTCAATTTTGTTTTTTGAGAGATTGAGGCAAGATTCTTTTTTAAGCTCGGAATATGATTATCATCTTTGGGAAAAACACTTCCATCATTTGAGTCACCACTTATAAAATGACCTTCTTCCATTATAGTATGTAATGAATTATCAGTTGTCACAATAAAATTCTTCGATAATACAGGCAAAAATCAAATAATAGAGCAATATTTCCCATTATATGATGAGAAAATCCAAAATCAACATTCCATTTTTTGTTATAATCAATTTGAGCATTGATATTTGTATGTGCGTTAGTCTAGTACACAATAGAAGTCACATTTGGTGACTGATCAATAACTTCAATGGATAAGCATTTCTCCCAATTTGATTGTTAAAGTTCACCACTTTCATGTGCAACATTTACTTCTATTCCTTGCATTTTGACACGGTAAATTTGGCCTGATATGGCCTAGCTTTCCACGTTGATGAAACAAAACTTTTACTCAACTATCTCGTTTAAGGTGTCCCAATTTTCCACATTTGTAATAAGCTTTGCAGTTCCCTTAGACTGTTTTTCAGTTTTGGGTTGGTTTCCATCACATGCAAAAGAATTTAAGGAAGAATTTATTTTTTCTTTGATCGTTAACATAAAGAACATCCTCCGTTCGAGTTAGGAGTTTTCTATTACTTGTCATTTGTTTCATCAAGGTTTAAAAGCAAATTTTCTAACTCAAAGATTTAAGATTTATTTACCCCCCTCGTGTTGAAGACATAAAAGGCATGAACTCTTTTAACAAACCATGAATAAGATAATGACACAATTTTGCATCACCACTGGTTATTCCATATCCAATTCTGAAATTTTAGCATAAAAATTCTTAACTTTCAAGAAATATTCTTAAATTGACAAATTACCTTGAGTTCCTACAACTTGCTCATTTTCAAGATATTATAGTTAGGCTATATTTTTCTTAGTAAAGAGTTTTTCAAGTGTCTCCCATATTTGCTTTGGTGACTTCAAATCATGAACATGGTTAATGCATTCTTTGCTAACTGATATCTACAAAGCAAATAGAGCTTTCCCAGACTTGATCTTCCATTTTCTTCATAACTCGACATTTTAGGGATTATCCATTAGAATTTTTGTTTCATCACTAGTGATGAGATCCCACAAGTCTTGTCCTTATAAATAAGCTTCTATGCATAACTTCCAGTAATTATAGTTGTTACTGACAAGTTTTTCTATAAAGATGTTATAAGCACTTCCACTATTCATCTTAGTCGAGTAATAATATCAAACATTGGGAAGACGACTCAAGATTTGATATCATAACACAAACTCAAATTGCAGATAAACTTGATAAAAAATTAGAAAAGAAGAATATTATTACTCATTAAAAGAAAAATAAGACAAAACAAGAAAAAATTTAAGTGTTGTGTCTAACTAATTTGCTATAAATTACACTTCAATTTATTAAAAAAAACTCCAAAGAAATATCAATTGATTTGATAAAGTGGAGCTACCAAACTACTAAAGAAAAGAGATAATAACAAACTCCTAATAAAAAGGGATAATGAGATAATGATAAAGATAATCCTAGACCAATTTAACGCGAAAGTAAGTTGCATTAATTTGTGATAGAATGGTATTGAGACGTTTCTTGGTGGATTTTGATTTGGGCTCAACTCAATAACCTTAAATAAACCCTAATGGTGGTTTCAATGCTTATATGCATAAATGTCAAAACATAATCATTGAAGGAGACTACTACTTCTCTTTCTTTCTTTGGTCTCCAAATTTAAAAGGAAGAGATCCCATTTGTAGGAATCTCCTCCACTATAGAAAGTTGCTTTAACAGAAGCATGAGAAGACCTTAGGACTGCATGAAGGATAAGAGGTGTCTGCCCTGCATATAAAAATATCTTTAATCTATTAGTATGCCCACTAGATGCATTTCCTCATATTAAACCAAATACCTTAATTCCTCTATTTCGTTGACCTGATTTTACATTTTTCAATGTGTTTTAGATAATGATAATAAATAGATATTGAAACAAAAGTAAGAACTGAAATAAAAAGGGCAAAAGAATATGTTTTTGCATATAAGAGAAAGTAGTTCAGCGCATGATCTCAATTTTAAGACTTTTTGCAAAGGTAAATTGAAGGAAACAATATATTACAATATTATAGCCAGGATCTATCTATTTATTTATATCTCACAGTTAATCAATTTATTGTAAGCTTTGTGACACGATTATTTAAAGACGTTATTATTTTATACATATTTACTTAATTAACTAATGTATAAATAAAGTCTTTGACATAAATATATATTGCAAATAAAATTATGATAAAATCTTAATTATGAGATCTATATTATATTTATGTATTATTTCAAAATTGCTCATAATTATTATTCTATTAAGACTAAACATTAATAATAAGAAAAACTAACACCTTTATATTTCTTCATTATGAAAGAATAATTAATCTTGTAAAGTACGGAAATATTTAAACAGGCATATGGGTGTTTCTTATAAAACAAGTTCACTGAACTGACTCAATATAAGAATTTTATTTGAAACATTGTTTAAATGTTTCTAGAAATTCTCATTGTGATGATTGTATAAGTGATCATTTGACTTGAGATCTCCAGAATATCTTATATAAGAATTGTTATATTTTGATACTATTTATAACCTAATCTAGGTAGCTCAATTGGTAGCCACTGGATATAACATGAATTATATGGAGGTAGTATAATGATTAATATAAAATTCATCATCCTAAAGTGATTAGGATTAGGGAGAATCCTCTGTTGTTTAGGATTAGTATTGATTTGAAATTCTTTGGATAATGTGGAATGAGAATTTGAAAATAGTTTTCAAATAATTTTAATAGAATTATTTACTAACAGTAAAGAACTAATATAATTGGAATTAAATAGAGTAGACATTAATTTTATATTCTACATCTGATCGAAACATTTTATGAAGAAATGATTGAATTATATGAAAAAATCACGCACATAAATGTTAGTTAAAATCGCTTTGACATTCTCAATATTTGAGTGGTCATGATGCGTTATTAGATGCCAACCTTGATCTATGGATATAAAATGTTTAATTAGATAATTAAAAATAAATTAAATGAGTTTAATTTATCTAATCATAAATATAATTTAAGGTTATAGTTATATACATTATCAATAGGTTAAGAACCTAATAGGTCACCCCATTGAACAGTTGAAAAGAGAAAACATAATTTAACCAAGTTAGACTTGATTGTAAAGTTTAAGAACTTTAAAATTTAAATATGAGATATTTAATAAATAAGGATCAATATAAGATATTTGATCTTATTTGGGGTCAATTGATATTTAATAGAATTAATTATAATTTTAATTAATGATTAATAAAATTAGAATTATAATTCAATTAAATTATCAAAAAGTCCAAACTAATTATAAATAGGCATAGGCTTTATAAGAGCACTCTTTAGTTATCCCTTTCTGCACCACTTTTAAAGTTCTCTCAACCAATTTGTATGGATGTCATTAGAGGCCTAATATTTGTGTAACTATAGTGATGACAATAAGATTATTTCAAAATTTAATTTGAGGGAAACTATAAGAAAAAGATTAATCTTCATAATAAGGTATTTAAGGATATGGTGAAACAATTTGAAAGGGGATATGGTGAAAAAATTTAAGGATAGGGTAATGTATGGAGAAGATTTGAGTTTGGTAGGAGATGCTAACTAGATACGGGAGAGAGTTGCAACTTTTTTAAGAAACACAGCTGTAGAGACCTTGGGTACTTCTAAATGGCCAAAGGATAGTAAGAGGGAGTCTTGGTGGTAGAATAAAGATGTTTAAGAACAAGTTAAGCTCAAGAAACTACCTATAAAGCTATATGGGATAGCTCTATAGAGGTAGAAAGAGTCAATAATAAAGAAAGGTATAAAACTGGCAAAGAATGAGATGAAGAGGATCATCTCATAAACTAAAAGCAAAGCTTATGAGAAAATTTATCAATGTAACATCCCGATACCTAGGGGAAGGGTAAAATAGTAAAATTAAGTGAGCAATGAGAGTTTAGAAAATTCTTTTGCATGTTCTTGCATATTGTGACATACTTATGCATATTGTGACACATACATGTGAATAATGGGATTTTTGCACATGAAAATATTGTACATGCATTCATTGGCATTCCCGGTATAATTGGTAATACATGTGAATTGTTTTGAGAATTTTAGGTTATTGATATTGAAAATTGATTTGGAGAGTGAAATTACTGAGTTAGAATTTTTGGAGAATTTTAGGAAATTTTTCTGAAATTTTTCGGGGTAAATTCTGGACTAGGAAAAATGCCAAGTGACAAACCAACTGATAACTGGTAGTAAAAATTATTGTCAAATATTGGAATTTTGAATATATAGCTATAGGAATTTTTGACAAGTGTTATTTATAGGGAATTGGGTTTGAATTGATTGGATGAAGAAGGAAATTAGGTTTATTGCTTGGCTTGACACATGGCATTTTCTTAGCCATGTATTTATTTAAGTAACTTACCCTATGTTTACATTTATTAAGCTCTCCATTTTCCTCATTTACAACACTCACTTGTTCAAAGCCATTGGAAGACATTTTTGGAGATTTTCTCTTCTCTTCTTCGTGCACCATCCTCCTTCTCCTTCTTCTTGAACTTTGATCACTCAAAGCCTAGTTATTATCTCTTTCTTGCTTCCTTACCAACTTGCTCTCTCTTTCTTGCTTATTATAGAAACATCTCTCTACCCCTTTGGAGATGATGATCGTTGGTGAGGTTTGAAACTAGGTCTTGGTGTGTTACTTGGAGAACTTGAAGATTTAGTGGCTAAATCAAGTAAGTTTTGTGTTATGTGTAGTGAATATGGTAGAATTGAAGCTAGCATGATGAAAAATTGATGATTGAATTATGCTTGTGAAGCGTTTGTGTATGTGTTTTAACTTGATGTTAATAGTGGTTCATGTTGTGTTTTAAGTGTGTGTGTTGAGTCTAATTCATGGAGATATATAGAGAAAGTTAGAAAGTGGATTGATGTGTTAAAGGAGGGATTGAATGAGTATATATATATATGTGTGTATGCCCTATTTTTGATGGTGTTAATGTATGGATCATGAATTGTTATAAGTGATATCTTGAGTTGAATTGAGTAGTGAATGATGGGAGAAGGAATGGAAGTGAGGATTTAGGCATAAAATGGATTAGATGTGTTGGGCCCCGATTCGTAACAAGCATGTTTAAATTATTTTGAGATTGTAGTTTGATATTTTTAATTTGATTGGAATAAATTGAGGATTTTATTGTGTAAGTTATGATTATTAAATGAAGGGATTTAGTGCAATTAGATTTGTTGATAAAATTATTATTTGTGATATATTGTGATTA
>JANKOD010000005.1:29519337-29530945 GCA_026284645.1 Erythroxylum acuminatum | reverse complement strand
CGATAGACGACTCTAGCATCTGAGTGGCTCCACTACCGTGTAGATTGTGTTTAAAGTGAAGTCATGGCGCAAAGGTCGGTCAGCTGGAATTTTTGGATGACATAGATAGAATCTTCTCATTTTCCTCATTTGTAATACTTTTGTACTAGGTTTTGGAGTTGTACATGTATTAAGGATTTGAAAGGCACTTTGGAAACTTTTGATATTATGAAATGAAATGAGGAAAAAGTTGGTTTCAAAATATTGTAGATTTTCTATTGATGCTTTATAAGCAATTAATGATATGATGCCATGAAGTGACAGTAGTGATCGATCGTAGTTCGCCTTTATCGTAGGATATGTAAAGAAATGACCTTTGGGTGTCCCGGTGCGTACTCTGCGGTAAGGGGGCGCTACAATCAACGATTGAATAATAGAGATAGAGAAAAAGATATTTTAAGTTAGTGAAAGCTAGGAAACGAAGGGATTTTGATTATGTATGTTGTGTAAAAGATGAAGTATGACGGGTGTTTGTAGTTGAAAATGACATCAAGGGTAGATCGCAAAGGTACTTCTATAGCCTCTTGAATGAAGGCGTAGAGGATAACATTCATTTAGGTGACTTTAGCTTGTTTGGGAGGTTTCATAATTTTACTTACTACCCACAGAATAGGAGGGATGAAATTAAGAATATGTTAAGGGAGATGAAGGGTGGTAGGGCAGTAGGACCTGATATAACACCCCCACTACCATAAAGTACGAACCAGAACACCCTAAGGACATTCCAGTATATACCCTATAATAATGGCGTGTTAGAGCAATCATAAATCTCACTTAAACATGGAATTATCATTCTTTATTCTCCTATAAGACATCCTTAAGAAGACACAATAATTTAAAACCAAATTTCCTCATTTCATTCCATGAATCCGAAAGTAAATACATTGTAACTTTCGAATATCCATACATATACATCATCATATCCTAATACAAAATATGCTACATGAAAGAGGAAATACACAAAATGCCTAACTAATCCTTCAATCCCAGCTGACCAACCTTTGATCCATATCCTCTCCCAAAAGTATAAGAATATACTTCTTGTAGCGTCTCTCAGTAGCTAATGTCCTCTCTCAGTCCTGAAAAATCAATGTACAATTTTGGTGAGTTTTGTGGACTCAATGAGGTAACCGTCATCGGTGGTTCACTCAATTCATACATCATATCAATACATGTAACATATAATTCACATCTTTGCATATGCATAAAGTATCACATTTCACATTGTCATTCAGCACAAGGCAACAATACAATTTAATCAATCAAACATATGTATTAAAATGTATATGCAATGTTCGTGAGACTTACTTTCATTTGTTATTATTGTTGTGACCGAGTGCCTTTTTATTTAGCCCATATCCCTTAGTGGATACCGAGCTGTATCAGATAATGTCTCATATCCCTTAGTGAATATCGGGTACATTCCCAACTGAGCCTGAGGCTCTGATCACAGTCTGAGCTTTAAGCTCTTTACACTGGTAACTCCGGTCACAACTGTCTTTATCTTTCATGTATTCATGAAATGGATGCTTCACGTTCTCATATTTTCAGTTAATCTCATGATTCACTTTCACATTCAAATCACGTTTATCATCGGACCCTAGGTTCGACATTTAATAAAAATTGTTGAGAAAACATTTATTTCGTCACATTCGCATACAAGTAGCACTTCAATATCACATTCATGCATCACAAGTCTCGGACCTTCATTGTCCGGAATCAATACAATCAAATCACTTTCATAAACTAATTAAAAATATAATCAAACACAAACAATTAATTGAGTAAGACCGTCTAGGTTACTCATAGATTGCTCCCAAAGCTATTGTCTCAAAGTCCTGGCAACATTTGGATGTTGACGTTCCAGTTGCTCCTCTATATCACGCATTATACACATATCACACATTTGCACAATTATAAGTGTTTATTAATGCACATGTATGTATATGAAATATGTGCAATGCATGTTTAATTACAATCCTGGGTATCACTCTATTATCCTCATCACGTAAACATTCATATTTCAAAACTCACCTAAGTATATTTTGTATTTACGTTTATACCTCAATAAAACCATTAGAATCACAATTCATGACTCATTTGGTCAAATTCAGATTTTCCTGAAACATACCTTCGGGTCTACAGTACATGATCAATTTGATAATGAAAATGAAGAAATTTGGCAATACTTTATTCTAGAAAATTGTTCTCCTATCTATTAAGTTTCTAATGACACTAAGATTATTCAATTTGGTTCTATACTTTAAAAGTTATACTCTAACTATTTTCGAACTGTTTTTATACTGAAACGGTGCCCTATACTCAACTTCCATCCAGAAATTGAAATTCTTAGAAGCTGAATTAAAACTCAATTTCTTCTAAACATTTGTAGCCCTATGTTTCTAGTTTACTCCAAATCAAAAATCATTCCATTTGGATAACTACAGAACACGATATTGTCAAAATAGTGAAGCATGTTTAATGCAAATACTCCATTCATCAATTTTCCAGAACTGTTCATCATTTTCGTCCTAAATTTATCACTCAATCTCTCCCAAATAATTTTAGATGGTTATAATTTTTGGTTCAGATGTAGAACAACGTGCTTCGAATCTGCTGGTTCAAATCCCATATCATTTAGAGGTCGAGAGAAGAAGATATAGCCAAAAGATCAACGGATGTTCGAACTGTCTCCAACCATAGAAGTCACAAGCGTGCTCCAACGGATTTTAAAAGTCACGATCGTGCTCCAAATCGATCTTGAGATTTCTGTTGCCTGCGGAAAGTAATCGTGCTTCCCTAGTTTTTTCCTGCATGACCATACTTATTTTAGAGGTAGTTGTGAAAGAGGTAGCTGCTAAAAGTTCAATGCACTAACTTTATGGACACTGGCTTCGATCAAAGGATGAACGTGCAATGATCAAAAAGCAAAATACCAAGTAAGCAAAATTCCCCTCAAAATAATAGGAGAATGGAATACAACCTTCCCATCCTTCTAATCTGTATCTTATCAATATGATATTATTGAGGTAATAGCATGTTGACGTTATTCTTATGGTTAATTTGAAACAAGCAAAAGTTAGTGATATTGGCTCAATTCATCATAACCTCAGATTGGCTTAGGTAAGAGTTTGTCATTAGGGTTTGATGGAAACCAGACCCAACAAAAAAGATGAGGTAGCCCAGTAAGCCCCATTGTGAATGGGCCATGCCATCTAAATAAAAAGAAATGAATATTACAACGGCTTATCTCATTCTCTTCCCACAAGTGGATTAGTGGCAAAAGCAAAAACGAAAGGAAGTCCACTTTTGTTTACTCTTAATTGCCCTTTCTTTTACTATTATTGTTATTCTTCGCTTTCTATTCGTCGCCTTCTTTAGTTTCTCCGGTCTCTCTCACTTTTCAATCAGATCGCTCCTCTCAATTCCCACAAGAACTACTATACTGCACCGCCCATGACGCTTGGCTCTGGAGGATCTAGTGTAGTGGGTTAGTCCTTCGATCTTATAATATTAACTCGATGAGGCTTTTGTCCTAACTTCTGATTTCTGGTCTTCTTTTTGTTCTTGTTGCTTGATGGAATCTGCTTATGGGTCTTACTTTTTTTGTTCGTGTAGTTGTTTTCTGATGTGAGTTTCTGTTGGGTGTTTACGATTCTTCTGTTTGGGGGTGGTGGGTATTTGTTTATCGTAGCTTTGATGCGTGGAAACCATCTAGGATTTCTGCCTAGTATTTGATGTCTTTTGGGACGTTGTTACTTTGTATAGTTCCTAATTTTGCATAGATGTAGTCATGATGTCAATCAATTTTATCTTTATTGAATTTGTAACTTTCTAGATTATTGAGTTTTTCTATGTTGTTTTCTGATCAGTTTGTTTGTAATTTGTTGAGAACTACGACTTTTGAAAATGTAAATCATATATCGCATGGCTTTTGTTGTCGTTTCAATACTGTCAAGTTAGTTGTTCATCATTGTGGTTATGGGTGTGTTAGCTTTAGGTTCAATTTTGGGGCTTGATGCCATGTAACCGCAGCAGAATTTATGACTTACGTTTAGTGTTTGAGATTCTTTGCAGTCCCTCGGAACTTCAGATTACTGGAGGAACTTGAACGGGGAGAAAAAGGTATTGGTGATGGCACCGTAAGCTATGGGATGGATGATGGGGATGATATTTATATGCGCTCTTGGACAGGCACTATAATCGGGCCTCACAATGTAATTACTTATTTTCAAGCTTAATCTTGTTTTGAACATTTCAATTCCGATGATACTGCAAGATGAGCATTGTGCTTTTAATGTAAATGTCTTCAAATATAGACCAATGTAATGGATGCTGATATAGGGTACATAGAACCATGATGTTTAGTCAAAAGGAAAGTGGTCCTGGAATCAGCCTACGGGCCTGAAGATTAAGATTGTCCTGGAGTCATTTTTTTTTTTGTAGTGCTTGAGCTAGGTTTTTATCTTTTGTTAGTCCTGTTAGTCTGACCTTGTCAACTTAAGTTCTTCTGTGTTTTCCTTAAACATTTCTGCTTTAATCTTGTGAAAGCGGGTGCTTTTGAGGGAGTCAGGATCTCAATGTATTAGAATATATGATCTCAGCAGTAGTTCAAAAGATATCTGATATGTCTGCAAAATTTTGCGTCATTTTTCGTCTTCATTTAGGCTTGTAGTGGCTGATCCCCGATCTGTTGCTCCACTCTATAAGTTATTTGAAGATGGATATAGATCTGTAGCTACTGATTCTTGGTAAGATGTGACTAGGCTTTAAGTGATTCAAGGCCATATGCTCAAGTATGCTATAAGTTTCCAGTTAAATTTGTTATTTATAGATTCTAGAAATTGTAGAAAAGTCAGTTTTTAATCTATACAATAAAATGTTTTAAGACTACAAAATGGAAATGATAGTTTCTTATCATGTGCTATGGTCCCTGGCATCTTGACTGGCTGGAAAGTTATGTAACTTCTCCTCTCTTCCTTGTTAGACTGTGCATGAAGGTCGCATTTACCAGTTGAAGCTGTTCTGTGACAAAGATTACCCAGAGAAGCCACCAAGTGTCCGTTTTCATTCTCGGATCAACATGACATGTGTGAACCATGAAACTGGAGTGGTATACTCAATGCCCCCAATGTTCTTATTTATTTGATACTTGAATTTTGTGGTTTATTGGTGCCTTAGACTGTTCTTTTTCTTTTATATATATATATATATATATCTCCCCAAACTATAGGCTATTTCGTTTGTGTTTGTGTCCATTCTCTGGTTCAGTTGACTTAGAAGTTGATTCCTTTAGCTAGACTCAACAAGCTGTAGAAATCTTTATTTTTGTATCTCACCTGTCACTATAGTTAATTTCATTGTTTTTGTGGATGGAGTTTGTTTTCGATGATTGGATTCTGATTTGGGATTACTGCAGGTGGAGCCAAAGAAGTTTGGGGTTATTGCAAATTGGCAGAGAGAGTACACCATGGAGGATATACTCACTCAGTTGAAGAAGGAGATGGCAGCCCCGCATAACCGAAAACTGGTGCAACCTCCAGAGGGTACCTATTTTTAGCTTTTAAGGGTTATTATAGACCATATTGCTTTTTGCAATATGCAATATATAGTTTGCAATACTGTGTCAATCTTGTGAACATTAAGAACATACTGGTGAACTCCTGAAAAGGATGCTCCAGTTACTGCTGCTCCATGGCTTCATTGTCATTTTGTTGTCATCTCTTACAAAACTGTGCTGCAGGGATGCTGTTTGATTTATGTTACTTATGCATGTGTCGAATGTAATGGCTGTCTAGTATTAATTCGCTCAAGCTTTTATCAGCACATTCAATTCTCTCTATTATATTCTATGTATATTCTCCATATTGCTGGTGGCTGATTGGAAAATGACATCTGACGGCTATAGCTGGAAATTTCTTCAGCCAGTTGATCTTCTGTTGGATTTTGCCTGTTGGTTTTGGTTCCAATGATTCAATCGTCAGATTTTCTTTGTTGGGGCACCTGTTGCAGGCAAAACATGTCATTAGCAATTCTAGAGGATATTATAGTGTGGGACTTGGTTAGATGTGGATAACCTGAAACTGAAGGATCCTTTTAGCATGATTTAGCATTTTTCTTACAACTTCTAGAGGGTATTCGTGTATGTTAACACAACTTTAGTGGGTAGTTCTGTATGTTAATTTGAAATTTGGAGCCCTGATCAAGAAGCCGGACCTTCAATTCAGAACTCAATGCATCTGGTTTGGCTGTGTGATGGGCGGTAATGTTCCTGGGAAAAGACTTTATGCTGCTGTCCTTGTTTCCGCAAATCCCAGTTAAGGAGAACTCTTTTACAAGTTGAATCACAGTCGCACTATTCAGGTATGTAGGAACATATGGATAAGCACAGCTATTTTGGTCGGGCGAGGTTGGCTTGGTCCCTCGGCAAATGCTGAAATTTGATTATAGTGAATGTGACTACTGATAAACAAAATCTCATGAAACTGAGATTCTGGACCGTATGCTTTAAAGCATAATAAGTTATGGCTTTACTTGCCAGTTTTCAATCTCATTGCAAGTATTCTTTCTCAATTTGCCCAACTGCGTAGAACAAGTCCTCAATGTCGAGCTCGCCATTGAGAGGGGGTGTGAGATGACAGGGGACACTTGCATTCTTGGTAGGACTAGGCAATTGTCGCTGGCAAGTAATCCACAGGCGGATGTATTTGGGAAAGTAAATTTCTCCGAATTCGTGGCGAGGTAGTGGATGATGTCATTAATGTTGAATTACACCTGGTACTTGATACGTAAACAATGCCCTGAACCCACGATGGACAAGCCACGTCAACTACATTTCATATCATCTCGTTCCTCAAAACCTCTTTTTCAGAGAATGAAGCTGAGGCACTATGATTTGGATCAGTGCATATTACTAACGTCAATGTGGTCGAAGTCATGAAAATTAGCCATGAAGGATATGTGACTAGTTTTCTTACAATAAGTCAGATTAGTGATTAATTTTTTTTGTTTATTCTTTCAATTTTGTTTTAAGACTAGTGAATGATTTTTTAAAGTTTTGAATTAGATTATAATTATAAAAATTTTAATTAATTTAGATAAAAGATTTCAAAAGTTATATTCTATTAAAATTATATTTTAAACTCTATATGTTTCTATTTAATGAGTAAAAAGTAGTGGTATTAGTATCATACTTGCATGTCTAAAAGAAAGAAATATAGATTAAAAAAAAGAGCACAAAGAAAGTAAAATTTTTCATCCCTTATAAGCAACACTTCAAAAAAAATACTGAAGTGAAACGATATAACAAATAGTAATTTACTCTGCTGAGAAAAAAGTTTATCTATAAACATACAAGGAGATCCATCAAAATTTTAGATGATTTTCATGATTGTTATATATATATATTTTCTTCCCTCTTTTTTCTTCAACTTTTTTTCCAAGTTCATTATAACTCAAGTATTTCTCCTTTTTGTTTTTATCTTAGTCTCCTCCTTTAGGCTGGTCTGATCCCCTTCCTTCTTTCTCCTTCTCACCTTTTGCTTTCTCTTTCAAGTACTCTCTTTCCATTAAACTTCTTCTGGATATCCCATCCTCAGTGACTCTGTGTTTGTACTTTCCGTTTCAATCTTTTATATCCTTAATCTTGTCCTACACCACTCCTTCTATTGGTTTCAAGCTTAGCAGATCTTTATAGACTAGTTTCTTTTTCCTTTCCGACTAGCTTTCTTTGACATTTCAAAACTACTAAAAGCTTTCCTATGTTCAATATTAAGTGCAACTTTCTCCACCATTTCTTGTCCAAAAGGATATTAAAGCCATTTAATATATAAGAAGATGGGAAACAACTTTGTGGAAGATATTACAAGTAAACTCTAGTTCGAAAATGTTAAAAAAGTAGAAAAGTTGGTGAAACAAGGCATAACAAGGTGCCAGATATGCACAGAGACAAGCATCTGTCTTTTGCAAATGGCTTAAGAAGTTGAAAAACAAAATAAGTTTATTACTAGAGTTGATTCTAGATCGACATCATACTCGTCTTGATTTTACCTAAGAAGTTATGAATCAAATCCTAAATTGATTACAATTTAGTGTCAAGTACCAGTTACATATTGGTTAACAATTAATAAAAGTTCTAAAACAAAATCGGTGCCAGTATTGAAGCTATTCTGAAATTAGTTATTTGGCATAACTTATGAAAATGTATTATTTCTCAACTTCAGTTGGCCTTGGACTCTGTTTCTTTTAACTATAACTATAAACACTTGTATTAGGTTCAATATAGGAGACTTTTTAAAGGTGTTTGACAATCACTTTGAGTTATTTTCATAGTTTAGTCTTTATTGGCATTAAAGGAGGAATTGGAGCAAGATTAGAGGAGCAATTGGGAATTTATCATTAATCTTTTTTCTACTCTTTTTCTCTATGTTGAGAATTATTTGTTATGTTTTACTTTCATTATTTTTGGTGGCTAGAAACCATAATTAGAGTTAAGGACATAGTTTACATAGATTCTCCAATTATCAAAACATGATATGATTATTTGATTAGTTGAACTTATTTTCTTTATTCTTAATTATTGAGTTTATCCTTGGACACTATAGATTCAATCTTAAGGATTGTCTAAAGGACCAAAAGGTGAAGTAGAATCCTTATAGTAGGAGAATAAACACTTTAGTACTAGAGAGTGACATTATCCTAGACTATTGTGATAACCAAATAGATTAACTATAATTTTTTTTATTAGGTTAAATTATGCATTGAAAGATGGTGGTTACCTAATTAGATATACATGTGTGCCTCGAGAGAGGGCATATGTAATTTAGATTAGTTATTATTTCAACTTAGATAATCAAACTTATATGACAATTAAAATTCACTATAAGTGAAACCCAAAGCCTTAACGTTTGAGTTATTGTTTCTCCTTTTGTTATTTGATTTGCATTATTTTTGTTAGTCTAGTAGTTAATTATATTTTATCAAATTTATTTCCTTTAGTTTCATTGTTAAACTAGGATTAATAATTATAGTGACATAGTTCCTTGTGAGATGAATGCTTTGGATTACTACTACTACTACTACTACAACAATACTTTGGATTACTCTAGTTTATAAACTTGCTACAATTAACTTTATATGCTTATAGATTAGTTTAACTAAGTTCTTAGCGCTATTGCTAAAAAAAGTAATTTGTAATTTTTATTAGTCTTATTTTTGTTTATTGTATTTTTATGTTCTTTTACTTTTATTACTTTTATTTGTTTTAGGTAGTTAATGTGAGATAGGAGATCTAGAACTGCTAACTTATATACCCTACATCGATTTGATCATAAAATTAAATGAACTTGTAGAAAGAACAAAGTGAGAAGGAGAGCAAAGATGGCTACACATCAAGAGAATATAGTTGTCAATATGGATCAAGAGTCATAAAGAAGATACATGAGGGACATCTAATTCTTTGTGATTAGTACATTAAATTGAGCCAAAGGGTAATGAATTATGGACTTAAACAAGTTCATTATCACTTGTTCTCGACCATTAGTGGATCACCTGGGGAAGACATGGTCACATTCATAAGTCCAAACACTTCCACTTAATGGCCTTATAGAAGATGAGCTTCGAATGAGGTGTTTTCCATACTGTACGAGAGATCAAGCAAGGACATAATTAATCTTAATCAAGATGGAATCTTTAAGTAGTAGGACTAGGTTTATATGCATTCATATTAAGATTCGTCCCTCAACACAATACCATCAAACTAATTATCTTTGAACAAAAGGAAGGGGAAGCATTTTATGAAGCTTGGGAGAGATACATAACTCTACTTAGTCAGTGCTCTCATCATTAATATTCCTTATAGTTGGTGATGTGGTTCTTCTATAAGAGCCTTACATTGACATGACAAATTTTGGTAGACACTATAATTTAAAGGATAATATTCACAAAGATTTCTAAGGAGGTTAAGGAGATTATAAAGACTTTAGGAAGAAATTTGTTAACTAACACAGTAAGGGGAAATTGAAGGCAATTCTTTATAAGGTGCAAAAATCTTCAAACTTGGTAGCACGTAGTTGACCTCTTCAATTAGTTAAATATGCTTTTAAATTGAGATATGAGTAATAAAGAGGGCATATTACCAATGTGGAAATGTATGGAGATCGATTCCATACATACATTATGTTGAGTCAGCCTTAAATTTCACTGAGGAAGCAAACTACATGGTTACATATGAAGGGAAGAAAGCTATGAGGAATGACCCATTCTTTAATAAGTATAATCGAAGTTAGAGGAATCACCCAAATGTTTCATGGAAGGAGTAAGGAACTAGAGTAGGTAGACCTATGGGACCACTTGAGCTTAAAAATAAATCTCAGTTTCAGTAGCCATCACCATGAAGAAATGGTTTGGAGGAGACAATTAAGCAATATATGTTTATCATTGGGAGTGAAATTGGATAAAGTGGACTAACCTAAAAAACTAGTACAATATAATTCTACCTCCATTTATAACTTTAAGACATAAATAAGCTAACTAGCTAAGGTGGTGAATACAAGAGGTTAGGATATACTTTTGAGTAAAAACAATGTTTTACCTAAGCACCAAGTATGTGACATCACATTAAGGAGAGATAAAACACTTTATTTTGATATTACTAAAGAGGAAGTTAGAAAAAGCTAAAGAGAATAACGAGTAAGATAAAGACAAAATGGAATTGGTGCTAGTTCCTTCTCTAACCGGTGTCGGTCAAAAGTAGAGACTCAGACTGTTGGACCCCGAACCTTTTGTAAGCTAGGATTATTTAACGAGGAACTATTGGCAATTGGTTATGTGTAAATAAGAGAAGAAATTGTAAGATTTAAATGAATTTGAAAGAGATTTATTGAATCAAAGGTCATAGGATTTGGTTAAAGTGTTAAAAATTGGAAAATGTTACATTGAGCATGCTTCGGTGTTTTGACCATAACTCTTTCTCTAGTTATCGAAATGAGACGATTCTTGATTTGAATTTAAACTAGAGAAATAGAGCTACAATTTATCTGTTGGACTCAAGTTCTAATTTAGTCTCTAAGGGTTTCAATTTTTGGATAAAAAAAATTGAGCTTGAAATGTTGTTTCAATTTAAGGATAGTTTGGGGATATTTGGGTCAATAATTGGAAATCGATAAAGAAATCGAAATTTAATTTACGTTGGAGTGTTAGGATTGGAATGGAAATTAGCAAGTGATTAATTGATGAAGTATTGGATTAAGTTAGAAGTAAGTTAGAAGTAAATGGAAGTGGTTAGCATGGAACTAAATGGTTAAAGGTTAGTTGGAGCCATAAAAGTCCAACCAAGGGTAAAGTTGGAAGAGGGCCTTAAGTGAGGGGCATTTTAGGAAGTTCAAAGAGGTATATAAAAGAGCAAATATAAGAAGAAAGAAGAAGCAATTCGTGACCCAAGAGAGGAGAAGAGAAGAATACGAAGAAGAAAAAGAAGGAGAAGAAAAAGAGAAGAAAAGCTAGAAAGGTGGGATTTTTGGTGGATCTAAGGGAAGAAATCAAGGTTTAAGGTAAGTTTCATTACTTTTCT
>JANKOD010000005.1:29498800-29511659 GCA_026284645.1 Erythroxylum acuminatum | reverse complement strand
AGGATTTTGCTTCAATTGTTGTTTTGTATTTTTGTAATAAGCCAATGGTGTGGCTTTTGATTTGTAAACAATGTTTTCAAACTCTGTTGCTGGAGTAATGAAATGATAGATTTGAGTAGTTCAGTTATGTATGTATGTTTACTTAGATTCGTTTCTGAAGAGTTGGGTTCCAGAAACGGTGCCCAACATAGGTGGTATCAGAGCGAGAAAAGATTACAAGGAACCTCGCCCAAGTATGACGGTTTTTGTTAAGAGGTTTGATTTCGGAAACGGAATCCAACAGTTACAAACAGTTATGGTATCAGAGCGAGAAGAGATTACAAGGAACCTCGCCCAAGTATGACGGTTTTTGTTAAGAGGTTGGATTTTAGAAACGGGATCCAACAATTACCAACAGTTATACTCAAACTACTACAGATTGTTCTCACACTACGACAGCACACTATACTCAACTTCAAGCTAAAATTTGAAACTCTTAGAGACAGAATTCAAATTTGATTTCTTCATAAAAAATATAGCCATCTGTCTCTAGTTTAATCTAAAATTAAAATCATCCCATTTGGATAGGTAAAAATCAAGATATGGCTAAAATACAGATACATGTTCTGTGAAAACACTACAGCTAACATATTATAGCAATTCTTCTTTCACTACCCAGATTTTCAACTCCTATATGTTACATTCAAACCATCTTATGCTTAGTTCATCAACTTTACATCCTTTCCTCTTCATTATCACCTCAATTTCAGCTCAATATCATTCATAAACAAATCATAAACTATGGTTGATCATAAAAACAAAAACAGAACATCAACGTATACATACATTCATCAAATTTCTGCACACATTCTACTATGGTTGATCATAAAAACAAAAACAGAACATCAACGTATACATACATTCATCAAATTTCTGCACGCATTCTACTCCATTATCACTTTCATTTTATCTCAAACTATCATCATAAAAGTTGCTATTCAACAAACCCATGAAGATTAATGTATAACTTACTTGATAAAACTCCAAGCTTCTTCAAAATCACAATGAAACCTTAGCCTCCAAGCTTATACGATCATCAACTCTTCAAGGAGGAATAGGTTAGGTTTTTAGTAACAAGATGAAGAGACAATAAGGGAGGATAACAAGAAATCAACGTGATGAGGGTGAGAGTGAGATGGTCGTGAGTGAAGAAAACAAAAATGAAGAAGAAGAAGAGAGCATATGGTAAAAGTGAAAGACAATGAAGATAGTCTTTCAAAATGTAAATAACGTGGGTGGGTTTTAAACATAAAACTAAATGATTGACACCCACCACTTAAATAATCATTCAACATCTAGTCCATTTGTCACCCAATTTTCAATGGCACACTCTCAACAAATCCTAATACCATTTCGCAATTATTTCAACTGCCATTTGACATTTATTTCTACTACCATACATCAATTGTCTTGTCACTTGATATTTTTCCTAGTCCAAAAATTCCTAAACATTTCCTAAATTTCACCACAAATTCCAAATCAATAATTATACTCACCAAATCAATGTTCAAGACAAAATATTCACTACTCACATCATAATCACATTTATAAATCAATTAAGATCAACTATACCCGATAATTATCAATAAGTACATGTACAGTCATTGTAATGTTTGCAATTATAAAATTCACATGTATGTATGCTAAATGATGCATAAGCATGAAATGCATTTCCTAATTTCTCAATAATATCTCTCATATTCAGTATTCTAGGGTTCTTACCCTTAACATGGGGCGGGATGTTACAATTATATTGTAATTAATTAATTAATTATATTTTAATATTATTTTAATAAATTAATTGTAATTAATTAATTATATATAAAAGGATATAAAAAAGATGAAGGGAGTATCACTCAAGAATGATTGACATTCCACTCATGCTTGAGGGCTATAGAGCAATCCCTGAAAGTTGGATATCATAATATTGTCCCTATAATGATAATATATAACCAACCACCTATTTTTTGTTCCATAACCTTTGAACCCTTCCCAAACCCATCAACCAAGCACCCCCTAATATAAGGACATGTTCTTTGAGGAACAAACTTTAATAACTTATGTCCATAATAGGAAACTCATTCAAGCATCTGTCCATTTTACTTATTATTAGTACTTAAAGCAAAAACATTAAATTATATAAACTTAAGATCTCTCGATATACATTAAAGGACAAACCTTTAGATCATTTTTTGGTTTCCCAAACATTGTACGTAGTAGAGTTATTTTCCTTGAGCTAAATTTTTAAGAACCAATGTTAACCTGCATCAGAAAAATTAGTGACTGGCCTTATTCCACTGAATTTGGGATTATGTCATATGTCTTATAACAAAGTATTGTCAATTAAGATTTTTTAGAAAACCTTAATGGATTTATTAGACCAATTAAATTTTTTAACATTTCAGTCAACATTTTTTATATTCAAGAGAGTCTAATCATTCCTACAATGATATGTGTATAATAAAAAATATTGTAAGTCTTAATACACTATAAAATGGATAAAAAAACTATTAATGTGCAGAGAAAAGAAGAGTTCCCGCCTCAATTATCTACCTTAAGGTAGATTTAAATCAAAGTTAAAAATGATCATTTCCTAACATATGCTTCTCCTTTAATAGATAAATGTTGAAATTTGATCCTAACCTTAAGAAGTTCAATCCTTACCTTGTTTCCAACCAAAAGCAATAATAATAACATGATTTGTATATATAAAGGATTAAGCTTTTCAAGTTGCTAAACGCAATTGATCATCTATTTGACTTGTCAAAGGATTTAATTTTTTTCACGTTTATATTTTTTCAAATAAAATGGCATATGAACTTAAATTTCATAAGTTTTTGTTCATAATTTCTATCTCATTGCATATCATTGATGAAGAAAAATGTTGACACTTTATAAATGTACTTTTTACTGTTAATATGTTTTTAGTTTACAATTACATGTATTAATTCCGATGGCTACAAAACATATTGATGAAGGAAAATGTTATTACTTTATAAATGCCTTTTTTTACTATTAATATATCTAGTATGCAATTATATGTATTTATTCTATTGGATACAAGATTATTTGATTATTGGTGTTGCAATAGGTGAATACTCGACAGTGTTATGTTCAATTTTGATCAATGGAATCATCTACATCAATTATGCGTGCATCAACCTATCCATGCATACTGCCATTACAGATTATAAGATCCCTAGCAAACTTCATAGATAATAAGAAACCCTATAGTAAGTTCTTTAGATATCTAAAATATAGGATAAATTATACGTATAGTTTAACTAATCTTAAGAAACATTGTCAAAAATGATAACTACCTTTCTTGTTTATTGTAGGGAAAGGAATATTGTAATTTATTTGAGTGGTTTCATGAAAAATTTACTCCAAGAATTGTTGATGTTATAAATGGCTTAAGAGAAAAGAACATGTAATGGCTTGCAATAAACAAAAGGGAGATGATAGTAAATTTAGTTTGTTTTTCTTAAAATTTAAAAATTTTCTAGTAAATGAATAGAAACCATATAGGATTTTGAACCTATCCTATATGGTTTCTATTCATTTACTAAGATAGGCTAGTAGTAATGGAATGACAGATAAGTTAATTCTCCAATTTGTAGTTATCCTGGGCTAAGATGATTATTCCACGCTAGCCTAGTCCATAAAATAGTAGGTTATTTAGGAATTAGCCAGTCTTTACATGGTTTATTTAAGAATAAGCCTCCAAATGTAACAATCCTACATATCATAGTTATAGGAGTAGCTAAGAATCAACTTTTGCAAATTGCTAGAAAAACCATGTCATTCCCCATCTTTTATCCAAATACTCACTTTGGCTTGGGAAGGGATGTTACTCATGAGCTAAATGGCTTATTGGTTCCTAATCAGAGGCCCTTTCCCATTTTATTCATTATACTATATAGAAGTAGTTAATTAATTCCCCACTCTACATCCAATATTTTGCTCTAAGCTATCCCTCGTCCTCAACAAATAAACCATATAGAAATCATGGGCTATTTTAACTTTAAGAGCCCATAAACTATTTCCTTTTACTAAATATGAATGCATCCACTACATCCAAAGTGATGCATTATCCATTAGCACTCTCCATAACCTCTTGGCCATCAGAATTTTATTGGTATTTCTTATAGAATTAATTCCCAACCCACCGTCCTCAAAAGGCTTACATACATCAACCCATTTAATCTTGGTATTATATTGTTTTCATTATACTTGCGCTATCCGAACTTTCTCATCATACCTTTAATGGATTTGCACAAATGTGCATTAAGTTAATAATTGATTTGAATAATTGAATTTTTCCTCTATAAGAGAAAACCTTGTCACGCAACAATCCAATCTTCTTTGGATCCTTTCATTTAGAGGTAAACATTCCTTAAATTATAATATTCTTGCAGCTAAAGTGAGTCTAAGATACATCATAGGTAGATTTTTAATGTATAATCTAAGTATGGATTTGAACATATTAGAAAGGTGAAGGTTACTAGTAAAGAGAATAAGGTGGCTCATTTAGAAATTGATGTACAAACCTGAACTTTCCCTTAATAACTTAAGAGAATTCAATAACACCTTAATGGAAAATTAATCAACTTTTGAAAAAGAAACAAGTCATTAGCAAAGCAGAAGTTAGATAATTTAATCTTTCTATATTTACTGTGGAACTTAAACTTCTCAACCCTTCTTATCTCCCTTTTGATCAGTTAGGTTAATGCTTATGTAGAAAGAATGAATAAATAAGGAGATATGGGGTCCCCCTACTTGAGACGTCTTGCATCCTTGAAGAATTCAGTAAGAAGACCATTGCCCAATACATTGAAAGAGGAAGAAGTAATACAAACATTGATCCATTCCCTAAAAGTTTTAGGGAAGCCAAATACTTCAAGTAAAACTATAACATAAGTAACTAATTTTTAATTGCATAGTTATGTGGGGGAATTTTTCCTAGCATAACCTATTAAAAACTCCTAAGCAAAAGAGATATTATCCTCAATTTGCCTCCCTTCTATGAATGCCCCTTGAGTTACACTAATAACAGAATATAGAACTATCTTCATCTTATTAGGCAAGATCATTGCAATGAATTTGTAAATGAAGTTACCACATGCTATAAAGTGAAATTCACTGGAACTTGAAAGAATGGGGGACTTAGGAACAAGGCATAAATAAGTCTTATTTAACTCCTTAAGCAGAATTCCACTAAAGAAAAACTCAAGCACAGATTTTGTAACCATTTATCCTACCTAGTCCCAAGATTTATGAAAAAAAGAAGCCATTCATTCCATTTAAGCTAAGTGCCTTTTGAGCATTCATTTGGAAAATAACATTTTCTTTTTCACTTCTTCTTCATCTAAAAGTCTAGTAAGGTCTAATGCATCATTTTGATTAATTCTAGATCTTATAAAAGAATGCATATTCAATGAGGAAAAATTACAATAGGAAGGAGTGCCAATAAGTCTCTTAAAAAATTTAACTACTTTTATCATCAACTTCTCCTACCTGGAGATTATCTGTCCCTCTTGAGAAACAATTGAACATATCATATTGCTTATTATTTTTAATAATTCTGAAGAAAAAACCTGTACACCTATCCCCATCATTAAGCAAGTTATTCCTGGCCCTTTGCCTCAATAATCAATAATGGTCCTCCAACCTTTTCAGATGCTCCTTTTCTTGTAGTTCTTTAAAAGTAGGATTATCAGAAAGCCTACTTTGAGCCCCCACCATTTTCCTTCTAATAGAAGTCATTAGCTATTTGGAACCAAGAATTTTTTTTTAATTTACATTTCCTCTTTGATGAACTAAAGTTTGTGCACACAAATATATTATCTGGTACCATAAACTTCATCTCCCAACCCTTTAGTAATAACTTCCTAGAATCCTTCTTCAGTAACCAGGAACTTATTAAACCTAAAAGGGAAACTCTTTTGTACCTTTAGAAAAAGATCACTAACTTTGATAGGAGAATGATCAAGAAAAAAAAAGGATCCATAAATGTAGCTTTACTTTTAGGAAAGCTTGAGAGCTAATTTAGATTAACTATAGCCTTATCTAACTTTTTCCTCAAAAACTAGTTTAAGCTTTGCTTATTACTTTATATGTATCTATGGCCATCATAACACAAGTCAGTGACCTCTTGGAGTTCCATATATTCCCTTAGATCTCTAATGTGCCTTTTCAAACTAGCTTTACTTTCTACATCTGACTAATATAGAATGGAGTTAAAAATCCCCCAAATCAACGAAGGCCCTTGATATTTCCTTCGAGCTTAGATTAAGTTGTCCTATAAGAGCTTCCTTTGGAGACTGAAAACACCTTGATGTTTTCATTTAGGAAGTGAATCACCACATGTATAACCTAGTCATTTGCATTTAGTTTTTCAACCTTGATTAGCTTAGAATTAAAAGTAAGGATAATTCTACCAAAAAATGATAATGTTAATTTGAAAAAAATTACTAGTATGGCCCTAAAATACTGGTTTTATTTATATTTTCCTTCTTTAACTTGGACTCTAACAATCCTAAAAAAATTAGGCTTTTCTCCATAAACAAACTACCTCAAAATTAAAAGCTTTTGCAATTCATTCTTTTGATTAGCAGCATCAACATCCTAGTTAGTCTCCACCAATTCACCACTATTGTCTTCCAAACCCATTAACTCATAGGAATATCCTCTCTTGAAGACTTTACCTATAGATTTCCACTGTTTCCCTTGCATTTTAATAGGTGATTTCCATTAATATGTAACCAGAATTGAATCCTTAAAGAGGCAATTATTTCCCCAAAATACGTAAGAGGGATATAATTTGGAAGTTCTTTAAGCAAGTCAACACTGACGTAAAGCCTTATAAAACTAGCCCTTTTCTCATGGTATCATACTCATCTATATAAAGTGGCTTTCCTATAAATATAACGAGCAAACTTAACCCATTTTTGATATAGTATTGCAAAGGGATATTACGCAAATTAATCCATAAAGGTATGCTCTTATGCTTTATCTTATCCATATTAATACCTCGATACCATAGTTTTAAGAAGATTGGAACCTAAGAAGAGTGTTAAAGGCCTTCCTCGATTATTCTCTAACCTTCAGCCTTAGAGGGGAAGGTAAATAGAACTAAATTATCCTCAGTATGTAGAACTTCTTGTAAACCTCTATTGCTCCAGGTTTTCGTAGCCTAAATAGAGATGGTAGGAAAGGAAGGTCTACATCCTATAAAGAATCCAACTATGGAGGATTCCCAAGTATAAGCTCCTACCTCAAGCACTTCAAGATCTGGATAAACAATGTAACATCCATCTTCTACACTAGGGGAAAATAAATGAAGTAAAGAATTAGCTTGATCTCCCAACACCTGCTTCCAGCTTATACAAGTTCTAGTTGGAAATGGTAGGTTCAAAGAGAGACTGTTATTTAAAGGTGGTGGCAAGGAAGGGGAAGCTATAGGTAGGGGAGGAAATTCACTATTATAGGGTAGGTCCTCAAACTAGGGGAGTAGGAAGACATGTTTGATGATTTTATCTTGAATTATGTATGGTGCTGTCATTGGTATTTGTATATATAAACAATGCGAAACAGTTGAGGCTTTATCTATGGTTGAATCTTAAAACGATGTCGTTTTCATCCTCAAGCTAAATGATATGTCGTTTTAAGTAAACAAAACGACGTCGTTTTGTTCATGAAGGCTTGATAACTGTAACAAAGCGACGTCGTGTGCTTACATTTCCAAACGACGTCGTTTACATATGAAGATCTACACTCCACGACAGAAGACGATGCACAATTGTCGACTATATTACCGACAGAATATTTGGTCGGTAAATTTTCCTTTATTTTTCCCGCCTTTTCCATTTTCCATACAACTTCACCAACCGAAGAAATATTTCCATCGAGAATTGGCTATGTTTTCATTTCCGTCGGAATTGTTCCTTCTGTATTTTAAATTTTTCTTGTAGTGATATGAATTACGTATTTCTAGATTTGATTTTTTGGAGTCAATAAATTAAACTTAAATTAAAGTCGACTCAAGTAGCCATCTAAATATTCAAACTTTTCAAATTGAAAAGTTTCAAGCAATAAGAGTATCTATGCAATTCTAACCAGAAGCTAGTACTTAAAAGAGATTTTTGGAGAAACTTCTTCGTCCACTAATTAAATCATCCCTTAAACATGCAACGGAAACAGTCTTTTAACCTTTTTTTTAAGGAAAAAGCAGTATTTTACTATTTACACAACAGGTTGCAAGTACAAACTCAACATTAAAAATGGTTTTGCACAACTTTGAATTGGATATGAGTTAAAACTCTCAGTAGATCCCAACCTAATTTGATCAATTTTGTGTGGTTTATGCCGTTCTCTTTCTCAAAATTAAACTATCTATTGCATACTACCCACCATTCCAAAGTACAGAATCTTAAGATGACGGAACTAATAATAGCATGTAGATTGAGACAAGCCGGCCTAACATGTAATCCTTCTCTAAAACTAACATAAAAATCAGAGGCGATTGCTCGCGGTGGATTAACAGTTGTTGCAGATTATCTTACCCAATTAGTTAGTCGGTAAAACTGACTCATAGTTGCATGGAGGGGGTGAATACAAAAAATGCGTTGTCCTCGCATTTGTTTTGTGGGTCACATAGTTTCAGCAAACCCGTGACCGAGTCGGCAACATATGGCCCAATATGTTGGCAAGATGCTTGGGACCAGTACCAACCAAAATCCATAACTAGTTAGATCGCTTGACCAATTTCCATTCTTTATTCATAACTTTTGCCAAGGTTTGTAGGCACAAGATGCATAATTGAAATCTTGGGACACTAGTTCCACCCTCCTCATCTCAAGTAGTTGTGTGTTTTGACTGTTGCTTTACCGTCCAATATATATAGATTTTCCTCTCTATATATATTAAACAAATTGAATCTACCCACCTTTGCTATTAGCTGTTGAATCTTCGGTGAACATGTCGAAATCCATGTCGTATAGGATTCAAATTTGCTAAAAAGCTTCATAAGATAAAACCCTCTCTCTATTTTCACATTTTGTTTTGATTTGTACTCATTTTTTGGTACACAAAGATATTGATTCTTAAAGGCTCAAGTCGTCTATATATGGTCACATGCAGACAACAGAGAAGACAATGTTTTTTACTTACAGAAAGAACTATATCGTTTAATTGGTCAAACTCCAAGTCTTATATCAATTCTTAACTAAGGCTATGTTAAAGTTTTTAATATAATAGAATGGAACGTAGGTGGATGTAATATTAAAATTTTGTTGTTTGTGAGATATGGAAAGTTTCATAATGTAATATAGTAAAATGTTGTTTGAATTAAGGGTTTATAATGTAATATAGTGTAAAGTTGTTTATCATTTTACGTTTCATTCTAAATCGAAAGTTTTTTATTTTTACTGTTTAGGATAGAATAGGATGTAATATAAAACTCTCCTCTTTCATCCCATTTTATTATAAAGTATCATTTCAAACGATAAAATAATATTACATTTGATTCCATTTCACTCTATTATAAAATCGTCGTTAAAACGTAGCCTCAGTTGTTATAAAATTGTGCATGGAGGCTAGCTTAAGCAACAGTCTTCGTCAAGAGTATTTTGTTTTGATAGTCGAAGATATTTTGTATTGATAGTCGATATCTTCGAACCTAAAAATATTATAAATCTTGAAGATTGTGATGTACAAGAGGACGCTGGACCTATTTAAAGCTTCATTTCTTACAATGGAGAAGTCCTTTCTTGACGTTGAGGAAAAGAGCCAACAATACACTCTTATGCGATTCAAACATATAATTAGCATAACAGATGGGCTTACATATTCATTTTTGTAGGCGAAAACTAACCTTAGAGGACTTGGTTAGTAGGCTGCATTTTTAATACTTGAACGTAAAAAGTCAAGCAACGAAGACATTACATTGCGGTATGCATGGATGGTTTTTTGGAGTAATCGCACCTTTGTGTCGATTGGACCACTTAATCATACTGATTGCTTCCTTCTGAAATCCGCTTATCTCTCATCTATATTTCCTATTAGTTTGAACTTTGAAAAATCAAATTAGATGCTTAAATAGAAATTTCTTTCTGATCAAGGTGTTAATTAATGGACTCTTAGGCTCGCAATACAAGTGTAGGGAAGCGTGTATCATCCTCGTGATGCATGATTATTCTGTTAAGAAATGAACAGTAAGATTTTGGTCCCTCAGGAATATGATATGGAAGAAAAAAGAGATGAGGTCCCCCACCGTCCCACTTCTCAGTTATGCTTTATCCCCCATGCATGTCCCACTTCCAGACTATAAAAATCACAGATTTGAAAGATTGTTGGAGAGTTTTTAGTGTAAAATGACAAAGGATATTTAATGACTCGTCATCGGTTATCTGTTTTTATACAATAAAGGGGGGGAAATATATACGAACATGTGAATGAAAAAAAAAAACAGGGTATGAATTTCTGTGCCTAATGTAAGAGCCACAAAAACATATATTCTGTGTGATTTCAAATGGAAGCAAACTGCTCCATCGGTACCACTGTTGGCTTGTTAGGTGAACCAGAAGTTCTGAGGGCGATTAATGTGTGAAAGATTTTGAAGTTCAAAAATCTGACGGGATGTACATACGATTAATACTCATTTAATGGCATCAAGGACCACTGCAAGATCAAATGCATCATGGTCCCCTTTGATGACGCTACTGTATATATTCAATGGCGGGCGTACTAATTAGGTTATTCATTAATCTTCAAGCCCCTATTTGAAAAAGAAACTTCACATACTAGCTCATTAACCCCATTTGAAGCTTTAGAATTTGTGGCTTTGAAAGAGTTCAATTAGAAAGCTATTGAAGTCATGCGCACAACTTTATAAATCACTGTCATTTTTCACATATAATCTTTTATTCCAAAATCCTATTGTGTGTGTGTTTTTTTTCCCCTTTTTCTGTTGGAACCTGTTGGATGCATTTTCTTATTAAATTTCATGGCATTTTTTCTTAATTTTTGGATTAATTATTGGGTTATATATATTTTTTCCTTGCTAAATTGCTTGGTTTGTCTGAATTCACATTTATAATTCTTCATGTTTAATTTGTAGGAAATGCGCTTGGTTTTAATTAAAAAGAACTACAACAATCCAAGGCGAAAATCAAAATACAAAAAGAAAAGGAGAATTAAAAGACAGAAATTGAAAGACAAAGAAGAGTTGCATTTTAATTGGAAAATCAGTAGAGGAGATGACGCGTGGAGGAGGCAGGGACATGCGTTACAAGCACAAAACAAGCAATAAATCAATTAAAGTTCACGCAAGTCACGCCAGTGAAGGGAGAAGCAATGAATTAAGAGAGTGACCTTTAATTGTCACTTCAATCAGCTACAGTGGCAAGCAATTAAATGGAAGCATGTGGGATGTGAACAGCAAAATAAAACAAGATAATACAAAAGATGGGCAGCATTGGGAACAAAATCAAGAAGGCAACACGTTTCAACGGGCATAAAATGAATGAATGAGATGAAAACAGGGGGAGGCGCAAGCAATTGGCGTGAACTTCAACAGCTGGACGACGTGTGGAGGCAGCTAGGTGGCGTCAATTATTGAATTAGAAGCAACAGAGATTAATGCTAGAGGAAATCACGTGAAGCAAAAAGAAAACAAAGCAAGCGTGGCCGTGGAAAGCAGCTGAAGCAATCTTAATTGTCAAATCAGCTACATGAAGAGGGATAGCAAATCAACGCTAGAGGAAAAATACAAGACAGCCGGAGGCTAAAAAGGCTACACACGCAGAAGCTAATACACTGGAGGCGGCTGAGTGGAGAATTAAGAAAAATCAATCACAGTGAAGCCGAAAATGGGAGGATCAAATCAAGAGAAAATCACCCAGCTAATAACACATATACGGACAGCAAAATTTAATTGGTAAGGGGGCATGACCAAAGAACAAAACAGCAAGGGACAACACACGCTACAGCCAAGCCAAGGAAAATAAATCACGCATGAACACCAACAGGAGGAGGCGTGAGCTGTTAGTTACTCTCCAAATTAGAAACAAAAATAATACATTGGCAAGAGAGGATTAAGTAGCTGGTGGTACATGGAGCACTAAAGTAATTGACCAATAAGGGAGAGGAGAGCAAACGAAAATCAAAAGGGGATTGGGGCTCACATGTTATACAAAGGAGGCTCATCTAAGAGGACCCACCATAAAAAGTAATTCACGTTACACATTGAAAAGGTTGGGGGGCTCCAAGATCAACGACACTCCACTCATTTGGACAATAAAATATTCACTCAATTGGAGAGCTAAAAGGACGTTAACTCTTTATTCAGAAAAAAACGTTGGCCCATCAACCATCTTACTCTTCATCTCCACTCACGCACATTTTTGGAGGGGAGGGCTCCATTTATTATGATTTTTCAACACTCATTGGGTAGACCACAAGCATCAACGTAAAAACACAACAGGAGCGCTTCATTGAGAGGACATCAACCACTCACGTTACAAGCAATTTACCAAGACAAGGAGCTACCAATGTTACAAGGAGGAGACGCACACGTTGAAGGAGAGGAGGCAAAAATTGAAGAGCAATCATCATTTGTTCTTCCATTTCTTCTACTCATTTCATTTTTATGATGCTTGCTTTTATTATTTTTATTATTGCTACTGTTATTATGAATAACTAATCCTTTCATTCTAGGATTTTAATTGAACCCTTGATGTAATCTCGGTTAATTGGTATTTTCTGCGTTTAATTTCTTATGCCCGTTTTTACTTAAAGGTTTGATTATTGCAATTTGTTC
>JANKOD010000005.1:29468969-29486263 GCA_026284645.1 Erythroxylum acuminatum | reverse complement strand
AATTATAAACATGCATACAAAGTCAAGAATGAAACTTATTTTGAATAATTAAAATGTATCTAAAACGACACTTATTACGAATCAGAGGGAGTAGCATTTTACATAGTTTTTAGTGAAACTTGTATGACATCTAGCATTAATATGTTTGAAAATGTTGAACAGACCTCAGGTGATTCTAATCATGATTTCCGATGTTTTTGAATAACTCTACAAAGTTACGAATCATATGAAAGGAACCCCGGCTCCAATACTGATGGTGCTTGGAACCCCGGTTCCAATACGATTTTCTCGGGATGCCTGCTTCGGGATTGGAACGGGAAATAGCAAGGGGGCTTCCTATAGAAACCCGGTAGGGGATCGCCGTTAGCTGCGGAATTATGGGGGATGAAGACGGGCCTTCAGCTAGCCTGGGACCGGGGCTATCGGAATATTGTAGTCGAAGTAGACTCTCTTGAGGTTATTAACATTCTTTCCGCTCCCCCCGAGGCTCTGACTGAGGTTTCTTTTTTGTTGACAGGCATTCAGCAGCTTTTGCACAGAGAGTGGACGATACAGTTTCAACATGTCTTCAGGGAGGGGAACCGGTGCACGGACAGTCTTACTCATCTCACTGGCATTTTTCGACCGGGCCTTTACATACTACTAGAACCCCCGGAGGGTATCCAGGAACTTCTCTGGCTCGATGCGTAAGACACAAAGTACCCTAGAGCGTTGATTTAGTTTTGTATCTCCTTTGTATACCCAAAAAAAAAATTTAATAATCCAACTTAAAAGTTAAGATGTTAGAGTCAATCAGCTTTAGCTCAATTGGCATTATTTTATGTCTTCCCTCCACCTCTAAAGCTTGTACTTAACCTAAAAACTTTACATTAGAATATTAAATTTCAGTCTATCTAGAATTGGATTTCACGGCGAGGATAGTCCACCTTCCGATCATTTAAATTTCCACTCAATAGTTTTAAACAATAATTATATATTATATAGTCTCCTTTTTTATAAAATTCGTGGGATCCAGTCTTTTTCAGTTCATTGGATCCCGACATCTCGTAGAAATAAAAATTCCTTATATTTTGGGTTAGATATATGAAAAAATTGTTGGAAAGCAGTAAATGTACCCCACTATACTATTGTAGAACATGCCATCAGTTATCTAAGTACCTAAAATTTAAACAAAAGAAAGGTAAATGTTAACTGTAGTCCCATGTTCAAGAATATGAAACGATGCCTTGGCCTTTATCTCTGACAGGATTCTAGTCTCAGTGAGCGAAACTTCTAAACCATGTGCCGCACCAATTTTAAAACTCATTAATTTGCACGAGAAGCAACGTTGAGACAACGTTAAATCCAATGTTAATTAGTTGGGTTAGGTATAACAATCAAGCTATCCCAATCCTAGGTTAAAATTTAGCTTCCTGGTTTACTTTTCCTGATTACGACAATAATTTATTACTGATGTCATCATGAAGGTCCAAACTCTCTTGTTCTGATTCCCCTACCAAAATCTGAAATTCCCAAGTACATAAAATTGCAATCTTCAATGAGAAAACTGAAGGAAAATGTTCACATTATCAAAGGCAATGTCGTCAATTGAGACCGGGCTTATAAACAAACTTACTAATTGCTTTTATATGTAAAATTACCGAGCTTATGTATACCATAGTGACCACTGATTACAAGAGTCAAATCGATCGGAATATATTTCAATTGGGAAACAGAGATAGTAAATCAATCTATCGTCAATTGTAAGCAATTAATATTTGGAAGGTGTTATTGACGTTTCTTTTTCTTCTCTTATAGCTACATAGATGATAAGAAGGGATGGCAGTAAATTTTTAACTTGATTAATATCTGCATTATTTGACCCGAAAAAATATACTATATGGAAACTAAAATATGGATTTTAAACGGATTTTAAATGGATTCTGAAAATTAGATGTAGATATGAATTTAGATATGGGTCTAATGATAACCCGATAGATACTCATATCTTACCTGTTTTTATCAACTCTATTTTTATGTTTTTTTCTTGAATATCTACAGTTAAATATAATAAAATATTAATATTTTATGAGAAAAAACAGTTTTAAAATTTTCACTTTACTCCTCAGTCTTCACCTTTTTCATCATATTTTATTTTCTTATAAGATAATAATAATACAAATGATATGGAAGTGAAGTTTTAAATGTTGTGGAGTTCACGCAAAAACAATTTGAAGCTTTAGATATTAGTTCTTGAGTGTAAAAAATATATGTTGTGTTTGCACTAGACATTATGATTTTTATTATTCCAATTTTATGATTTTTTAAGACAAATAAATCAAAATCTTCACTTATTATCATTAAAGTAATTTTGATTTGTAGCATTCGTAAAAATCTGCTCTTTATATTTTCTATTTAGAATTATATTTTTATATTCTACACAACCTGATAAATATCAAAAAATTCGAACAATCCAATGAATTTAAATATGAGTAGTAAATCGTAAAAACTAATAAATATAGATACGGATATAGGTTGAGTCATAAAAAATAGATATAAATATAAGTTGAGTAATACCTGAACCAAATCATACTCGTTGCAATCCCTAATGATAAGGAATTATGGATATCAGGGTCATCTAATCATATGGTTGTAGGTGGTAGGACTCAATCCGTGGGCACTCCTAAGTTTGGTCAGTGTCACCTGGGCACATTTGATTATTCCTGCCTCGCGCAAACAAACAAACCCTAGAACCGTTTGGCCTCCAGGCTTTTATCTGTCAATAGAAGCCAAGATTTAATCTATAGTACTTCCAAGAAACAGCTAATATGTGCAGTAAATACTGAAACGATGACTCTTTAATGAGATGACATTTTCGAGAAACTTTTGCGTTCACACAAAAGTTGTGACGAGAGGTCGCATTGAACTGGGTGTCTGCCCAGTTCATCATTAGCTTTGGTTAACCTTGCATTAATGATCTTGCTACAAAAGAACCCCGGCTTGGTATTTTTTTTCCTTTTTTCTTTTTGGATATTAAGAACTAAGGAGTAAGGACTAAGGAGTAAGGACAAGGAGCCTTCCTTTTTATCAGCCATTAATTACTCCTTTTTTCTAAATCTTCTGAATCTACATTGTTTTACGTGTCTGGTTAGTTATGAAGACGAACAGGTCATTGAAATCTGATGCCACCACTGTTCATGATGACTCGAATGACACAATCTTAAATGTGGAAGTTAGCTACACCCGACAGCTGCTTATCCTTATCATCAAGTCGCGGTCCTTACGTTTGATTACTGTTTGTAATTGAATAGCCTTAAATATCTCTGTTCTAATAACCTTAATAGATGTAATCACTGTTCCGCGTTCTGGAGGTAGGTGAAGAGGTTGCACAGAATTAAGTAAAGTAGACAAGGTCTTGCGGTTAGGGTGTTTTAACCTGTTTTTTTTTATAATCTGGTTTGCATTTATATTTATCTTACGTAAATATATAAATAAAATTTAATAAAACAAAGTTTAAATTATCACGAGGGAAGAAAGTAACTAGTACCCTTGAGTAATTGACCAGCTCAGTTTTGACAGTGACCTGTGAATAGGACTATTATTAAGCCGCCCTGGGGCTGGGACTGTCATTTCCTCATATGGCCATGTAATTAAATGCGCTTTTACTCCTAGTAATTGTTTGTTTCTTATGAGTCAGGCCCAAGCTCATCAGTTGTTTTAATGGGCTTGAGTGTCAATCTCACCGTGTTCGGGTCAACTGATGGGTTGGGCATTTTTGACATCCGATTCTTTTTCATGAAAATGAATCAATTCCTCTTCTAATTGTTCCAATATGTCAGTGCGACTGCGACGAAGGTGATTAGCTTATTCTAATTATCTGAACCTCTTGTTTGTTTTTTTAATTATTTTTTCTACAAATCAACTTCCCAATTCGATAAAAATCTGATGTGTCTGCCATACGCCAAACAAAACTTTTCCTTCTGGTTCCTCCAGCCAATAATTTGTAGCTAAAGGCTAAAGGCTACAAATTATCTGATTTGATATGGAAAAGGAATGAGTTGGTACCTCGTCCCTGTTTCATTTTTGTGACAGATGTGGGGTGGCATGTTAACACTTCGTCACATCATACAAATGGAACCTCCTGAACTTACTTTGTAGTTCAGAATGATCACAGGTCCCTTAGATTAGAAGAGCCACAGTAACCTGGGACGCCATTGTTCTTCATTCCTCTCAGTGTAAGACATTGGGAGTGAGATCATTGTGGGACATCCAAGATCCCATTTAGGGGACAAGTCGGAAGGAATGGGGGGTTCCTTTTGTCCTGGATTGCCACTTACATCCATTAAGTCTGCATATCAATGCACCAGATCCTAATCCTTTGCACTTGTGAAGGAAAAAAAAGAGAGTTCCAGAGGTTCTCATCCAAACTTGGCATTCCTGTTTATAAAGTGAGAGGATCTTTTAGTCTTCCATGATTCAGAGGTTCATCAATGTCTGGTCTTTATCAAACAGTACATCTCTTCGAGACATTAGATAGACAAAGCTATTTGCCATTGTCATGCAAAATTGGTCCCCGATATGCATACCAAATTTGGATGAAATGGTCCAAAAAATAGGAATTTCTGGTTTTGTTGACTTGATTCAATTCTTACATTGTCCGTGCGCTATGCTAGAAAATAGAAAAGTTGTACAACTTAAGTTCAGTTTCCGTTTCGTTTCCTGAATTGCAAATGAACCAAAACATATTTCACTTCATCAAAAATTTCCTGGCAACTCAGATCGGTTTCTGGTTTATCACTCTCTACAACATTGTCCAAAACCAACTCACTGTGATTTCTTTTTATAGCGGACAAGTTCAGTACAACATGACGAGCTGTCCCCCACTACCAAAGGGAAAGGGAACGTAGTATTCAGAAAGATGATCGTAGTCGCTGCTTAATCAAACTGATTTGATCCTTTTAGCAAAGCCATTAACATTATAGTACTTTTTTTCGCTGTTTCCTGTAAATTATTAGAAGGGGTTGCTTGTTGAAGCTGTCACAACTCGGAACCCTGCTTTTCTTTTCTTGACAAAAGATTCAAGGAGGATGAGTTG
The DNA here is from genome assembly GCA_026284645.1 of Erythroxylum acuminatum. Classification (NCBI taxonomy): domain Eukaryota; kingdom Viridiplantae; phylum Streptophyta; class Magnoliopsida; order Malpighiales; family Erythroxylaceae; genus Erythroxylum; species Erythroxylum acuminatum. The sequence goes on along the minus strand of JANKOD010000005.1, from coordinate 29,481,189 downwards.
GATTGTCTTCTCTAACGTCTCTTTGGCAGCATGAACTAGAGATGCCTGTCCACTTGCTTCTTGTTGTCATTGAAGGCCCATTCTGTTTCCACTAGAAAAAAAAATTAAGATTCTCCTTGGATTTGACTATCCTTTTAAAGCAGACCACATTTAAAGTCCTTTAATTGACGACACCAGCTACGTTGATTTCTAAAATAGTAACTGAGAAAGAAAGAGAGATTTCAAGTAGTAATAATGAATCGTCTCGGTTGTGTTTCTGGCGGTGCCTGTGCTTCCCTCCAATTTAACTCCATTCATTGTTCAGTCTCCATCTCAATTAAACTCCAATAAATTCTGCTGAAATTGAGTATCATTGGAGAGAAGTTTCACTTTTTATCAATTAACCAACCAAAGGGTAATACAGTTGGCGATCTCCAATATGAATGAAAGACTTAAATTATCATAAATTAGAATTTAATGATAATAATCATTTTCTACAATATGTCTTAAAAACATCATAATAGACCTTGTGAATGACAATACCACCAAGAAGCTTATAATAGAAAGGCTTCAACTTAAGCAATAGTGTAAAGTCCTCCACTATTGGCATTAGTAACATAAAGCCCGACATTGTTATTCCCAAGTGAAAGTGAGGCACGTGGAGATGCATCTAAAGATATGAAATGGCAAGGAACGGTAGAAGCTCCACTTTATAACCTCTAATCTCAAATTTCACAGGTGAAAATTATCATTTATATAGTATGAAAATAAAATTCATCTTCAACCTCAAGAATTGTGAGGCATATTAGAAAATGGGTTTCGTGAACAAAATACATAGGAGCAACCACTAACGAAGATACATGGGGTCCAATGGTGCACTGGCCCCTAAGTTATAAAAAAAATTAATTATATATATATATACATACAAGAATAAAGTTATTTAAGGGTTAGTAGTGCACTAGGCGCTCCAAAATTTTAAAAAATTATATATTTGGACCCTCCTATCTTAACTTCCTGGCTCCGTCACTGGGAGTAACAGTTGAGAAAAACCGAAGGAAATATGCAAATGCTTTATTCTTCATTCAACATGCTCTTGATCATGAGATAATCCTTATATTATAGTAGCTACCACTAACAACGCATAGGAGATCCAAAACCAAGAGTATTTATGAGACAAAAAATAATTGATGTGAAAAATTGCAAACCCTATGACATGATTTTGAAATATTATGTATGAAGAATAATGAACCTACGCAAGTTTATCTTTCTAGAGTTTCTACAATTGTAATCATACAATAAAAATATTAAAATTGAAACGATTGTGAGTAAGATGCTAAGGAGTTTGACTCTAAAATTAGAGCATGTTGTTATCACCATTAAAGAAGCTAGAGATCTATCTGCTTATTATTTTGATAAACTAATGAGTTCCTTATTAGCTCATAAAGAAAGGCTAAAGAAATCCCGTGAAAAGAGTGAAGAGAAGGCATATTTTAGGTGAATGGGAATTTTCTTTTAAGGGAAAGATAGAAAATTCAACAGGTCGTGGACAAGGCAAAGGCTTCTATAATTGTAGTTATGGTTGTGGTAGAGAAAGAAGTCAATCCAGTGATTACTAGCAAATCAAAGGTAACATTCAATGTTAAAATTACAAGAAACTTGGTCATAAAGAAGCTGATTATTAAAGTAAGTAAAGAAATGAACAAAGGCAAGCTAACTTCATAGAATAAGTAGAAGAGGAGAGTAAGTTATTTGTGGCTCATTCTCTTATTGATGGCATGTTGAATGAAGTATGGTTCACAGAAAGTGAATGCTCCAATCATATATCTGGATGAGATATAGAATTGAGGTTCAACTTGGAGACAATAAGCAAATTGAGGTAATTTACCCCAAAAAAAAATGCAAATTGAGGCTAAAGGAGAGGAACAATCACCATCAAAATCTCACAAGTTATTGTTAAAAAATTTTATGACGTGCAATATACTCTTAGTTTGACTCATTTACATGTCAAATATTGGGCAATTGATAGATATTTAATTTTATTGAATGGTGGTTTTTGTTCTGTTTAAAAAAATTCAATCAAATTATTGTTTCTGTGCTTACGATACAGAATAATATGTTTCAGCTTCAAGTTTTAAATATTGAGAAATGTGCCTTCATTATGAGAATAAATGATACAAAAATATGTCACTTGCAATATAAGTATTTGAATATAAAGGGGCCAACATTATTAAAATATGGTTATTAGACTACACAGAATTAATAATCTTGAATTATATAAGGGACATATTTATGGGAAATAATGTAAGTTCATTTAGGTCTTAGAGAGCCATTACGTATCTTCAATTATTACATGTTGATTTATGTAGAATAATAAGTTTTGAGTCCTATGGTGGCAATTGATATTTTTTATTGTTTACTGATGATTACATTTGCCTGAGTGGGATTTATTTCTTGAAGTATAAATCTAAAATATTCGAGAATTTTAAGAAATCCAAGCCACATATGCAAAAGCTAAGTGGATTCTACATACATGTTCTTCGTTCAAAAAATGATGGTGAATTTATCTTTGATGAATTTTAATAATCTTGAAAGGAAAATAGAATTCACAAAGAGTTTACTGCACCTTACTTACCACAATAAAATAGGGTAGTTAAATGGAAGAATCGAATAACGGTTGAAATGTTAAAGAGTATGTTTAAAGCAAGTGGTCTTCCTGATAAGGTCTAGGCAAAAGATGTAGCTACAATAGTTCTAAATATTTAACCAACAAATGCAGATGTTAATCGAATACCATATGAAGCTAGAATAAGGTCAAAAACCATAGGTAAGCCACTTAAAGGTCCTTTTTTCATAGCTTATGCTTTACTAAAATCATCATCTAGACACAAACTTAATAAAAATTAGAAACATGTATTTTTATTAGTCTTAATGCTCAATCTAAGGCATATAGGTTATACAATCTTGCAAGGGGCAAGTCGCTATAAATAGGGATATTTTATTTAATAAAAATGGGCACTAAATAATAAAAATCTAGTAAAAAATTTCGCTGAAATGTAGGGTCTGGGAAAGTCCAGTAGTACACAACCTTACCCCTAACTAGTAGATAGACTATTGTTTTTTTTTTAAGGGCACTAAATGTGGAGCAATTATAAAGATACAACAACAAATAATCCAATAAATTGATGAGGCTCTTCAAACCAATACAATTGTAAGTCCACAATCAGCTTATGCTTTTGTTTTCTTCATCAAACGACAATAACTCATTTACTCTAGCAAGTACTCTTCAATTTCTTCCAGTGAGATATCTTCTAAAGAGTTTAGGTCCTTACAAAATATTCATGAATCTTGTAATTTTGTTTTATATGTCTCAAATCTCATTTGTTGTGATGAAGTTATAGAAAATCAAGAGTGGAAAATGTAATGAAAGAGGAAATATTAGCCATTCACAAAAATAAAACATGAGATTTGGTTAATTTACCTGAATGGAAGAATGTTATTAAGCTAAAATGGGCGTTAAAACAAAGTAACATATTGATAGTAGTAAAAGTAGAAAGCTTGCTTAATTGCAAAATGTGTGCTCAACAACGAGACATTAATTTCAAAGAGACATTTTTTCATATTGATCGCTTTGAAATGGTGAAAACTTTCTTAATTGTAGTTGCTCAATTTTAATGACTTGTGTGCCAACTTAATGTTAAATTTATCTTTTAAAATAGTGAGCTAGAAGAAGAAATTTTTGAAACTGAAGGCTTTGTCGTCAGTGATTAAGAGAGCAAAGTGCATATATAGAAAAGACTTTATATGACCTAAAGCATGTTATATAAGTATGTTACAATAAGATTAATTCTTATTCTCATGAGCATGGAAGAAAGAAGAAAAATTGTTCTAGTATTATGTCTTTATGTTGATGATATAATATATCTTGGGCCTTCTAAATCTTTGATTGTTAAATTTAAGTCTTGCATGATGAGGAAATTTGAGATGTTAGAATTGGATTTATTGTATTATTTTATTAGACCTTAGAAGAAACACGGTTTGTATGAAGTTTTTATTTCTAAAAAAATATGTAATTGATCTTGTGAAAAGGCTCCATATGTTAAATTGCAAATCAAGACCTATACCTATGAATGTGAATAAAAAGTTAACAAATGATGATGATACGAGTATGGTAAATGTAATGTATTTCAAAAGAATAGTAAGTGGTTTGGATTATTTATCCATACTAAACATGAAATAGCATTTTCCATAAGCATGATTTCTTGATTTATACAAAACCTAACGAGGTATTAACCTGAAGCAGTAAAGTGAATCTTGCGATATGGTCTTGCACCTATTAACTTTTGAATTTGGAATTCAAAAGTATCAAATTTTAATTTAGCTATAATGAAAGTGATTAGTTAGATTATTTGGATGATAGAAAGAATACTTTAGGCTATATTTCTTCCTTGGCTCAAACATAATTTCTTGGAATTCATAAAAACAAAAGATAGAAGTGTTTTTTATTGGTTATACCCTACAATTAATTGGTTGGTTGTAGTTTAATAACAAAATAATTTAAAGACATTCTTTATCTTATACATATTTAGATGTATATGATAAAGTCTATAAGATAATTATACATTGCAAATAAAATTATAATGAGATTATAATTATAATATTTATATTGCATTTATGTATTATCTATAAATTGTTCCTAGTTATTATTCTATTAAGACTGGACATTAATAGAATGTAAAAAAACTAGCACATGCTATTCTTTTTCTTATGAATAAAGTAATTGATTTCATAGACTAAAGTATGTGGATACTTAAACAAACATGTGGGTGTTTGTTAAAGAACAAGTTCACTAAACTTACCCCATATGAGAAATTCATTTGGAACATTACTTGTATGTCTATGAAAATTTTCATCGTAATGACTATATAAGTGATTATTTGATTTAAGATCTCCAAAGTTATCCTGTATAAAAATTGTTATGTTTTGATACTACTTATGACATATTCTGATCAAGGATAACTCAGTCGTAGTCATTATATGCAGCATGAATTATATGGAGATAGTTGAGTAATCAATATAAGATTCATCATGCTAAAGTAATTAGGGAGCATAAAGTACAAATTACAATTTATGCTTTATTATGTTTTATAAGTTAACTATTTTATAGAGTTTTAAATGATCTTGACTTTCAAAAAATGAAATACGAACAAATTTTATAATTATTTCGTTGTCCAATTTCTCAACATTGTCATCATCACAAACAAAATATGTTGTAGCCACATCAATATTGTGTCAAGCAATTTGATTAAGGAGATTGCTAGTAGATTTTCAATAAGAACAAATTGATGTTATAAAAAAAATTTTATGACAACATGAAATTAATTATTGTGAGTAAAAATCATATATTTCATAGTCGGACAAAACACATCCATATTTGCTATTAGTTCATTCATAATCGGGTTCTTTCACATACGAAATATGATTTTCTCAAGTTGCAAATGAAAGGAGTCAGACTTTAAAGCAAGGGGAATGTTGAAGATTAAGTTTATAAAAAACAGTCTTAGTTGAAATCAAAATTGTTATTGTTATTATGTTATTAATTTTTAATCATTATCTTTCAATTATTAGTTAGCAAGCAGTGCCATTATGTTTAATTATTAGTTAATAAATAGTGGGTTGAACTCACATTTAGTTTTTACTTTATTTTCAAGTTAGTTGTAAGCTTTATATATAAAAAGATACTCTCTCCTATTCAAAATAAGTGTCATTTTATAGGGATTTTAATTATTCAAAATAAGTGTCGTTTATGACTTTTTATGCATATTTATGATTTTACTTCCAAAATTACCCTTTAATTTCTCACATCTTAATTACACAAATTACACAGATTATATTTTCAAGGCACTTTAACATGTAATTAATAAGGATATATCAGACATTTTATTAACTTTCTTAATAAGTGTGCATTCCTCTAAAACGACAATTATTTTGAATAGAAGGGAGTAATAAATTTAAAGTCTTAAATGAATGAAAAAAAATCATATTGTATGTTTTATTCTTTTTTTTTCCAACAGAGATCACCATCTGCTTAAGGGAAATTGAATTGATTAAATCCTTATAAACATGAAGGTCCATTGAAACCTTCGTAAACAGATTTGTAAGAGCACAGACGTATCAATTTGTGATCTGAAACTTTTTGAAATTCCATAAATATAGATATTGTTTTTTAAAAGCTTGTAAGTAAATGAGCACATGCCTTGAGCCATGGGGCCGATCACCGGAGTAGTGGAGCTTAAAAATCCATGGAGACTAATTGTTCTGACTGAGACAAAGACATGAGAGGGAGTAAATGACAACGTTGGAAAATGCACTGAGTCAAGGAAATTTATTGAAACATATGTAAATAAAATTGAAAAAGAAAAGGATTTTATTTCTCGGACGAGTCACATGAAAATGAAGATGCTCGAAGTAAACTAAAAACCAAATCAGGTATTCCAACGCAGCCGGACAAATGGAGGATGCACCCTTCCCCAAACTGTTTAATTCCAAATCCCAACGTCTGCCTATCTTTCCCCACCAGCGATGCTCTCTTATCAAAACCTGCCTTATTCCATTGGAGTCTTTGACCAGCTCCTCCTGGATCGACCCAGGACCCGCTTCCTGTTGAAACTGAACGACCCCGCAATATCTGTATTATTTCACTACAGTTCATTGCATCTTCTTCAGTGCTTGAATGTACAGTAAGTAACGTCTAGGCCAAGTCCGGCGATACATAGGACCTGTGCTTCAAAGGATGGAAGCTAGCCACTACCTAATTTCGTGGCTAAAACTTGGTGGAGGAGACGACAAATTTAGGATTACTCACCAAGTTAGAAAAAACAATTACCATTCGAGTATAGAGACATTTAGAAACATTAACGGCCCTGAATTACTCCAAGCACAAAACAACTTGACATGCAATTTCTTTCTGAGGAGTTGGACGTGGAGAAAGGATAAAGAAATAGTTACAGGCAACCCAATTAATTTAATATAATAAGGATAGGAACCGCAAATAGTTAACAAAAGGCTAGCTATTACATTATCCATTTATGACATACTTACATACATTTCAACGGCTTTTTGGTTAACAGGAAAATAGACTCGCGTTAAAAACAAAGGCAACTAGTTTCTACGAGTAAATTGTGGACATTTTCACGTGCAACAAGAAGAAAGGGCTTAGAAGAAGAAGTCATCATGTGACTTAACACCCGTAATAATACGGCTTATCCGACCCAGGAGCTGCTTTCACAGAGTAGACGCCATTCCAGATCTCAGTGAAAGCTCTCACTATAATCCCATGGTGATAAGGTGAGTTAAGCTGCAAGAAACAGTTTAACAACTCTCTCAGATCGTCTTTGGAGTATATCTCGTTCTCCAATATCATTTGCAGCATCGAGTGTCTGAAGTCCAAATAAGGGTCGTCGGAGTCTTTCTCAACCGCCACGCTCTCGCCGCCCACACGACCGAACCCTCGTACCGTTCCCGAACACTTGGAAGAATCCCAGAACTGGCCTGCAGGTGGGGTGTCCATGGCCGGAGAGAATGTGGTGGCTGTGTCGTAGTCGGTGGCCGGAGATGGGTTGGTCTTAGATGAGGTAGAAGAAGAGTTGTAGCAGTAATAGAGATTACTATGCTTTTGGTACATGGGAGTAGTTTTGCTACGGGGTTTCGGCTTTGGGTGGAATATGCGTGAGAGGAGTCTCGGTTTCTTGCAACTTCCACAGCCCAAGTCCACTGACACAGTGTTGAGGATGAGCTTTTTCTTGTTGGTTGACATCATCGTGATTGCTTTTGCTTACAGGAGTTTGGAAGTGAGGTGGCTGAGGCAATGGACAGAGCGAGTGAGTTGGGGTAAGGTAAGGTGGTGGTTGACTGAATGGAGAAGGAGTGCTCTTTATAAAATCCTAATCCATCATTACATAGTACTCCTGAGTTAAGGAGGTCCGTGTGGTGTAGGATATCACGGCTGACAAATGATCTGGACCGTTAATCTTGATCAGGATTGATTGATTTGACGTCTACTTATCAAGTAGCCAAGCCTACAATTAAGAGAGGGATTAAGCTGAAAGACTGACGTAGGTGGCTACTATGATAGGCTTAATTGTGATAATTAATTGCCCTCTTTCTCACACTCTTTCCAGAGCCAGCCACTCTAGTTGCTAGGCTGAGTACAGAATCTATAGATAATACAAATACAGACACGGGGCCAAACTTATCACCATTATTATCTTTAAACGGATATTAATTATTTAAAAATAAATTATGAGAAGGCTAAATCAGTTGCCCGTCTTTTCCTGGAGGAAGAGGCTAACTATCACGAAGTGGGTTTTAAGAAAATGACTAAGAGGGGAATTTTAGTATTTTAAGAAAAAACAAGCACGCCAGATTAAGAGGGCACTTAATTCACAGAAAGTAACGGGAATAAAAATAAGAATGAATATAATAAAGAATGGGAATAAAGTATAGCCAACAATGAATTTTATTCCTTTGTTAATTCAGAGGTATGGAGTATTGTTGAAAATGGGGGAATGAAAGTGTTACTCCTGTTAATACCAAACAAGAGTTTTTATTCCATACCCATACATTTCTCCCCATTACCCCCAAACAAGCAAATTCTTTTGTTAAATTGTTGAATACATATGACATTTAATTACAAATTTAACTATAATCTATGTAATTATAGTAAATAACTCTTTATAACAGTAAATTTATAATAATTATTTTAAAGGTATATTAAATATATAGTATAATTTAATTATTTAATAAATTACTAATAGGACATTCAACTCAGATAATATTTCCAAACTCCGATGTCCAATCATCCGAGTGGCTTCACCTGATATCTTGTTTACATATATAAGAGATTCAATTGTCAAGTGGACCCGAGACACTTCTCAGGTACTATTCTTCATGACACGTAGCTTTTCTCACAAAGGAGCATAATAGAAATCCAAATGATAAAAGAGGAAGGGTTTTATATGTGAGTCCAACTTCATGTACAATTCACATTTGACATTGACCCCTCAAAATGCCAGATGGCATCCACGTTAGATTGTAGAACAAGAAAATTAGTAAATACATTACATAGATACACATGAAGCATTGGACTTATTCTATTGCCTGCTAATTGATGCAAGTGTAACTCGATCTTGGACGTCCAGCTTTGGTTGAAGTTTGCCTTTCTATCTCATAATAGTAATTGAATCTGATATCTAATAAACAAATCCCCACGAAGCTCAACTTGAAGTGAGACTGAACCTTAATCTACACTTGGTTCTACGTGCATGTATCTTGTATCTTAAAAGTGTCATGTGCATTTCGCAGTATTATATCTTCTAGTTGGTAACTTGCTTGAAAACCATACATGTAAGGTTTTGCTTGGTGAAGGTTTACTTTTCATCCTGGACTCAACTTACACGGGGCAGTACAGGCTCTACCTTGAGATTTTGTTGGCAACCTCTGTTTGCTACCAGGGAAATGATTATCAGAATTTTAATTGTAGCAGTAGTAGAAATATATTATGGTGATTATCATCTTGATTAATGTAACATTAGAGCAATTATGTCCACTATATGGGCAAAAAGATCATCAAGAACTGCTTGTCTTTCTCTTTGGTTCTTGCTAGAAACAGCATCAAGATTCTCTTCCACCGAAAGGAAGGCTTGCATAGTTGTTTATGGAGGTGTCTTAATGTCTTGCATGCATATGCTTAAGTGGGGCTCTACAAACTTTGGCGAAGCTCCAATCTGGTACGCCTGCAGCTCTCTGTAAAAAAACCAAATGAAAGTAGCGCATCATTAGACTGTTATTCATTAGAAGTGTCGGGGCTTCAACAGGGCCTTTCACTCAACTCTAAAACTTTCCCAAGTACTGAGATAAGTCACTCCACTCCTAACATGAGAAGTGTTGCATTTTCTTCTCCAGCTAATTGTTACATATGATCCAGTATGATTGTGAAAGGCCAACGAAGGCTCATCACTTCATATAAAGAACTTATTGGATAAATATATACCTTCTAGCATAATTATTCGTCTTCTTGTTACATATTATGAAGACAATGCAAAATCAAACAAACTGCAAAGGGTGATGAATTCCTGCCCCCAAATAGAAAAATTAACTATCATACTGGTTCCCCAATTCATCTTACCATTTATAAGTGATTGAACAAAAATGTAAGAAAGGCTTAGCACAATAGTGAAAGAAGGAGCCTCCTCAACTAAAAAATGACTGAAAGACTCAAGCTCAAAAAGACATCTTAGGTATTAAGACAAACAACTCGACTCCAATGTCTTATTTCCAAATTTAGGGCTAGCTTTCTGTATTCTGCTTCTCCAGGAGCCAATTATCTGTTAAGACCAAGTGATACAAAGTTCTTTACCACCACATTTCACTTGGTCTAGACTATACTTTAACCTTCCACACTTTACTTGGACTAAGATCGGACACAGTTTGTGTCAGATTCTACTAAAAGTGTAATAGGGGAAAGTCACATGTTATTTGCATCTGTAATCAATGAAAATCGGTTATAGCAATTTACAAGAACATCTGGAGTCCCAATTACCTTATTGGCTTGAAATTGCAAGTTTTCCCTTTATCAAACTTGCTACATGTTGAGCAACCCATAATGAGCCAGCTTCAGTGCAAGAAAAGTGATGATTATGGCCTTCACGTTCAATCGATAGAGAAATACCAGGGACCTGCTTTGAAATCTGTGTGCATAAAAAGATTATTAGAAAAATCAAGATATTACTCACAACATCTAAATATCATTCACAATAGAAAAATCTATATCTGTGTGCATAAAAAGATTGTTAGAAAAATCAAGATATTACTGACAATATCTAAATATTATTCACAATAGAAAAATCTATATATTATTCACAAAATATTTAAATAAAAATAAATAATTTATAATAAAAATAAATATTAAAATATTTAATAATTATAATAAATTAATATGTGTGGCTTTAATGATCTATTCACGTGTAAATACCAATACATCTTGATTTATGTATAAAAAACAAATTCAAGCATTCAAGAATAAACTTTCTTAGAATTTCACTTGCAAGTTCTAAGTTACAAATATTAATTGTAGCTTATAATTAAAAAGTGTTTGTATTATAACTTATAATTAACGAGTGTTTGTATTATAAATTTTTTACACAATAATACTTCGAGTGCCCTATTTATTTCAATCTTAATCTTATGTAATCATTTCAACAAATGGTCTCAAAGTCTAATTAAGGTATATATATCTACTTATTGTATACTCTGTAATTATCACCATAAGTGGATCCTTCACATTAGAAATTAGATTAAATATTATTCAATCTTTGAAGGTATTAAATACTATTTACGTATACAATTATTGTTTACGTGAAATTGTAGGATATATTTCTCTTAACTCAAAAGTAGTTTGGGACGAAAGGAATTATAGTCAAATTTAAGATTGAGAAGTCAAAGAAAATAATTTCTCATTATCAAAATTAAAGATGAAAGTTAGCATCACAAAGGATAATTGTCTTGCAACCATTAGTGGAACACCAGTGAGTTTCACGAATGATGTCAAATGGAATGAAATGGACGCGAATACTTTGTGATTCTTAATCTAGCTTTAGTTGATGAAGTTTTGTCAAATGTAGAGGAGAAGAAAACAACAAATGAGATATTAGATCATCTCACAAAGCTATACGAGGTCAAATTACTTTAAGATTGAGAAGTCAAAGAAAATAATTTCTCGTTATCAAAATTAATGATGAAAGTTACCATCATTAAGGATAATTGTCTTGCAACAATTAGTGGAACACTCACGAATGATGTCAAATGAAACGAGATGGACGCACGCGAATACTTTGCAAATCTTCATCTAGCTTTAGTTGATGAAATTTTGTCAAATGTAGAGGAGAAGAAAACAACAAATGAAATATGAGATCAGCTCACAAAACTATACGAAGTCAAATTGCTTTAAAACAATTTTAAAAGATAAAACTTTATACTTTTTGAATATCATAATCTATTTCAATAACCGAGCACATGAATAATTTTGACTAATCTATTCTCTTAACTCACATCATTGATTATAAAATAGAGCTACACAAATTTATTGAACTTATTCAAAGTCTACTTGATTCATATAATTCAATTTATCATCAACTTAATTAATAATTTTCTTACTGAATACCTAGTATTGAATAACATTGTAGCC
>JANKOD010000005.1:29412921-29423495 GCA_026284645.1 Erythroxylum acuminatum | reverse complement strand
TGTTACCGATTTGTTTGTATTGTTGAAAGTGTCTTCGACGACACCGTGTTTCTGGTTTTTGTAAAGGCTAAACACTATCGCTTTGAGTAGCTTGTAGGAGAGTTACCTCTCCGCTGCTGGGACACTTATTTCCTTATTAATTAATTTTTTAAATTCTCGACAAAAAAAAACCTTGTGCTGCTTGAATTTGATTTGAAGGTTGTCCTAGATATGACTAATATAATATCTATGTTTGACGCCAATTATCTCAATATTGAAGACATTTTTTAAACCCTATTCCAAAGAAATATGGTGAAATGTTATTGCACTTGGTGAATGTCTGTAAATGAATGTAATAAAAAGAAATGAAAACTCAATAACATAATTTTACCTTTTTTGGATCAGAAATGAAAATGAAAGCTTAATTATGATCCTTATAGGGTTATATGTCCTATTGTAAACATTCAATAAATTATTTATAACTAACCAAAAAACCCTTTTAATAAGCATACAAGCATGTATACATGGAAATAGGTTGTTTACCCTTCCTAAAAGCAGACGGTTGACCCTTTATGGCATTATATTAACCTTATTTTCCTTTCTGATAATGTAAATTGTTAGTATTATGATCTAGAAGTCAATTATTAGATAGTTGTATTCTAACAGTTATATTCATGAATTGAATGGTTTATATCATTTTGTTCCATAAGTTTTCATTATTTATGGATTATTCGAGTTAAGGACTTGGATTGTAAAACTCTGCAATAGAAAATAATGATTATTCTGAAATTTCGCTAATATTAGTAATTAACATAGAATATTAATTGGCCACTAAAAGATTAGTGTGTGGATTAATTGATAGTGATGTTCTACAAACCATTCGATAAGGAGTTATCGGTTTAATCACACAGATACATAATGGAGATTATGGTATTCGACAGACTCTAAATGAAACATTATTAGGATTGTGTTTATGTCATTAATGTTTTATAAGTGTCTTGAATTCTACGATATGATATGTTCATTTTCTTATATGAGAAATGTGTATTTGTTGGCATTGTTCAATGCTAACCATAACAGGTGGCTGTACAGATAATGCCACAGTATGCGTGGCTTGTATAAAGGATAAATGTTCATTAAGAATATTATTGACCCTTATATATGATATGAGCAATAATGTCTATGGGCCCTTGATAAATTAATATTGTGTACATGTAATACGATTAAGGAGTTAATCATATTTACGATTTACTTTGGAAATCAAGAAAGAATAAATTGGCAAGAATGACGTATTTTAATCTTGCATTTATATGGAATATTTTAAGACAAGAGAATTGACGTGAGCAATTATTGCTTCGGGATCGTGATTTGTGCACGATACTTATCATCTTTGTTATTTGAGTAATTATAATGTATTTTGCTAGATACCACTTATGACGTATAGAATTAAAAGGGGTTTTAATTCTATGGTCAACATGACATAGATCTCAATGGGTCACACCAGAAAAGATTTGATTAGAAAAAAGGGAAATTATTCTAGTATATCATATGGAGATATGAATATAACGATAAAATTAATTATAAGTGTTATAATTATTTTTGTCGTCACATGGTATTAGAATAAATGTTATTAGATAACAAATTAATCATAGATAAATTTATTTGATATGTATGACATGTCATATAAATTTAATGCTCAACAAAGTAATGCATATAATTATATGGTATAGTTATATGGCAATTAGGTCAAATGTTTAATTATTTTGAAACATGAGATAAATGGCAAAGTGACTATTTAAATGAAAATTTGCATGACCATCCTTGTAAGAACATGAGTTGTCCATGAACTTAACGTAAAGATGTGTTTAAAGCCTCATGACTAAGTTACCCTTTCACTTTGTTTCTTGGCTTTACTTATATAAGGGCATTTTAGACAATAAAAGAGGATTTTAATTAACCCTATTTTGTCCAAAAAGGGAGAAGACTTCCGTCATTTTTTGTGTGGTTTTACAGTTGTTATCGTTTTTTCATCTTCTTCTCTCCCACAGTTTTCAACTTTTTGTTTTCTCTTTTGTCTTCCTCCAAGCTGTCGATTTTCTTCTTCCTTCTTATAAGACCGAAAAGCTTTGCCATTCAGCTCAACCTATCCTTTTGTTTATTTTGGGGATTTTCTAGGATCAAAGATAAGCCATTGAAGTACCATGTAGCATTGGGAAACACTGGGCTTTCTAATTGATCTTTGGTAGAAACTTTATAGTGCCTTTCATTTGGTGCAAAGGAGGTGAAGCTGTGAGCAAGGAGGTGAAACCGTGAGATCTTCTATTTGGATTGGAGACCAAGTTCAAGGTATAATGGTTTATATGCTTTAATTTGTGCTATTTTGATTTATGATTTGGTTGCAAGACAAAATCATTGGGTTCACTTCAGCCATCACAAAACCAACAGTGGTATCAAAGCATAGGCTCTATTTTGTGACCATTGTTGACTGAATTAGTGCAAGGTTTTATATGATAAGTTGGTTAATTGATTGCTTGTCTTGAAGGTTAGTTATTTTGTGTATTAATAAATCTATTAAAAAAACCTTTTTCCTATAAATGATTTGGTGGTTTTCTAGGTTTCAAACACTGATTTGATTGTGTTTAATGACCTAGGAATAATTAATTTTAATTTTTAGAATTAATTGAAAGCAAGGAATGTTAAAGATTAGAATGTTGGAAATTTTTTTCCAGCATTTTAGTTTGCACTTGGGTGCATGTTTTTCATCCAATTGTTTTGGGATATTCCTAAACCAAGTTAATAGGATTGTTATTTAGGTTATAAAGGTTATGTCTATGTGATAGATTAATTTTTATAAGCCTTTGCAATATATAGTTTATTTACAGATTTATTAATGCCCTTAATTGACAAAATGTGTTTCTAATTTCATAAAATGGTTTTTTGGTGACAAATTTCCATGTTTAAATATTAGAAAATTCTTTTTGACATCCAATGGAATATATGTTCTGTTTTGTACTCCCTCCTATTCAAAATAAAAGTCGTTTTAGAGGGATGTCCACTTATTAAGAAAGTTAATGAAATGTTTGATATATCTTTATTAATTACATGTTGAAGTGCCTTGAAAATATAATTTGTGTAATCTGTGTAATTAAGATGTGAGAAAAAATAAAGGGTAATTTTGGAAGTAAAATCATAAACATGCATAAAAATTCACAAACGACACTTATTTTGAATAATTAAAATCTCTCTAAAATGACTTTTATTTTGGATAGGAGGGAGTATTCTTTTTGGGCTACAAATTTGCAATTGATTTATGTATTGGTGAATGAATTGTTCATGTAGGAAAATGCAAATGTTGCTTTTGTTTTGGCATTAACTTGTTTTTGTAGGGATGAAGTGAGTTTTGTATGGCTAAGATGTAAATGCCTTGTGTGTTGTATTGCTTCCTTTTGAATAAATGTAATGTGGACTTTGGTGCCTCTTAAAGTTAATTAATTAGATTAATTAAGCAAGTATGTTAACTTGTTTTTGATGTAATTCATTCTTTTGAGGCTTGCATGCCTATTACATTTGGAATGGGGATTCAAAAATGTAACTTTTATTTCGCTCTTATAGTAGTTCTACTTTGGAATGGGAATTTAAATTTTGATGTTTTTTATTCGACCAAAGAGATGGTGAAGAAAACAACAAGATGCATGAAAAATTTCCAAAAGGGCTATACAAAACTCGCAACATATGTTTGATATCATTTGCGATGCTATGAATTTTATAGGCTAGGTATGAATGTATGTTAATATGAACACCATGGGAAAGATAACTCGAGGTGTAATATTAACATGATTGTCATAAATAAACTCCATAAAAAAATTGGGATTAACAATTTCTTGAGTTATATGGAATAATTCAAAATTGTAATTAATATGATTAACAAGTTGTGTAACAATTTGATCCCTAAATTTTTTTTAGAAACGTCCCATATAATATTAAGTCATTTTCCTTTCCTACTCCATCAGCGTCAAATTATCGATCGTTAGATGACGGGACCCCCTCAACGGGCGTCACTTTCTATCTTTAGGAGTCGTGGGGTATGTCATGTCAAACCAAATAGAGCGAGGTTCACTTAACAATGAGCCAAAATAGTTTTTGATCTTGAGGAAAGGTTTTTGTTAACATTAGATGTTAACAATCCAAGAGTCGCATATGATGTGATTAGCAAAGAGTTGCTTACTTAAAATAGTTAAGTTCAAGTTTCATACCGTCTTTGACTTGTTCTTGGTAAAGATAGGGATTTTGGCTCTACTACAAAAGGGACTAACTTTAAAAGTTATAGTGGATGTTTTATTTTAGAAATAAAATATTTACATGAACTTAACTCAAATTTTTTTATGTTTTAGATCATGTCAAATCAATCTCTCTCTTTGCATTCTATATTGGACAAGGACAAATTGAACCCCAATGGTTCAAATTTTATGGATTGGCACCGAAACCTGATAATTGTTTTTAGGCAAGAGCGAAAGGAATATATCTTGAATTCTCCCCTTCCTAAACCACCCCTTGTAGGAGCCATTAAGGAATTGGTCGGCACGTACAACAATCACTCATATGATGAGGTTGATGTATAATGCCTCATGGTAGCGACGATGCCACCCGAATGCAGAAGCTATTTAAGTTGAACACGTCATACTACATCATGGAGCAGCTTAAGAAAATGTTTCTTGAGCAAGCTCGTGTTGAGAGGTATAACGTGACCAAGTCTTTTCTGGCTATTAAGATGCCAGAGGGTACCTTTATCAGTGCTCACATACTCAAGATAATGAGTCTTGTGGAGCAGTTGGGTAGGTTAGGTCTTCCGTTAGATCCAGGGTTGTCCACTGACATTACCCTCAACTCTTTGCCTCCATACTATTCGTCGTTCTTAATGGACAACTATGTGCATGGGATGGAGAAGAGTTTGGAGCAACTTCATGGGATGCTTAAAACTGCTGAGTAGGATATAAAGAAAGGAGTTTCTTATGTCTTGGTAGTTCAGGAGGGAGGGAAGAAGATAAAGAAAGGAAAGAACAAGCCTAAAGTTAAGAAAAAGGGCAAAGATGGCAAAGGGAAGGCTTAAGTGGTGACTTCAAGCACTCCCAAAGCCAGAACCCTTCCGATGCTGAAAGCTTTTATTGTAAAGGCAAAGGACATTGGAAGAGGAATTGTCATAAATATCTCTAGGACTTGAAGAGTGGAAAGATTCCATCTTCTTCTTCAGGTATATATGTTATTAAGATTAACCTTGCTACCTTTATTTATGTTGGGTATTGGATACCAGATCTTGTGCTCATATTTGTTCAAATATGCAGGTACTAAAGGATAGGAGGATACTTAGAAAGGGTGAGGTGCAGCTGCGCATTAGGAATGGTGCAAGTGTTGCAGCCATTACTGTTGGGTACGTTGAGCTGCATTTGCCCAATGGGGTTGTAATGGAACATAAATGTGTATATTTTGTTCCGTCCATCTCTCGAAACATTATCTCCATTTCTTGTTTATACAATGATGGTTTCTCCTTTATCATCTCAAATGGATCTTGTTTGATTTGTAGAGATGGTTTGTTTTGTGAATCTTCTTATGTTAAGAATGGTCTATACTTGCTTGAGATGGATAAACAAATCCTTAATGTTAATAACAATAGACACAAGACTTGTTATGAGAGTACTACTCTCATGTGACATTGTCGCCTAGGTCATATAAATGAGAAGCGTATCAACAAATTACAAAAAGTAGGACTTCTTGGTCAATTCGATTTGGAATCGATTGGGACATATGAATCTTGTTTACTTCGCAAAATGACTAAGATACCCTTCACCAAGAAAGGTGTGAGGGTAAGTGACTCATTGGGTCCAATATATAGTGACGTATATGGACCAATGAGTACCAATGGGCGAGGTGGCTTTCAATACTTCATCACGTTTACTGATGATTTTAGTAAATATGGTTATGCCTATTTAATGAAAAATAAGTCTGAATCTTTTAAAAAGTTCAAAAAATTCAAGAATGAAGTTGAGAACGAACTCGATAAGAAGATTAAAGTCTTGCGATCAGATCACTACAAGAAATAAAGGGTTTACAGATGGTCTAAACCGACACTAAATCCAAGGATTCTGTCGGTAAAAATATTTACTGATGAATTTTAACGACGGGCAAAGGCATTGTTAATACGGCCATAGGTAATTATAACGACGAAAATTTCATGTCTCCTTCCGTCGGTAAAATATACCGATTACTGACGGACACTAGACTATCGGTAAATCGTCGTAAAGATACCGACAGATTAATAAGAACGGTCGATAAATACAAAGAACAAATTACCGACGATATAATGTATTCTGTCGGTAATATTGAAATATTGTTGCGACGGTTTTCTATATTCCGTCGATAATATTGATACATTGTTGCGACGGTTTTTTGTATTCCGTCGGCAATTGGAAATTAGAAATTTTTTTCAAAAAATCCCGACATTGAATTTGATTTGATGATCTTATGAAAAATGCATAATTTCAACGGTAAAGGATTATCTGTGCATAATAAATTTATTTGTTTATATATTAAATTTGTTTAAACAGAAGTTGATTGATGATATAAGGGTCAAATTTATGACGTTGATAATAAAAACATTACAGTGTACATAATAAGTCTTTGTAATTGAAAGGAAATGACTACAACAATCCTAATGTCCTGATGATGGCGGGTACTCTGAGCTGCTATCTCTCCCTTTCAACTGACCAATCTGCTGTCTCAGCTGAGCCATCTGCTCCATTTGCTGTCTCATCTGAGTCATCTCCTCTATCAATGTTTGCATTGTGGTTCGAAGCTCAGTGACTTTCGACGATTGCACTGGTCTGGTAGATGTTGATGTACTGGACATGGAGGATTACGAATAATAAGTGTTCGCAAATGAACCTAGCCCGAATATCCATCCATGACGGTCCCTACCACCGATAACATCAAGATACATCTAAGTCTCATCAACAGGTTGTTCGTCCTGAGATTGTCGTTAAATGGTTTATTATATTTGGTCTTATTAGGAAGCAATGTTTACATTAGTAAGGGATTATTCATAATTGTAAAACTAAATGATTATAAAAGAAATAATAATAATGCATTAATTTCACATGCATTCAGTTATTTACATTGGTTGTTGACGAATGTTACACCATCATGCTTCTTTATGTGAGTATGCAAAAACAGCTGAGTAGGTGTAGGAGGAATACCCAAAGACTTTTCCTGCATATTTAACCTAAATGGTTAGATGTTAACTATATTTTATAAAAATTTCGACATAGTTTACCCTATTTTTATGATATTTCCCCCTGTTGAATAAAAAAAAACTCAACACAGTCATATATGACACCAGACATTTATACGATTACCATTATCTATAATACAACAAAGTAAAACATGTACAAAATAAGTGTGAAATTAGATACTTACAAGTCTCTGTGCATGCTCGTGGTGGGTTATTGATGTAACATCCTATTACTTGCGGAGGGGTTAGAATTGTAAATCTGAGTGATCAATGAGAGCTTAAAAATGCATTTGCATGCTCATGTATAATGTGTCATACATATATATGTGAATAGTGAAATTTTTGCACATGAACATAATTGGATATGCAATCATTGACATTCCGGGTATAATTGTTAAATAAATGTGATTGTTACTGAGAATTGTGATTTGTTTGTATTGAAAATTGATTTGGAGAGTGTAATTGTTGATTTAGAATTTTTGGAGAATTTTAGAAAAATTTTCTGAAAATTTGGGGTAATTTCTAAACTAGAAAAAATGTCAAGTGACTAGACAATTGTTAAATGGTAGTAGAATTTACTGTCTCATGGCAATAAAAATTTTGATAAATGACTTTAGGAATTACTGACAAGTGCCATTGAAAATTTGGGAGACAATTAGAATAGAAATTGGATTTAAGCTATAAGAATTGGACATGATTTGTCACTTGCCAAACAATGCCTTAAGTCCATTAAGCATTTAATTCCCCTTTTTATGTTGTTCTTCCACGATGCTTCTCATTTAAAGGCCATTGGTGCTTTATTTTGGTTTTTCTCCATCATTTTCGTGGCTTCTCTTCTTCCTCTTCTTCATGAGTTTTACTTCTTTAAAGCTCCACCCACACTAAACCCAACCCTCTCATCTTTCATGCTACTCTTTCACCTTGCTTTCTCTTCCATTCTCACCAAAAACCCAAGCCTTTCAACCCCAAGATGATGGTAAATGTGGGATGCTTGGGAGTTAGGGTTGAGTGAGATTTTGAAGAGTTTGGAGCTAAATCAAGTAAGTTATGCTTTAAATGTCATGGGTATAGTTAATTTAAGCTGGAATGATAGGTAAATTGAGATTTGATGACTTGATTTTGCAAGGTTTATGTATGTGTCATGGGTGATGAAAAATGTATGTACTATTAAGTCAAAAATGACTTTACGAAGTTAAATAATTTTGATGACCAACAAAGAAACAGATAAATAAAAAGCAGACGTTACAAAAAGCAGACGGAAGCTATTCGAGAAAAGCAGATGGAAGCTTAGGACGAAAAGCAGACGAAGAAAAAGCAGACGGAAGTTATTCAAAGAAAAAAGCAGACGGAAGCTTAGGACGAAAAGCAGACGAAGAAAAAGCAGACGGAAGCTATTCAAAGCAAAAGCAGACGAAGCAAATTACAGACGATGCAATAATAAGACGGAAAAATAAAGACTTCGGAAGAATCAGTTCGAGTTAGTTATAGAGCTCAACTGACTAACCGTTTCTTTAAAGAATCAATAAGTTATTCAAGAAGCAGCTGAAGAATCGACTATAAATAAGGAGTCTGAGTTGAAGATCATAACTTTTTACGATACATTACGCACGAGAGATATACATTGTCGCATATTGTTTAACTCATAAAAGAGAGATTTGTGCGATCATTGTTAGAGCAATATTTTCTGTAACAAGCTCTATACTTCTTTCAAGTTTGAAAGTTCTACAGATAGCCTGAGGAGGCTAAGTGTAAAAGAATACTGACTGTAAAGAGACCTGAAGAGGCTCGGCTGAAAGAATACTTGTAAACGTTCGAGAGATAGTGAAATCTCAGAAGGATATCTGAGGACTGGACGTAGCCTACGGTTTGGGGTGAACCAGTATAAAAAATACTGTGTCAAATTCTCTTAACTCTCTCATTATTATATTACTGTGATTTTGATTTCTTACATACGCAAGTTTTTAGAGAATCATTTACGAACTAAAGTTATCGTAATTCTGAATTGAACAAGTTTTTTGGAAGAAGGGTTTAAAGAAAAAGTTTACACAATTCAACCCCCCTTCTTGTGTATTTGATTATCTTTGTACTAACGTGTGATTCACTTCAGTAGAAAATGGAAAAGAGAAACAATTTTATATATAATTGGTGCAACAAGTGTGTTGGTACAAAATGAGCTATAGATCTGACTAACTAACTAAAACAAAAATAAGGACAACAAAAAAGAAAAGAAAAATGTATAAAGAAAGAAATGCTCAAACTACTATATCGGATGATCATCCGCAGCATTAGTAGGGGCGGGCCCAGATGTGTCGGAATTGTCGAGGGAATCGTCGTCATTCGAAGGAAGTGGGAAGTGCAGGTGTGTTGTAATCAATGCATCCATCCGCCGACGATACCGGCGATTTTGCTCTAGTCTAGCTTCCACTCAGAAAATGGTCACTTGAAGAATGTCCATGTGGAGGGCAAGTGCTAGTAAGGTGAGAGCCTCAGGAGGGGCCAGGTTGGAAGGGACATCCTCCCGAGGCAAGACCTCAGAATGGGCAGCAGCAGGGGTGGTGACAGCAACAGGAGGTGGGGCAGAACGGGGAGGGGATTGGGCAAGAGGTTGGAGGCGGGGTTATTTAAGATGGATGTAGTGGAAGAGGGGGGTCGGGTTGAAATAACTATCGTTATCGTATTTCAGGACTTGATGAGATGGGGAAAGATGATGGAGTTGCTGAGTTTGGCGGTGAGAATGGATTTGCGGAGCGCAAAAGCTATGGTGTGGGCTATGTCGACCGGCCGGCCAACCATAAGGAGGTAGATGTAGAGGGCTTGTTGTTTGGTGACAAAGGCGAGGTGGGTCGTTGGGAGGATGTTATTACTGAAGAGGTGCAACCAAGGACGGGCTTCGAGGCGGAGGTCAGAACACCTAATGTAGCGTTGGTAAATTCAGGGTTGATGCCTTTCGGTACCCTCAGGATAGAGGGTACAAAGGACATCATCCTAAGGGTAGTGGTGGATGAGTTAGTTGAAGTGGCAGCTAAAGATAGGAGGGAGGTTGTAATGTTCCCTTATGTTGGCGGTGGTGAAGGCTTGGGAGACAGTGACACCTCAGAAATTAATTTCCAAGGTGTTGTGGAAGCGGGAATAAGTATAGAAATGACGAACGAATTTGTCATTTCTCTAATCCCTAGGCTAAACTAAGCCGGTGAGCTAGGACTGGACAAGTTGGCACACGAAGGGATTGTTGTGAGGGGGGAGAGGAAAAGGACGTTCCCAAATAAACGGCCTAGCATCGATTTTCTCGGCCAGGTCGGTGTACTCAGGATCA
>JANKOD010000005.1:29386952-29403630 GCA_026284645.1 Erythroxylum acuminatum | reverse complement strand
TCAGCGGGGACAAACAAGAAAAAGTTATCTTAGAAGCATATTTTTCTATTCTTTTAGTAATATAGGTTACATTCAGAACAACAAAGCAGATAGGGAAAAAAACAAAAAGCTAAACACAAAAGGAGAACGCTTGACATATCAATCCAATTATATTCCTCGCACCTTCTTTCTCCTCTGGAACATGTTTTCTCACACCTTTACCTTTTTCTCTTTTTATTCTCTCCCAAACTCCCCTGTCCCCTCACCTCTCCTCTGTTGTCTCTCCCTTTTCTTCTCATCTGTTCTTCTCACTTTTATGAACTCACTACAAGTCGTTTATTTAGACATGATCAAAACAACAAAACCATCAAGTTAACCCATTTTTTGATGTAGAAAATAGAACCTAAGCTGAAAATTTTCTTGCTGTCCTAATAGTATCACCAGCCCATCATGTAATAGCATGCTAAAATTTCGGAAGCCAATACAAGGATATCTCAGAAGGTTTGAAAACTTCTACACGTTTAATATTGGAAATAGAAAACAGAAAACCCATTTGATTATGTGTGGTTTTCTGTTTTCTATTTATGAGTACAATCAAATAGAAAACGCATACAAGGATATCAAAAGCTTGATACTTGCCCCGTATATCTCAGAAGGTCTGAAAGCATCTACACGCATAATATTGGAAATAGAAAACAGAAAACCCACTTGCTTTTTCGTGGTTTTCTGTTTTCTATTTATGTGTACAATCAAATAAAAAACGCATATAAGGATATTCAAAGCTTGAGACTTGCCCTGTAGAGAAAACCTTACCTCTTTGGCGGGAGTTGTGCAGAAGAACAACAGAAGAAAGGCAGGCAGGAGTTGTGCAGAAGAAAAAGGCGGGAGGTGTGCAGAAGAAAGGCAGGAGGTTGTGTTATGCGTGGGAACTGTGGCTGTTTCCTTTTTGTTAAATAAGGATACAATGGTAGTTTACTTATATTAGGCTTATCTTGTCTTGAATTTTTCCTCCTTTCTCACCAATTTGATGGGAAATACATTTGCTCAAAATTTCTCTCATATTTCTATCTATTCTCTCACTTTCCCTTTGCTTATTTTTGTCTAAACAATATAAACCAAGAGAAGTGCAATTTTCTTCCTTTCTTTTTTCTTGATTTCCTTCAATTCAAACAAAGGATTAGTAAAGCCAAAATCCTTAAACGTTCTGATCATTAAGATGTCCTATGTTCACATTTACCTGTTTTTGACCTTTTACGATGAGTTATGTTTGCATTTATTTACTTTGGTGTGTCCAACTTGGTGTTGTAATAAATCCAGGAAGATCCATTGAAATTTTCGTAGTGGAATTGGGTGCAAATCTTCTATCTTAATTATAACGTTAAATCCTTGTTATTAATCTTTTATTGACCACTAAAGAATTGACAATTGAGCGAAAGCGCAAGTGCATAATTAGTGCAAGTGGCGCCAATAATAATAATAATTACCACATCACTTGAAGATAAGGACGAAAGGGATAAGTTATCTCATAGAAGAAACGCGTAGGCTTAGGTCATGTTAATCTTTGTAGGATAATCATTGAGATTCAGTGAACAAGAAAAAGCAGAGAAAAAGAAAATACTTATCCGCCTTGTCACAAACAAACATGTTTTTATCCTATTCAATAGTGTCTCTTTTATAAACATCCATACTTTGTCAACATGGCTTTTAGCCAATCCTTATCTTCATTTTCCTCCATTGTTCCTAGCCAACTCCTCTGCAGTTGATGTTCCTTTCCAGGATTACAACCATCGTCGATTCTGGTTTAATGTTTTTAGGTACGAAATCTCCGGCTCCAATTCAACAATTATAATTAACCAAACATTAAGGATGGCATGACTCTCGCAAGCAAACAACTCGTCTTGGTCTTGCTAGTAGACCAGGCCTACGTGATCCAAGCTGGATGTGGTCGCACATTCATGATAAGGTTCCTAGTTCACTGCCAGCTCCATAAATGTCCAAAACACAAATGCATATCCCCATTAACTATCTTCTACTTTGAGCCTCCTTATAAAGATTACTTACAATGCACATGTACCGCACTAGCACGAACACTAAAACATCTATTGAAAGCAATGAACGAGTTGATACCAGGTCTACCGGAAGAAATAGCATTGGAGTGCCTAACTCGGTTGCACTACTCCACTCACCAAGTCGCTGCCGGAGTTTGCACACGGTGGCGCCATCTTTTCAAAAGCAGAGACTTTTACCACCACAGAAAGCAAACGGGTCACTTGCACAGAGCCGCTTGCTTCATACAGGCGTTGCCGGAGAAATATGGAAGGAAAGCGGTCGGTTTCCCCAAATATGGGGTCTCCATATTTTACCCCGTTAATGGCACATGGGAGCGGCTCCAACCGGTTCCTGGGTATCCAGATGGGCTTCCTTTGTTTTGCCAAGTGACCAGTCTGGAGGGGAAGCTGGTTCTTATGGGCGGATGGGACCCAGTGAATTATGAGCCGGTGACCGACGTGTTTGTATATGAGTTCACGAGTCGACGGTGGAGACGTGGGAAGGACATGCCGGGGAATCGTTCTTTCTTCGCCATAGGAGAGTTGGAGGGAAGGGTGATAATCGCTGGTGGACACGACGAGAACAAGAACGCATTAAACACAGCGTGGGCTTACCAAGTGGGGAAGGACGAGTGGAGGGAATTGGATAGAATGTCGCAGGAGCGAGACTTGTGTGAGGGAGTTGTGATTGGGATGGAGTTGTGGGTGGTGAGTGGGTACAGAACAGATGGTCATGGGAGGTTCGAGGACAGTGCAGACGTGCTAGAAATGGGGGAAAAGGGGTGGAGTTGGAGGAGAGTGGAGGGGGCCTGGAAAGAGCTGCAATGTCCCAGGTCGTGCATTGGGGTGGACAAACGTGGCAACATTTTCAAGAGGAATGATGTTGGCGTCCAGTTGGAGCTGGAGTTGGGAAATAGGATGTTTGCTTCCGCATCTGTATCATCAGCTCACCAAGGCTTCTTTCTTGTTACTCCGCACGATCATTATCATAAACTGAATGTTCCTTCTGAGTTCTCTGGCTTTGTTCAATCTGGATGCAGCGTTGAGATTTGATTTCAAATTTGTAAGAGGCTAAAGCTAAAATTGTCTACATTTTTCTAAGTTCCTATATTCTTCTTATTACATCAATAGACGAAGAGTTCCCTTCCTTGTTCCTTCCTTCCTCTAGCAATAGTATAGCAGATTAATTTATCAACAAAACTACACAGTTCCTAGGAAGACTTATTCCAACATTTCGCATAGTTTACAAAATACACGCACTCAAAATGATATTGCAATAAACAAGAAGAATATCATTATCTATCTGGGCTTAGACACCCCAAATCTAGTAAAGCCATGAGGAGGTGGTGGAAGTAGTTAATCTAACCATGTCAATCATATAGGGCTGATAACTGAAACCCATCTTAGTAGAATGATTAAACAAACTGAAATAGCCGTGACATAGTAAACATCCAAATAACAAATAAGACAGCTTCGCTAATGCTCACGTCCTACACAACATCGGAGATGAGTCCAATTATTGGCTCGCTACCTCCACTATAATCAATCATCTAGACTAGTCAGGTCTGTGGCTTCAGCCCCTTGAAAGATATGGGGATCTCGGGTAAGATCTGCCTCGATACCTCATATCTATGGGAGAAATTGGCATACCGTCATATAAGGGAATAATACATTAGCCATGGTACTTGACATAATCCAGTATGAAAGTCTTTCAACTTTAAATACAAACTCTCCAATATCTAACTTCTGACAGTTGCATATTATCCATTTACTACAATCAGAAAAAATATTTAATGAGCAGTTCAATGATTTTGAAACATATGATGAGCCCATCACAAAAGTTAGAACAATGAAACCTTTTAAACGAACCATCAAAATTAACCTATCTTACTCGTTCTCTTGCCCTCATTTCTACAGACTTCTTCCTATTTCCGTCAGCAAAAAGAACGGCGAGCTCCGGGGACAAGAAGAATTTCACCATCCATATGATGCTTAGCATCCGTAGCATGAGCAGGATCTACATGCTGAACAAATCCAAAACAACGTGGCTCCCTGAAACATACAAAAAGAGTCAAAGTCATGACCCAGGAAGTGAGAAATATATAAGATTTGGCTTTGTCACAGACTACCATAAAAACAAGATCCTTACTCCATTGTGATAACGAAGACTATGACAAGAACGAGCGACACCTCATGTCATAAAATTAAAACACAATTATGTTTTGCTAACCTTTGAAAGAGCCAACATTAAATTGAGCTGATATTCTTCAACGCCTGAACTCTTCGCAGTGTATACAAACCCAGCTTCCTTCAATCTTGATGTACATCAAGATCAACTTTAACAGTGCTCACTCTATATATTTGATTGGTGTCTTCAAGTAATTCTTAATACTTCATTCTTGTCTTCCACAGTGCTCTAACTACTTCATTTGTGTCTTCAACAGTTTCAATGAAAAACCAAATTCCCATAAACAGTGGAGAATCAGAAAAGATCCCACTATCAGATAACTTTTTGAGCCATGAGGAATGACACAAAAGATGACCAGATTTTACAACGGCAATAATTAAACTCATAAAAACATCAACTCAAAATATTTGCATCGAAAAGGCTAATGGTTACCCAGTATGATAATCCCGTGGCAAATATATGTCTTTGAGAGGACCAAACTCCCCGAGTATATCTTCCGGCCGGTCATAGCAAAGAGAATTTGTAATTAGATCAGTATTATAGACCAAGGAAATCATAAGCTAATACAAGGTAGAATTCCTGGTTCTTGTATTCCAGATTTTACATCACAAAATGATGCAAGATACCAGAGCAGATTCCGCTTCTCCTGAACCCAATTAAACTACAATCACTGAGAAACTATTCTTGGACACAAATTGGACACTTGAGTCGTAAACTACCCAAAACAAAAACAAAAAATTCAGAAAATTATCATATTACAATGCCAAAGAACTCAAAAATGTAAACACAAGCTTTTTCTTTCCACAATCTTCTGATTTCCCAAACCGAAAAGGTCTCGATAGGGTGAACTAGGAGGCTAGAAACCTAAAAACGAAAACGAGAACAAAACACTAGAAATAAACACCATAATTAAGAAGATTACCAGCATAAAATCATTAACACTAGTATCATTATATCAAATGCATACACAAACACACCTGAAACGACGCTCTATAAGAGATTTTCCTCTGGAGAGATGGAGCAAGATTATTTGAAAGCCGATTCAAGAAGCTTCTCCCTATGGGGATGGGGATCTCCAACATCTAGCTGTTAAGATTATTCATAGGTCGCAGACTCGCTGTGGACGATCAAGATTACTCTCAGCTTTAAAATGTTACGGGCTTTTTGGCCCAATAATTAATAGGTTATGTGGGCCATTTTAAACGCGACACAAATGAAAACTGCCGGGACTCTTAAACCCTTCGTAAGGCTAAGACGTATATGGGACTACACGAGGTGACGATGTTAGGCACCGAAAATCCATTAACCTATAAGGAAGCGATGGATGTTGGAGTAGTGCTTTAAAAGCAATCAATTGTTAAAGTAGTGCTCTAAAGACAATTGTCTTTAGCACTTTTGTACAAACTTTATTTTGATTAATAAAATGAAAGACAATTTTCATTAATTTGGTGTTTTTATTTATGAATTGATGTCGATCTTAAATCAAATTAATGAAGTCCATAATACAAAACATAGCATAAATGAAATCATGATAATGAGATTCCTATCATGTGCAATTAAGTTAATATCTAAATTATCCTTAGTCATAGGATTAATGAGACGAGACATTGTTAATCCGAATAGACTAACACATGTTATACTCTTTGATTTGATCAAGCAGTGGATCTCATAAACTGTAAGCATGAGATGTTTAGAATTAACATGTAGATGCTTACTAAGAGCAGTAAGTACATCGGATGACCCGCTATGAGATTATCACATAGATGACCTATTTAATTTTAATAATTAATCTCATCATAGCAATGGTGTAAATATCATTATACTTGAAGTACTCAAGAATATCTTGGATATTGATCCTGGGCTTTGACACCATTCCTTGTTGCCTCAAGACGAGGTCGCTCATAGGTGGTAGTTGGGTACAGTTATTAGTATTCGAAGGTAATTGGGTAGCCAACAAAGGATTCACCACTCCTGATAGAAGGAGATGATACTCACGGCCTCTTATAGGGGTCATTACTCGGGAGTTTCTGGCCAGAGCAATTATGTGTCATGAAGAGAGTCTTCAATGATAAATAGAGTAATGAGATCCCCAGGATAAGAACTTACATCACTTGGAGTTGACATATAACCCATACTCCAAAATAAGTGGGGTATAAGATGGTGAAGGGACGAATTGCACGGTAATTGTCTATGGAAAGTTTTGTAAGTCGAATAATTAACTATCGAAGAGTTCATGTGTTAATTCACTTACCTTATGGTAAATTAGCATCATGAAACCCTTCATGATTTACTTGGATTAAGAGTTAATTCAAGTGGCATGAAATCATTCATGATATACTCGAATTAAGAGTTAATTCAAGTGTCCAAAATAACCAGGAATCTAAGGGTCACACGCATAAAAGATCGGATGAAAAATAAAGTGTGCAGGGCTATCATTTTAAGCAAGTCACGATCATGACCCACTTTATGACTGGTGGTAAATAAGTGAGTTCTTCACTTATGTACACACAACGAAATTCAGCGAAAAAACACACTCCATTGAGAGACTAAGGGTCTAGAAGAGTTCTGGAGGTTAAGAGGAGTGATCTTGGGGTTTATTTATGCAATTTTATGCAATTGAGTATCTACTTGAATTCATCTCGTTCAGTGCTCTAACCACCCTTACACACTATTATTCTCCATCTTTTAGCGCTCTCAAGAGGCCAAAGAAGGTGTTTGGTGTTTGTAACAACCCAAAAAAGGAGAAGAAATAAGAAAGGAGGAGTTGTCCTTAAGGTACACAATTTTAATTACACGTTCTTTCAATTCTGTCTATTACATATATATGATTTTGGATTTCTAAGTATGTCGTGAGGTTAGAATTTTGATTCCAATGCTTCCGCTGCATAACCATGCACGAGATGCATGGACCTATGGCCCCCCTACAATGGAAAAGCCAAACTCTGACAAATGGCTTGGAGCCATGAAATTCGAGATACAATCCGTATATGACAACCATGTTTGGGACTTGGTTAATCTTCCTACTGGGGTAAAACATATTGAAAATAAGTGGGTTTTCAAAAGGAAGATAGGCATAGATGGAAATTTGACTACTTACAAAGCACAACTTGTTACGAAAGGTTTCAAACAGATTCAAGGAGTTGATTATGATGAGACCTTCTCGCCCATGTCTATGTTTAAGTCAATTTAGATCCATTTACCAATTGTCGTTTTTCATGATTATGAAATATGGTAAATGGATGTCAAAACTGCTTTTCTAAATAGGGATTTAGAAGAGGATGTGTATATGACACAACCAGAAGGTTTGGTGGATCCAAAAGTTGCTAAGAAAGTGTGCAAGCTTCAAAGATCCATTTATGGATTGAAGCAAGCATCACAGAGTTGAAACAAGCACTATAACAAAGAGATCAAAAGGTTTGATTTTGTTAAGTTCGAAGAAGAACCTTGTGCATACAAAAGGATTAATGGGAATGCAACAGTCTTCCTGGTGTTATACGCGGATTACATACTTCTCGTCGGGAATGACATTCCTTTATTGGAGTTCGTCAAGTCCTCATTGATGAAGGTATTCTTAATGAGGGATTTGGGGCAAGGCTGCCTAAATCTTAGGCATTAAGATCTATAGAGATAGATTTGAGGCTCATTGGATTTAGCTAGGGTACATATATTGACAAAATGTTTAAGAGGTTCAACATGTAGGATGCCAAGAAAGGTTTCTTGCCCATGTCATATGGTATCCATCTCGACAAGAATCAGTGTCCTTTGACACTAGGTGAGTTGGATGTGATGAGTAAAGTTCCATACGCTTCGACGATTGGCTCTATTATGTATGTCATGATATGCACTTGCCCTGATGTATCATATGCTTTGAGTATGACTAGTAGACAACAAGCTACTCCAGGCTTAGCGCATTGGACTGTAGTCAAGAATGTCCTCAAGTACCTAAAAAAGTCTAAGGATATGTTCCTTGTCTACGACAGAGATCCTTTGTAAGGGGTTACACCGATGCTAGTTTCCAGACCGACTATGATGATATGAGATCACAATCGGGGTATATGTTCATCCTCAATGGAGGAGCTGTGAGCTAGAAAAGTTCCAAACAAGAGACTACAAATGATTTAACCACCGAGGGCGAATATATAGCTGCTTCCGAAGCGGCCAAAGAGGGATGTTGGATCAAGAAGTTAATTTCCAAACTTGATGTAGTTCCTAGTATCGCTGGACCAATTGAACTTTATTTTGATAATAATAGAGCTATTGGTCAGGAGAAGAAACCTAGGTCACATCAAAGGTCTAAGCATGTTCTACGACGATATCACCTTACACGAGAGATCGTAGAGAGGGGTGATGTAAAGGTTTGCAAAGTTGATTGAGAGAACACAACCAACCTACTGATAAAACCTCTTTCTCAATCCAAACACGTAGTTCACACTGCATAAATGGGTATTAGATACATTGGTGAGATGCATTTTATTTATGAGGCTACACTTGTTTAGAGCTTTTATGCATAGAAATGCATTTGGATTGACTCTAGTTCAAGTGGGAAGTTGTTAGTGTTATGATCTAGAAGCCAATCATTAGATGGTTGTATTCTTTCAGTTATGTTCATAAATTGGATGGTTTATATCATTTTGTTCCATGGATTATTTGAGTTGAGGACTCGGATTGTAGAACTCTATAATGAAAAATAATTATTACTCTAAAATGTCACTAATTTTGGTAATTAACATGGAATATTAATTGACCATTAAAAGCTTAATGTGTGGATTAAATGATGGAGAGGTTCTATATACCATTCGATAAGGAGTTATCAGTTTAATCACACAGATACATAATGGAGATTATGGTATTCGTCAAACCCTAAATGAAATATTATTAGGATTGTATTTATGTCATTAATGCTTCATGCGTGTCTCAAATTATAGGGTATGAGATGTTCACTTTATTACATGAGAAATGTATATTTGTTGGCATTGTCCAATGCTAACCGTAACAGGTAGCTATACAAATAATGTCACAATATGTATGACTTGTGTAGAGGATAAATATTCATCAAGAATACTGTTGTCCCTCATATATGATATGAGTAATAATGTCTATGGGCCCTTAACCAAGTAATATTATATGTATGCAATATGATTAAGGAGTTAATCATATTTATGATTTACTTTGGAAATAAAAAACGAATAAATTGGTACGAATGATATATGCCAATCTTGCATTTATTTAGGATATTATGAGACAAGAGAATTGACACGGGCAATTATTGCTTCGGGATCAGGATTTATGTACGATACTTATCATCTATGTCATTTAAGTAATTATAATATATTTTGCTAGATACCGCTTATAATGTATAGAATTAAAAGGGGTTTTAATTCTATTGTCAACATGACATAAATCCCAATGGGTCACAGCAGAAAAGATTTTATTAGAAAAAGGGAAATTATTCTATTATATCATATAGAGATATGAATATAATGATAAAATTAATTATAAGTGTTATAATTATTTTGGTCGTCATATGGTATTATAATAAATGTTATT
This sequence comes from Erythroxylum acuminatum, assembly GCA_026284645.1. Classification (NCBI taxonomy): domain Eukaryota; kingdom Viridiplantae; phylum Streptophyta; class Magnoliopsida; order Malpighiales; family Erythroxylaceae; genus Erythroxylum; species Erythroxylum acuminatum. Next base: position 29,393,868 of record JANKOD010000005.1, on the reverse strand, counting down.
AGATAACAAATTTAATCCTAGGTAAATTTATTTGATATGTATGACATGTCATATAAATTTAATATTAAAAAAAGTAATGCATATAATTATATGGTATAGTTATATGGCAATTGGGTCAAATGTTTAATTATTTTGAAACATGAGATAATTGGCAAAGTGACTATTTAAATGAAAATTTGTATGACCAACCTTGGAAGAACATGAGTTATCTATGAAATTAACATAAAGATGTGTTTAAAGCCTCATGACTAAGTTATCCTTTCACTTTGTATCTTGGCTTTATTTACACAAGGCATTTTAGACAATAAAAGAGGTTTTTAATTAACCCTTATTTGTTAAAAAAGGTATAAGACTTTCGACATTTTTGGTGTGGTTTTCCAGCTGCTATAGTTTTTCATCTTCTTCTCTCCCACGGTTTTCAGATTTTTTTAGTCTCTTTTGTCTTCCTCCAAGCTGTCGATTTTCTTCACCCTTCTTACAAGACCGAAAAGCTTTGCCATTTAGCTTATGTGTTGAGCAATCAATCACCCATCCTTTTATTTATTTTGGGGATTTTTTAGGATCAAAGATAAGCCATTGAAGTACTATCTAGCATTAAGAAACATTGGGCTTTCTAATTGATCTTTTGTGGAAACCTTGGAGTGTATCTCATTTGGTGCAAAGGAGGTGAGCCGTGAGCAAGGAGGTGAAACCGTGAGATCTTCTATTTGATTTGGAGACCAAGTTCAAGGTACAATGGTTTATATGCTTTAATTTGTGCTATTTTGGTTTATGAATTGGTTGCAAGATAAAATCATTGGGTTCTTGTTATTTTAAATTTTTATTGTAACCCACTTCAGCCCTCACAAAACCGACATAAACAACTTGTTCACGTACTCTAAAAGTAGCTTGATCATCCTGTACAACCTCACAATCAACTTGTTCATCCTTTTCTAAACATCCTTTGTTATGTTTCAACAAGAGATATTCATCATTATCTAAAAGGACCTCTACAATATCTTATTTATTCTTTTCAATTACTAATCATGTCAATGATGTGTGCCTCACTTCTCAAGCCTCTAATGTCATCCTCAAAATACTCTTGAGAAAAATTGTAACTGAAAATTGGAACCTCTCTATAAAGTCCTTTGTTATGCTTATAAACTATCGCATCATCAAATTATCCAGTCTATAATTACATATTCTCCTCCTTTATAACGCATGACAAGGGTAAATTTGAAGGTCTCACTGTACTAAAACAAAATTCAATTTTGGAGTCTGTCGAATAAGAAAGACAAAAAAAGTTTATGAAGCATTTAATTAAAACTTCAGCTAATCTTAAACAAATAAGATTTCAAACATAAATTATATTCTTTGATCATAATATATGAAAAGACACATCATCAAAACAAGCCAAAACGTCAAAAGAACATAAGATTCCTTGAAATCTGTAAAATCAAATTACATGATAAAATCTTAAGATGATATAATATTATGTGTTTGGACCACCACCTCCCTACAATAATATAACTATAATTCATGATATTGTTGTCAATTATAATAGTTAGTTTTCAACTTACATATAAGAAGAAGAAACATGTTTTAAAAGTTCCGTGACATGAATAAAGGACATGAATTTATGAAGCAACCCTCGAGTTAGATTTTTAAGCACTCAAGTGAGCCACCTATAGCTTGTCCATTTATCCTTGCATCATTATTTGTATATAAACTACAACCACATATGTCTCCATAGAGTTTAAAAGATTCCCAACATGGATGTAAACTCCCAAGTTTTAGTTTCTATACTATTCCAAGTTATAGTCATGTTTTTATATGAAACAATTGCACAACAACATACTATATTATTACTAGATTAAGAAGAAGAAAACAAGTGATGGGTTACAAATTGCAATGTGTTTTAAGGGGAAATGAGTAGTTGGTGAATCTTATCCTATTTATGACTTATCTTTTCATAGACACTAATTTTGATTATCTAAAGGATGGTAGACTTGATAAGCAATATCTTAAGTACTTTTGGAGCCAACTCTTGTAACTAACTCAGGAGCCTCGTTTGCTTGGTGTTTTCTTTATTATTACTCCAAAAGCTTTTTCCTAAGCAAAGTGAAATAAATATTTTCTTCAAAGTTAAATTTTTTTAATTCATATTAACTATGAAACTTGGAAATTGTTCAACTCATTCTGAATTACTGCAGGTCGAATTTGAAGGTTTTCAATTTAGGGAGGGTTAGGTTGGATGAGAGATCTTGAGTTCTAGTTCTAGTCTACCTCACTTAATTACTATTAGTTCATATGTACCAAATTTATTACTTAGGTTTCTCTATTTTTTTTAACAGAAGTCAACATTAAAAGGTTTTTTTTTAAGTTTAAATCATAAATTTTATTTAAAATTTCTAAAAATTAGTTTTAGAAGTTTCTCAAAGAATAAGAAAAATTTTCTCTGTATTTTTAAAATTTTTATTTGTTTTTTAATCTGAAGAAATGGTAAAACTGAACAAGATTTTAATTTGACGAAGAAAAAAAAAAAAGGCTAAGTCGAGAGACCTCTGGTCTCCTATTTTCTACTTATCCTGTGACTGACCATTTCTCCACCTTAAACTTGACAAACATTTCTCACTCTGCTCTGAGATGGCGTGGTCAGCTGCCTCCGTTGCTCTCATCTCCCCAATCCCCACCAAAGCTATAGCCCCTCCCATCTCCAGATTCTCACCACCAACAAGCCCATCTCTTCGCTCTTCCTTCTTCGGTCGCCGGAAGCCTCTTCTCCTCCAATCCATGCCCGCCTCGCGCTCCATTTCCTCCAAGAGTTTCATCATTAAAGCCGCTGTATGTATCTCTGTATCTCTACTTCCGTGTGTATTTCTTGAACTCGCTTTGTTGTTCTCTGATTTGGGTGAGCTTTTTTAATTAGTGCGGTGAACTGCCTCTTGTTGGGAACACAGCACCGGATTTCGAGGCGGAGGCTGTTTTTGACCAGGAGTTCATTAAGGTAGTTTTTTTGGACAAGCAATGTGCTTTGTTCTTTTGTTCATGTTACTTAAATTAAACTGCCACCATAGATACTGCCATTTACTCGAAAGTAATCGGATACTGAATGGCAATGTTGAAAGCATATACTGCTTATGCTAAAAAGTTAATTTATGTGTATATATTTGTGTATGTCAGTGAGACATTACATATAGGTCTAGATCTTTTATTGCCGTCTTTCTTTCTGTATATATAAGCCTAGTATTCAAACATCTACAGGAAAGATATTATTGTCTTAGATTGTTGTGATGAATACGCTGAATAGTCCCCAAGTTCACCACTGCTTTGCATGGAAACAATAGCTCGAAAGAAATTAAGGTCAATATTCACTATAAACAAAGGTGAAGATTACAAGATAATTGGTCATGATTGAAAGAAAAAAAAAAGGAAATGATGTTTAAAACTGGAATGTGAGAACCATGGGACATTGGGACATAAAAGCAGTGGATTTCTATGTTTGAATTGTTAGTGGAACATGCTTGGATTTCATCAGAACACTCTGTTTAAAATTTGAGTTTTCATTTAACTGGAAAAGATAAGCAACTTGCAATGTTCAAGGTTAAGATTGAAGCCCAAGTTAATGAATCCATAAGCGTTTTGTTCATTCATCAGCTTGGACTTCGATGAATTCCTTGAGAAACATCACGGTTGGTTAGCTCCGCCAATTAGATGAAAACTCCAGTGTAAAATTCTCTTCACCACCATTGTGTCCCCTAATATACCTACTGTCAATAGCATTATTATGATTTTCTTCTTTTCTTGGTCTCATAATTAGTTATCTTGGTAATCTTCATCTTGATCTTGGGAGCATTTGGGTAGTTAGTTTTGCATTTTTTAACAAAAACATCTCCCCCCTTCAAATGAATGGAGATAATGGGACCATCCATGTGAATATTTGAACACTATATTTTCTACACTATACTATTTGGGCCGCAACAAAAAGACATTTGTTTTGATGGTGATGGACATGAAACTTAGCAAAAGAGGTTTACATGTAGCGTAAAGAACTCAATGTATTCATAACATTGCGGCATTAACTGGAAGCTAAAATGTCATTGTGTTATTATATTAGGTGATCAGAATATTCTAAATTAAAAACCAGATGGGCCTTCTAATTCTGCGAGTTCTTCCATTAGATTTAATATCAGTTAAACCAAATAAGCCAGTCTATTGTTTCCTCAAAAAGTGTTATCCTGGGCAGATTACATGCCATTGGCTCCTCACTGCTGTTGTCTTGACTGGTTCACTTATGTTGCAGGTTAAACTCTCTGAATATATTGGGAAGAAGTATGTAATTCTCTTTTTCTATCCATTGGACTTCACATTCGTTTGTCCAACAGGTTTGTTTGCCCTTGAACGGATAAATTTTGACTTTTGGGTGAGTGTGGATTCTAAGTGTCTAAATATGTTTTCCTGCTTAAATTTGTGCACAGAGATTACTGCTTTTAGTGACCGCTATGGAGAGTTTGAGAAGCTAAACACAGAAGTATTGGGTGTTTCAGTTGACAGTGTGGTAAGTTCTAACTCATAAATACAACAACTGCTAGGAGCAATATGAAATTCAGTTGCAATCTTAATGCTTTATATTTTCCAATTTGAATCTAGTGCCTTAGCATCAATTGGGTTCTCTTTTCATCTTAAAAGAATTTGACTCTACATTATTTATATAAGCTATGAGAGTTGAGTTGTAAGCCTATGTAATAAGAGAGGCAAATTAGAACCAAGATTGTTTGTTTTCAAGTGTGACAGATAATTATTGGAGGGGGAGCTGAGTAAGACATGATTAATGTGACCAATGGGTTTCAATTGAGGCATATTTCAGACCAGTTGACCTCTTGAAAATGGATTTATAATTCCATATATGCGGTATATGTTTGTTGAAATAACTCATAAATCTCCCTTTAGAAGTGAACAAAGAAATAAAATGGTTTATATATTAGAAAGGATTCATAACCCATATCCTTAAGGTTTTGGGTTAAGGTATGAGTCACTTTATATATAAACCGCTTCTCCTCTTAACATAAAATATAATTATGGAAGTTTTTTTGAAATCACCTGTCTACGTAGTAAGAGATGACAAATTGGAATAAAGAGTGTTGACTCTCATAATGTGGTAATCTTTAGTAATTTTGTTTTCTGGGAGTTACCCCTTGCAAAATCTTAATGTTCCATTAGTTAATGTTATGTTGTTGTTGAGCTACGATTCTATCTATAAGCAATTGTAAGATTGGTGCTAATGATTATCCCAGTTAAAGGAAGATTTTAATTAATAATTGGCATGCGATTATTTCATATGTTTAAGAAATGGATTGTTTTAACTTGATGGATCCGTTAACTTCTTCTGCATTTGCCTCTTGCTATTTCCTGTCTAGTTCTCGCACCTTGCATGGGTCCAAACAGATAGAAAGTCAGGCGGACTGGGGGATCTGAACTACCCTTTAATTTCTGATGTCACCAAGTCAATATCCAAATCCTATGGAGTGCTGATCCCTGATCAGGTATAAGATAGACTCATATTTGCAGTCCCATACTTGCTTGGAGAATGTTCTCCTTTCTCTTTCAACGTAATTCTTCCTATCTTGGATGTGCATGCATGTGGCTCATCATCATAAACGTCTGTGATAAGTCATTAAATTTATGTTCTCTCGCAGTAATTGGAATTGTTCATCATTTACTTAATGCTATCTTTATAATCTGCACTTGTGCTTTTTCTCTGTGGTTATTTTGTTTAACATCAGGGCATTGCATTGAGAGGACTTTTCATTATTGATAAGGAAGGTGTCATCCAACATTCCACAATTAACAACCTGGCCATTGGACGGAGTGTTGACGAGACATTGAGAACACTCCAGGTGATTGTTATCAAGAACCGGGTTATGTTTGAAACATACAGATGGCATTTAGTCCACAGTTGTGGTTGACTTTATATATATATATATATATTTGTATCTGTTGCAGGCCTTACGGTATGTGCAAGAGAACCCAGATGAAGTTTGCCCAGCTGGGTGGAAGCCTGGTGACAGGTCCATGAAGCCAGACCCAAAGCTGAGCAAGGACTACTTTGCAGCAATATAGAGGGAATCTGCATTGACAAAAAGAAGCCAGTTTTTTTGTCACTGCCAAATGCCAATCGGGGGTTGTATGATTTTTCGTTCTTAATGTGATGTCTTTTGAGACTGGAGTTTCTGGAATAAGTGCAAAACACCGAGATTGTGGCTGTTGTCTTTCAGATAATCATTTCTATACTTGTCATATGTATGTTTAAAACTGCAATCAGTCAATGTTACTACCCTTTTGCAAGATAATGGACTTCAAATTGTCATCTAAAGCGACATTCTTGTTGTACTATAAACCGCGTGAATCAAAACCAAAAGCATTAGTAGCCGAACTAAGTAGCTCTTTTTTATGTACATTTTACAAAGTAATTTGTTACCTGTTCTTAATTTTTATCCCAAGTACAAGTAATGTTTTTTAACATTACTTGTACATATACTAATGACATTTAACTGTTTGTTTGGTTTGGCAAATCACATAAAAGAGTCCCTGTGATATATTTGATTATTCATCTTAGCCCATGTGTTTTTTATTCGTTAACCTTAGCCCTTGTGTTTTGTATTCTCATCAATGTTATGAATACCGTACCGGGCTCGGTATCGGGTTGGACTCTAGAACGGAACTGTACCGGTACCGGTCGATACCAGGTACCGTTTCGGGATTTTTTTAATTTTATAAAATAGTCCCTAAATTTTTTAAAAATTGCAAAATAGTCCATATTTATATATTATACAGCTGTACTGTATACTTTACTAGTTTAGTCAACTATGCTTTCAAAAATCTTAACAATAAATAATAATGATAATTAATTTGAAATAACAATAATTTTTAAATATTT
>JANKOD010000005.1:29357514-29367591 GCA_026284645.1 Erythroxylum acuminatum | reverse complement strand
ATGTTGCAATTCTAGGGTTAATGATTTGTGTTGATTAATTATACAATTAATCTAGAATTTCGTGTTTAATTTTCTTTCAGTATAATGCAACTAGGCTGAAATAAAGTTTTGGTGAAGAAGCCAAACGAAAGCACCGTGAGTCCTAACCTAAAAAATGAGCCATTCGTTAGACGTTTCGTAAGAGCGCGGTCGATTCCGACGAGGGAAACGGCAGCGGCAACGGCCCTTCTCAATGTTAGTGTTAGTGTGGGTTGTTACAAACCTAGGCTTGCTGGCAACATCGGCCACAACACGTCTCTACTGTTTGTTTTCAATGTTAGGTTGTTATATTACAAGAAACAAAAGGCAGGCTAGCTAAACCTGTTATGAGTCCAGCAGACGCAAGCTACTTCTTGCAGATACAACTCCAAATCTAAGAACTTCAATCCCATTTAAAACTATTAGGTTTAAGAAACCTCGGTTTCTTCTGATCTTAACTATCTATCAAATGCAAGGTAATTCCGCTTCACCTACATTGATTTGTATGCCTGAACCTTTTAAGGAATTAGACATACGTTTGGCATGGTCTCTGATTTCATTTGTCAGTCTTGAAATAAGACAGATTACAAAATTTGAATATTAGGATTAGTTAATCTTTAAATTTCTTTTTCTTTAAAAAATAATTTGTTTTTCAGGGAAATATGTGTAGTAGATTCTATAGTGACTCTGGCAACTATATTAGGAAAGTTAGGACAGTCTTCAAAATTTTGTGAAATAAACGAATCGTTAGGTCAACCGAAAGAGAAGGGACTTATAGGAAAGAATCAAGAACAGGTTCCAGATTCCAAAAGCAAAATAGTATGGGTGTCTTGTCAAACTTAGCTGGCATGTTAGGTTCCTAACAAGTCTAATAAAACAAATAATAGTCGGCCAATTGGCCAACAATACCTTTAATCTCGTGGCTATAAATAGACATTAGATAAACAAAGAGAAAACATTCGTATGGGCGAAACAAAAATAAAAAGAGAGAGAACTGGGGTGAGATAAAAAAAAGAGAAAAAGAAGAGAGAAAAAATATTTTATATTTTTTTATGAGTATAGTTTTTTTTTGCAATTTTCCAATTTTTTAGTAGTAAAATTCTTTTATCCTTGCTTGATTTTTACCCTGATTTAGGAGTTTTCTACATAAAATATGTGTGTCTATTTTATCTTCAATATTTTTAGTTTCATTTTAGCTGCAACCTTACTCTGTCCAACTCCTAATTATTCCTAACAAGTGGTATTAGAGCCAACCTTAAGTGTGTATATCTGTTTACTATATGCTCTGTGTTTGCCACCAAGAGTGGGTCCTCCACATCAAAAGATAAGTTTGAATATTATTCACCCTAGCAAAGGCACTATTCATAAAGCGGTTGTGATAGAAGTAATGACGACAAAGTACCACAATGAAAAATTCAATGGGAGCAATTTCTTAATATGGAAGCTGAAGATAAATGCAATCTTGAGGAAAGATAATTGTCTGGCAGCCATTAGTGAACGACCAGCTGGAGTAACTAATGAAAAGTGGAACGAGATGGATGGAAATGTTGTAGCTAATCTTCACCTAGCTTTAGCTAATGGAATATTATCCAGCATAAAGGAAAAGAAATTGAGAAGGAAATATAAGATCACCTCACAAAATTATACGAGGCTAAATCATATCAGAACAAAATTTTTATAAAAAGGAAACTATACACTTTATGTATGGTGGAATCCACTTCAGTGACGAAGCACTTAAACACTTTGAATACTTTGTTTTCGCAACTCACATCATTGGGGCACACAATAGCAATAAGAGAACATGCGGAATTTCTACTTCAAAGTCTACTAGATTCATATGATCAACTTGTCATAAATTTAACAACCAATACAGACACTTTAGTCTTTGATGACATTGCAGCTGCTATTTTAGAAAAAGAGAGCCGGCGTAAGAGCAAGGAAGACATATTGGCAAGTTCACAACAAGCGAAGGCCTTGGCGGTGATGAGAGGTAGATCAATGGAACATGGTCTAAGTGGGAGTTACAATTATGGTAGATTAAAATCCAGGAGTAAGAAGAACTATAAATGCTACAATTGTGGCAAGAAAGGCCACTTGAAAAAGGATTGCTGAAATCTAAACAAGAAAGAAACGTTTTAAGCACTTCAGATGATGGAAGTGTAATGGTTTGTGAAGCAGCAACAACTATTGGAGGAAAAAGAAGATTTGTTGACGTCTACCACGAGCCCTTACGTTAAGTTGGAGTCAGACTTTACCCCTTTTCGTGCAAGTATCAAAGTTAGAGCGTATGCTTTGGGCACCCTGATTCAATTTAATCAATGACTGTTTGATTCAGCAGCTAATTTTCATATGACCTCTCGAAGATAATGGTTCTATCAGTATGAATCTGCCTTTGGAGGATCTGTGTACAGCTGTAATGATTAAGCTCTTAAGATCATTGGTATTGGCACCATCAAGTTAAAGTTGTAAAATAGTGCAATTCAGACTATTGAAACAGTGTGACATGTGGAGGGCCTAAAGAAGAATTTGTTGTTTGTAGGAAAATTGGATGATCTCAGTTTCAGATTTGAGATTCAAAACAATATCATGAAAGTGATTAAAGGACCATTGATATTTATGAAAGCAGAGAAGATTGTTGCAAATATATACATGCTGAAGGGAGTAACTTTGCAAAAAGGAGAGGCATCCGTTGCGGTGGTTAGTTCAGATGACAAATATGCAACGACATGGCATAAAAAGCTTGGACATACGTCAGAATAAGGAATGAAGATACTTACAGAGAAGAATCTACTTCCAGGTCTTATAAAGGTTTCACTACCTTTCTGTGAGCATTACATTGTGAGTAAGCAGCATCGATTGAAATTTAACATATCAAAGTTCAGAGCAAAGAAATTCTAGAATTGATTCACTCTGATGTATGATAAGCACCAATTACGTCCCTAGGAGGAGCAAATTTCTTTATATCATTCATAGATGATTATTCATGGAAAAGTTAGGTATTTCCTATTAAGAGGAAAGTAGATGTGTTTTTAGTCTTCAAATTTGACAAAGCACAGGTGGAACTCAAATATGGTAAGAAGATCAAGTGTTTGTGGTCAGATAATGAAGGAAAATATACTGGTAAAGAATTTGATGAATTTTGCAAGCAATAAGGCATCAAAAGGCATTTCATGATGCCATACACTCCCCAACAAAATGGAGTAGCAGAATAGATGAATAGAACTCTGTTGAAAAGAACATGAGCGATGTTGAGAACTGCAAGCTTAGATAAGAAATTTTGGGCAGAAGCCGTCAATACTGTTATGTGGTGAATCGAGCTCCATCAACTGCAATTGAGTTGAAGACGTCGATGAAGATGTGGATTGGTAAACCAATGGATTATTCCAACCTCTATATATTTGGAAGTCCTGCCTATGTGATGTTCAATGCCCAATAAACTACAAAGTTGGATCCAAAATCTAAAAGATGCATTTTCTTAGGGTATGCTGGAGGTGTGAAGGGGTATCGTCTATGGAATATTACTACCCACAAGATTGTTATCAGTAAGGATATTATCTTCATGGAAGATAAGGATCAAGAGCAAGTAGAAAATGTTGGCACTGTAAAAGAGAATCCAGAAACTACAACAGTACAAGTGGATTGGGAAGTTGATCAAAATGATTATTCTAAAGCTGCATCACAACACGAGGAGCAAGAACCAATTGAATATGATGTTCCAGATACTCAGAGATCAATTCACATAGGAAGAGCACCGAGCTAACCCTTAGACTATATTATGGAGGGCAATATTGCATACTGTCTTTTAGCTGAGGACGGGGAGCCATAAACTCTTCAAGAAGCAATAAATAGTTCAGACGCATCTCAGTAGATGAGAGCAATGCAAGAAGAAATTGAAGCACTTTATAAGAATAAGACATAGGAGCTGGTGTCATTACCGCAAGGAAGAAAGCCTATTGGCAATAAATGGGTTTACAAGATCAAGGGAAATGGCGATGATCAAGTGGAGTAATATCGTGCTAGATTGGTGGTAAAAGGATATGCTCAGAAAGAAGGTAATGATTTTAACGAAATATTTTCTCCTGTGATTCGACTTACTACAGTTCAAGTAGTTCTGGCAATGTGTGCTATATTTGACTTACATCTTGAGCAGTTAGATGTGAACACTACATTTCTTCATGGAGATCTTGAAGAAGAAATTTATATGCTCTAACTAAAAGGTTTTAGAGAAAAAAGGAAAGAGAACGTGGTTTGCATGTTAAACAAATCTCTGTATGGTTTAAAGCAGGCACTAAGGTGTTGGTATAAAAGATTTGATTCCTTCATCATGAGCCTTGGATACAACAAACTGAATGCAGACCCTTGTGCATATTTCAAGAGGTTTGAAAAAGATGATTTTATAGTCTTGCTATTGTATGTAGACAATATGTTGGTAGCAAGCTTCAACAATGATCATATCAAAGAATTGAAGGCACAGTTGACTAGGAAATTTAAAATGAAGGACTTGAGACTAACAAACAAGATTCTAGGAATGTAAATTCAATGAGATAGAAATAATAGGAAGATTTGGCTTTCTCAGAAGAATTATTTGAAGATCTTGCGGCGATTCAACATTCAAAATTGTAAGTCAATTTATACTCCTTTTCTTCTTAATTTCAAGTTATCCTCAAGTATGAGTCCTAGCATTGAAGAAGAGATGATGGAGATGTCTCGAGTACGTATGCATTAGCAGGGGGAGTCTGATGTTCGCTATGATTTGTATAAGGCCAAATATTGCACATGCAGTAGGAGTGATTAGTCGATACATAGTGAATCCTGGTCGAGAGCATTGAAATATAGTTAAGAGAATTCTCAGATATATCAAGGGAATCTCAGATTTCATTATGTTATGAAGCATCAGATTTTACTATTAGAGGATATGTTGATACTGATTATGCAGGTAATCTTGACAAAAGTAAATCCATTACTGGATATGTGTTCACATTAGCTGGAGGGGCTGTGAATTGGGTTTCAAAACTGTAGTCAGTTGTGGCTACATCAACAACAAAAGCAAAATATATAGCAGCTATACAAGCTAGTAATGAAGCAGTGTGGTTGAAGTTGATGTTGGAAGAACTCGAATGTAAACATGAGAACATTGCTCTGTTTTGTGATAAACAAAGTGCTTCGCATCTTGTAAGGAATCCAACATTTCATTCAAAGACAAAACACATTCGAGTTCAATACTACTTCGTTCGTGAGAAAGTGGAAGAAGAAACAGTGGATATTCAGAAAATTCATGGCATGAACAACCTGGTAGATTTTATGACAAAAGCAACCGACGTTGACAAGTTTATATGGTGTCAATCTTCATGTGACCTAATAGAAACGTAAGCAACATGAAGTGACAAGGTAGAAAAAGATGGTGTGAAGATATAATTGATTATTAATCAAATCGTCAATTGAAAAAATTGTCAACAATTGTGGCTAGTAGGCACTAAATTCGGTGCCTACCATGCCTAGTAAGGACAAAATGGATGACCATTTTGTTAGCCATTCGTATAAGGCGCTCTTGCCTATAAAAAGGTAGGAGTAGCATGAAGAAACACACAACAAGCAGAAAAAGAGAGACGTGAGGTGAGAGAGAAAAAAAAGAGAGAGACAAAAATATTATGTGTATTTTTGTGGGACTAGTTTTTCTCCTTACAATTGTCCAGTTTTTTCAGTAGTAAAATTTTTCTATCTATACATGTAGTTTTTACCCTAATTTAGGAATTTTCACATAAAATTTGTATGTCTATTTTATCTTGAATATTTTCAGTTTCAAACTTTCAATATAGTTGCGACCCAGCTCTATCCAAGTCCTAATTGTTCCTAACATATGGAATGCACGTTAATATGCTATAAGTTCTTCCTCTCTTAGAATTCCATTTCTTTTAGGATTCCTTCCGAAAATAAAATATCTTAACAGTGTAACATAATTCTTGAATGAACATTTATAGGGTTGGTCTTTATTTACGATTTTAGTTCCTTTTTTTTGGAACGTTTTGAAAAATATAAATTCTTGTTTGTTAAAATGTCAAATTTCTTGCAAGATATTACTTGAAATATGTAGGATCAAGCCATGTCTAACGGAGCCCGTTGGCTCTTGGTTTCTTATAACCTTGTATATAAATACAGTAGACTAATATCCAAAGTAGATTTACGCATGTAATACACATTGTTTAGCCTGGTATCAAATAGATTATGTTTAGTTCAGCTAATTCACTTCATATCCAGTTTGATCCTGAGAAAGGTTTTGGCATGTATGTTTGTACTTTGTTTATTAGAAAGACTCCACGATTTGAGAAGTTTCTTAACTAACTTTTATTTCCTTGAACGTCTTTAATTAGGCCTTCTACCGGATTATCTGGTTGATATTGCATATCTTACTTCACCTAAGATCCCAATAAACAAAAAATGGAAGATCTCTACCATTATCACATACAAATATATAAATCTGGTGTAGAAATAAATAATTAACCAGAATTTCATAATAGATTACGGGTAGGATTTAAGAAACAAATATTCATCGCTACATGTTGTAGCTAAAACAAGAGAGAATACAATAAGTATAAAGTTTTGATAAAATGATAATAAAAACAAAAAGACTTGTAATTAGAGGAAAATAATCATGGTCATTTTTGTCATATATTAAAAACTTAAGAGATTTGAAGAGTTTTATCACTTTACTTTAATTATGAAAGCTTATCAGTAATTAAGGAATCATTTGGTTCCTTTCTTTAATGTATTTTTTTCATTGTTAATTCTTTTATTTTTAAGACAAAAACAAAAACATATTTAGTTATTAATGTTAACGTACTTAAATTTTTATTATTGATAATAATTAAATATTGAATAAAAACTTAGAGAGAAAATAAATTTATGAATTAATTAAGTACATATCTTTATTTTGATATGTTCTATTGTGTTATATATTATTAAAATTAAATAAGTAAAAATTCATAAACTTAGTATTTATATGTTAATATATTTTTAATTATTAACATCAATATTTTTATTTAGAACTAAACATTTTATTTTTAAAATTGAAATTTATGTATGTATAAATTTATTTTAAATGTAAAATATATTTATTAAATAATTTTATTTTGTAATCTTCAGAAAAATTAAATTTTAATTAATTTATAAAATTAAAATATATTAAAAAATAAAAATTATTAATCATATAATTCGTATTAAATGACAAATAGTATATATAACTAATGATAAATTAAATTATAAGAAACGACTAAAAATAACAATCAGTCTTTTAGTAAAATTGATTAAATAAAATAAAAAACTTATGAAATTGAATTTAACTGAATTTTAAAAATAAAAAACAAAAATCAAAGAAGTCTTAGTACTCAAAAGATGACCATATATAATTCTTCTTATAAAAGCCGATTTTTCTGGAAGTATTGTACATGTAGCTCACGTGTAAATCCCATCCGCTCGGGGCATTGATTCTTTTTATAGTAATGCTTTATTTTCATGTTAAAATAGATAGACTGCTTTATTTTCATGTTAAAATAAATCAACCAACAAGAAGCACACGTTTAGTCTCTTTTCTACTCATGATTTCCCCTTTCCATACATTACACCTCTCTGATTCATCATCACTCCTTTTTTAATTATATATTAATCTAGTAGGATATATATAGTGAAGTAATCTAACATATTAGTTTTTTTTAATTAAATTGTGTTTTTATAATAAGAATGCGTAAAAAGTTGAAAATAGATGGTTTAATTTCAGACAAGAGATTAATAGAAAGATGTATTGTGACTAATGATTTCTTGCAAAATTAAATTTGAAAAAAGAAGTTAAAAGTGAAAGTGAAAGGGTCGGTGAGTTGCTTAAAGGTCGGTAATTCATTTCATATGTCGGAGAGGTTGAAAAATAAAACCATGTAAAAGGAAATAAACTAGAGGAAGTTGAATTTGGGAATCGCAAACAAAAGTTGTACAGAGTTTGTCAAAGTTTGAGTGCGGTACTGCCGTCACAAAAACAGGCCACGCAAATTCTAATCCATCGATTGCGGCTTTCCATTGCTTCTTTTACATACATGAACGAACTTGAGATCAATGCCCATTTCAAGAATTTTATGACGGAGAGTCGTAGATTACGTTCCACGAACTCTGGCTCGATCCTGGCAAACTACAACCACAATCACAGCCATGATGATACACGACCTTATGGTAGGTATGTTATTGCCGTTGAATGATAGAGGTTTGACATCTGGTCGATCTCTTTTAACACGATCATTTTTTTTTTTTTTGGATGAAAAGGAAAGAATAACTAGTTACAAAATAGGTCGAAAAAAATAGGTTCCCGGTTGATCCTTGGCGAGGATAAGATGATACCCTAGTGGGGACTCGTCGAAATAAGTGACTCCAATAGCAAAATGGGTGGCGTGGTGCGCCAGCCAGTCGGCACAGCGATTGCCCTCTCGATAAATGTGGCTATGGGTAATAGTTCAGTTGCGAGAGAGCAACTTGTGGATACTTTGGACGATGGGATTGAGCGCCTAAGCTCGCTCAGTAGCGGAAGCTATCAAGTGAAGAGCCGGTGTGGAGTCGGCTTCCAGAATAAGGCCGCGGTATCCGAGAGTCCAGGCCATAGAGAGCCCAGTATAAAGGCCCCAGAATTTCGCCGCTAACGAGGGACACCAGCCAAGATTGTGAGTGAACCCGCCAAACCAAGCGCCCGCACTGTCCCGAAGAAGACCGCCAGCTGAAGCTGTACTCGAGGAGCAGTTACTGGCACCATCAGTATTGAGTTTCACCCAGCCTGGAGAAGGAGGACTCCAGCCGATGCGATGCTGTTGTCGAAGGCGGGGGCCGAAAGTCGCTGGAATCTGCCAAACAGCGGCCTGTCTGATAAGACTTGCATAAGACAAAATACAAGAAGTGGGTGAGGAAGGCCAAATAAAGGAGTCCTCAAATAAAGTCCGATTGCGCCAATTCAAAAGGAGCTAGCAGGTGGTGCCAAATAGAACTGGCCACTCGTGGCCAAGACCTCGGTCGGTGTGATGTAGATTTAGAAGGATCCAGTCCCGCGCCAAGATCGTGAAAAAGCTTCGGGGGAGAACCTGGGGATGAAAAGAGGCCCACACTTATTTAGCTTGTCGGCAGTCCCTCATAACGTGTAGAGAGGATTCGACGGCGCGGCAATTGTGACAAGAGTCATCCAAGAAGATATGACGACCAGCAGGGTGCTGCCGAGTGAGATCAGAACGATAATTTACAGAACTGGTTATCACATTATAACTATAAACGAATGGTTGGCATTAGGCCCTGGAGCTACTACTACCATCATTCATTCACTGATACAACGACTGACCATCACGAGAACAGAAGAGAAGACTGAAGATAACAGGCACTTGCTTTGGGAAACTCAAATGCTTCACTGAAGATAAAAGGCACTTGCTTTGGGAAACTCAAATGCTTCCCCATCTACAAATGCCACATGTACCCTTTTAATCATTACCCTTTGCTTGATTTATCCACGTCCTTTATATCAAACATGTTATGAATACGGTACCGAATTTAACACCGATTTGAGCTTTGTAAAAAAATTGTATCGGTACCATTTTGGAAAATTTTTTAAATTTATAAAATAGTTTTTAAAAATTTTAAAAATTGCAAAATAGTTTATATTGGTATATTATACCATTGTACTGTATATTATCAACCATGCTTTTAAAAATCTTAATAACAAATAATAATGACAATTAATATGAAATAACAATAATTTTTAAATATTTTATATATAAATAATAAACATAATTAATATAAATAAAAAATTATCAGCATACAATTATAAAATTAAGAATAATACAAAGTATTTAAAATATTACAATAATACAAAATATTTTTTAAATTTATAAAATTGTCCCTGAATTTTTTTAAAAATTATAAAATAGTCTATTGTCATATTGTAAAGTTGTAGATTATTTAATTTAGCTTTTTTGTTTATATCTTATTCATTTTAGTTTATATATATCTTTATTATATTTTAATTATTTCTATATATAATAATTA
>JANKOD010000005.1:29341507-29357414 GCA_026284645.1 Erythroxylum acuminatum | reverse complement strand
TTAGTAATAAAATATTTATTATTATTTTAAAAACTTTGAAAAAAAGGGGGGAAGGAGAGGTAGGAGGGAGGGAGAGAAATTTTGAAAATTTTGCAAAAAAAATCCCTCAATTTTTTAAAATTTCAGGTATCGGCGAGTATTTGACTGATATTTTGAATACCGACCGGTACCGCCAAAATTGGCCGGTACCGACTGATATTTTTTACCGGTATCAACTATACTCGTACCGGTACCGAATTTGGTCCGGTACCAACCAGAACGGTACAAAATTAAAAACACCGGATATAAGTGAGAAATTCCCGGCTTCTTGCCCCTTTATTTTTTCACTTCTTAAACTCGCAAAGAAAATTAGACATGAATGGTCACATCTTTGTATATTTTGATATTAAAATTGTCGTGGTCCAGATTCATTTTATGAATGTTTACTTAGATTAATTCTATTAAATTTGAATTTTGGAGGTTTTAACAATCTTATTGAAATGAGTATGCATTATAGATTTTATCTTCTTGAAGATTTGAATCAGCAATTACATCAAACAAGAATACTTAACAACTGATAACATGTGATTACAACTATATTATTTTTTGATATCATTTGTTACTATAGATAGCTCATATCTATAATAGTCTGTAGAATGTTCTCATTCTTTTTTTCTTTATACCATCTCTTATCACATGTGTATATAAAGGTTCTAAAACCTTTATAAATACAACACAATTATTTATTCTAAACACATTGTTAGATTGATGAGTAGATTTTTATCCAATTTGGTAAAGGTACATTGGGAAGCAGTGGAGTTGATTTCAAGTATCTACAAGGCACTTCTAGATTGTATTTAAGTTTTGAAGTGTTAAGCCAATTTTAAAAAGGTACCCAGTTACGAACATGGCTGACGTTTTCAATAACAGAAAGTTGACCTTAAAATATTTGTTCAAATTTGAAGGAGGAACTATTTCTTGGCAATCTAAGTTGTAAAAGTATATAGCTTTGTGCACTACTGAGGTAGAATATATTGTAGCCATAGAACTTGGATTTAAGTAAGAATTCCATGTATCATTCCCACACTAAGCATATTAATGTGAGGTACCATTGGTTACGACATGTGGTTGAAAAGCAACTAATGAAATTAAGGAAGATTCACTTGACAAAGGTGATTCTCGAGAGCAAGCTTGAGCTTTGTAGTAAGCTCACCAGGATGATATACAGGTGATTCGTAGGGTGGTATATTTCTCCCTCGAAATGGGTTAGAGAGAGATTGTTATGTAATCAACCCCATTTTATAGATATTCACTTGACCAATTCCGCTAAATCTAAATTTCAAAGGTCTTAATTGTCTTATTGGATCAAAAGGAGTGTATGCTATAAATCTTCTCTTATTGAAAATTTGAAGACAAGTTTGAAGGTCACTATTGGTTTAAATAACTTGATTCGACTATGGTTTTATTAAAGTTTGACTTTAAGAATTTGTTTAGGAGTAATAATAATGTGTGTGCACGTCTGTGTGTATGTTTATACTCAATAGTAAAAATGGTTAATGAAATCTTTTGAGAAAATTTTAAAGAAAGCTAAAATAACTAGATTAGCTTTAATTATTTTGTAAAGTATCCTTAAGTGAGAAAACTTAGAAACTTTTATTAATTCGTATTCAATTGTAAAGATGGTTAGCAAAAGTCTTTTGAGTTAATAAATTTTATTGCTAGTCTCTCTCGCGATTTTTACTTCTAAAGAGCTTTTTACGTTAAAATTTTGTATTTGTACATTTTTAATTATCTATGTTATATAAGTAATTTGTTGTTAGAAGAGTAATCTCAGAAATGTGAGCATTACCACCCTAATAAGTGATGTCAAAAGCCAACAAATAGAATATTGAGTAACATACAAAGCTAGCAAATTTAGAATGAGTAGGGCCATTTTGGTCATCTTCTGGGCTTATCCTCAAGGAAAGCTGTGTAGACAAATTTCTATTCCACTGCGGCTTTCACTTTATAGAACATCGAG
The DNA here is from genome assembly GCA_026284645.1 of Erythroxylum acuminatum. NCBI lineage: Eukaryota > Viridiplantae > Streptophyta > Magnoliopsida > Malpighiales > Erythroxylaceae > Erythroxylum > Erythroxylum acuminatum. The sequence continues at coordinate 29,355,415 of JANKOD010000005.1, read as the reverse complement.
GACACCTGTGCACCGTCGGATCGTTTTTAGTCATTTAAAAAGTTTGTGGGACCAAAATAACTATATCTGTGGCAGTAGACGCACGTGTGATCAGCCGCCGGCGAAAAAATCGACGTGACCAGAAAGGGGCAACGTGTGTCATGTTTTGCCGCTCTTTCACACAAGTCATGGAGAAACTTGTGTGAAAGAGCGCTTGAAGTGGGAAGTGGGACGTGTCAGTGGGGGTTATGTCTGTCAGCTCTACACACACGTCATGGAAAAACCTTTTGACCGCTTGCCATTGTCTCGAGATCTTCAATAACCGTGTTCACTGATGTTGTTCTAATTTCTTTTTCTTGCATTTTCCAGGATTCTACTAGTTGAGCCGGAGGCCTCAGCTTCTTGCTCATTTAATGTTAGGTTCTGATATGATTAGCCTAATTTTTGCTCTCTAATCAGTAATCACCCATTGTCAGTTGAATTACGAGTCTCGTGAAATTCACAAAAACAATTTAACGAGAGTTTGACGCGGGTTATTTGTTGTCTTAATTCTTTTTGACGAGTTGTATTTGAAGAGAAAGCACTAGGAATAAAAAAATAACACGCTTGATTCACGTTATATGGTACACGAGTGTCTGGCCCAATCTAAACACATCAGAAGATCTCGGTCTTGAATCTAAATATTGTTTACGACAGTAGAACTTGTTTATGTTAGAGTGTCCCATATTGCCTAGACATGAATATGTTAAAAGGTTTATAAGTGGTAAGGGTTAACTATCCAAACAACTAGTTCTAGTTATTTGGACAATGGTTGACTCAAGCCCAATTCTTGTTAGTGAACTCTACACTCTGCCCATATTAAAAATTTCAACATGATATCAGAACCAGTTTGATGTCAGGAATCCCACATCGGACAATTATAAAGGCATTCAAGAGTTTATAATAGTGTACAACCCTTCCCCTCTTGAGCTAGCTTTTGGGGGTGAGTTAGGCAATTCTAACATGGTATCAGAGCAGGTTTGACCCGGATTCTTAATTTCCCGGTTGTCCGTCTGGATGTCCAGTCGCTGCGTATATTTCAAGTGACAACTGAATGTTCAGCCCCAGTTGCACTTGAGGGGGAGTATTAGAGTGTCCCATATTGCCTAGACATGAATATGTTAAAAGGTTTATAAATGGTAAGGGTTAACTATCCAAACAACTAGTTCTAGTTATTTAAACAATGGTTGACTCAAGCCCAATTCTTATTAGTAAACTCTACACTCTGTCCATATTAAAAATTTCAAACAGTTTAGTGTTGGAAAATTAGTACCCCACAAAAAAAAGAAAGAGATTTAGGAAAGCCGTACATTACGAAGGTTCGGTGAGAAAGTGCTCCTGAAAAAGCCTTACATGAATTGGGATTTTGGTGACAAGTCAAGATTCTGAATCAGCCTTTCTCATGAAGAACGTGGTTCGAAGATCACTATATATGAATAGACCCAAACAAATCCGAGTGACGGTTGTTTCAGATTCTTGATTTGTGTTTCAAGTAAAAGAGATGCCTGCAGATTTCTCTGGTATAGTAATGAGATTAAGACCCAATCGTGTTTTAGTGGATTTTCATATTACATTATACTATTGTCTCTGATTTATGGTTCGTATTTCAACTACACGAGATACTGTGAAGATTTTTTCTGGTGCAGCAAGGAGACCAATAGTCTCGTTTCAGTTCAAAGATACGCACTAGATGGACTGCATGATCTTAAGCTTAATTTTGCTATCAAGCATTCGTGTAATTTTCTCATGTATCAAAACGGATTTCATATTAATGTCACATGAACCGCATGTGGGTTCTTTTTTTTTTTTCACAATCTCTAATTTCTAAATGAGGATTGTTAAATTTAAAGTTATTTTAGTAAAACTAAAACTTGAGAGGTAAGAAGCAAGAAACTCTGACAAACACACAATTTACCAATCATGGAATTATGAGAATAATAATCTATAATTTGATATTTGAATCATGCTAGAATTTTTTAAATTCTAATTGGGTAATTATTAACTACAAATTTTCATAAAATTAAGATTACGAAGATTAAATTTAGTTCCAATGAAAGATAATAAAGAAACACAATAAAAAATCTAGTTAAATATATTAAAGTTTACTAAGAAAAATATCATTATCTATTAGACATGTAACGAGAAAATCCAATAAAATTACTATAAATAGCTGATAAAAAATCCTGTAAGGCCATGTATTAATAAAGATACAAAAAGATGCTAATCTCACAAAATTATACATCTTTCGTTAATGTTAATCGTAGATTTCAATAGCTTGTTCATACGTCGAGTAGTTTGTTCATCGAAAAATTAATCATAAAATAGATAATTTTTCACTTTTTTCATTTAATTAAGATTCATATTATTTTTAATGAATTCCTTTATTGCAACAGATAATGGAAGAACTAAGTAAAAAATCGCAAAAGAACCGAATTTTATAAGTCTAGACAATATATTTCTTGAAGCATCTTCAAGATCTCGAGGAGAATTTCACTTTATCCCTTAAATTCTGAGATGTGGAAGGACACTGCAATTGGAAACGTTACTCGAATAAATGTAAGAAGGGAATGATCAAGGATGTAAACATGTAAAAGAAAAACTAACAAAGCTTCGATATAGTTATTTTGTTTCTCATATATATCTACGCCTGAGATTGTAATCCCGATAAAATGATGTAAAAACCACACAAAAATAAAGTGCAGAAAATTAAAAGGACCCAGAATATTGTATTGCTGTTCAGATATCAGTTTTTACAAAAATAAAGTGCAGAAAATTAAAAGGACCCAGAATATTGTATTGCTGTTCAGATATCAAAAGATACCCTACGTCAGCGGGGCTTTGCCCAGTTTCAAGGTTTTCAATATAAATTCCATAAAGAATAGATGAAGGCAAAGTTGTGCTTCTAGTATCCTAAGTAGTATTCTGACAACTCTATAGTTGTCCAGACTACCTCATCCATAGAAGGCAGATTTTCTTCTCACCAATCTCTAAACACTCCTCACGCAAGATGCCTAAAACACAAAAGGCAATAATTCAAACTCTATTTCCATAAATCTAAATCACCTCACACAAATGGTGAAATTCCTAGCACTCAGAAGAACGAAACCACAAACAACAACTCATGCAGACGTTAAACCCTCTCCCATGTGGATGTTAACAACTCTCTGTTTATGCCTTGCTCGTATTTGTCTCCTCTGTTTCTGCTGCTATGACTTCTTCCTTTTATAAAACTAAGTTGTAGAGTCCTTCTTTGCTTCTGTATGGATAGGAAATCCCAGAAGATAAGAATAGAGTGATTTTCTTGTTCTTCAGTTTTCCTATTTTGCAGTCTTCAGGATCGAATAGAATTCCTTTAAGTTTAGAGTTCTAATCCTTACTGACTTAGTTTCCTTATTAAACAAATCTTTTGAATCAAACTAGAATACTTTAAAGTTGTCAAAAACTGCCAACCACTCGATCCGTAATATTCAGATTGTCTATCTTGTCTTCGGATGAGTTTGCATGGACCAGGCAAATGCCATGAATGCCACGTGCTCTCCTCCACATGAGTTATTAATGAGTCTTCATCTGTTGTGTATTTTGTATATCGTCTGAAGCTGGATGAATGCCTGAAGCCAAACGAAGCCAGACGAAGGCCTTGTGCCGACTTTAAAATGTAGTTACAATCTCCCCCTTTGGCATTTTTTGACAAAACTCCCAAGCCATGATATCAGAACAGGAAACTAAGCAATAAGCACTCATCCTCATTTGTTCCCCCTTTTTGTCAGAAATTCCAAAGGTTGACAACGTATAAGAGAAATAATGTTAACTTGGCTCCCCCTTAACAAAATATCCAAACAATTCGATTTCTGGAAAAGAAGGTATTGACATAACTCCCCCTCAAACAGAGCTTTTCTTGACAAACAGATAACTTATGATACAAGATCTATTAGAGAGAACAAACTCCAAGAGCTCCACGGAGGAACTCAAACTTGGCCGGATCGAAGCTCTTAGTCAGTAGATCTGCCCAATTCTTCTCTGTTGGAATGTACTTTAACACTATCTTCCCATCTTCAACAAGATCCTGGATGCAGTGATGTCTGACTTCGATATGCTTGGTTCTGGAATGAAGGACTGGATTTTTTGAGATGCTTATGGCACTTGAATTATCACAGTAGATCGTCAGAACCTCTTGCGAGATACCATAGTCGACCAACATTTGCTTCATCTATAGCAATTGAGTACAACAACTTCCAGTAGCAATATACTCTGCTTCAGCCATATATAGTGAGACAGAATTTTGTTTTTTGTTATACCAGGACACCAAATTGTTTCCTATGTAAAAGCATCCACCGGACGTGCTTCTTCGATCGTCTGAGTTACCTGCCATAACTGCATCACATAAACCTACTAGTGAGGAATCAATATCTTTTGTATACCAGATGCCCATATTGATAGTTCCTTTGACATATCTGATTATCCTTTTTACTGCCTTGATGTGAGACTCCATAGGATTAGCTTGATATCTAGCACATACACCCACAATATAGCTTATGTCTGGTCTGCTAGCAGTTAGATACAAAAGACTTCCAATCATGCTTGTATACAATCTTTGATCAGCTGGGATTCCTTTATCATCTTTTGAAAGCTTCTCATAGGCGTTCTGCATTCTTTAGCATTACTCATTCCAAATTTCTCAACCAACTTTCAAGCATATTCTTTTTGTGAAAAGAAAATTCCATCGCTTTGTTGTTTGATCTGTAACCCCAAGAACAAATTTAATTCTCCCATCATTCTCATTTCAAATTCCTCCTTCATTAGATCAGCAAAACTTTTTACGTCAGTACTAGAAGAGGACCTAAAAATGATGTCGTCGATGTAAATTTGAACAATAGTCAGTTCCCCATTACTTTTCTTGATGAAAAGCGTTTTGTCTACACTTTCTCTGACATAGCCATGCTTGATTAGGAAGATAGAAAGTCTCTCATACCATGCTCTTGAGGCTTGTTTTAGCTAGTAAAGAACATTTTTCAACCTCAACACGTGGTTTGGAAAATCTGGGACACTGAAACCTTTAGGTTGCTCTACATATACTATTTCTTTTAGATCTCCATTTAGAAACGCACGCTTGACATCTATTTGATAGAGCTTTATATCTAGGAAGGACGCTACTGCTAAGAAGAATCTTATGGATTCAAGCCTTGCAACTGGTGCAAACGTTTCTCCAAAATCAACTCCATCTACTTGAAAGTATCCCTGGGCTACCAACCTTGCCTTGTTCCTGACCACTATTCCATTTTCATCACTTTTGTTCTTGAAAATCTACTTAGTTCCAACGACATTCTGTTCAATAAGTCTGGGAACCAACTTTCATACATCCAAAATATTGAATTGTAATAGTTCATCTTGCATGGCTCTAACCCAGTATTCGTCTAACAATGTTTCTTCAACTTTCTTCGGTTCTATCTTAGAGAGAAAACAAGTATAATGAATGATATTGAAGGTAGCTATACCTGCCATCAGCTTATAGTCAGGTTTGGACACCCCGCTAGTTCTTCTTTCATTTAAGTCTCCAATGATGTCGGAGATGGAATGATTTTTTGTAACATGAGCAAAAGGTTGGAAGGTATTAGCTTTTGGATCTTTGTCTGATATCATTGGATCTTCCTTTGATTCCTCAATATCTGATTTATCCATTCTAGAGACATAATCCAGTAATTCATCATCTGCGTTCGATTCGTCTAGAGTTTCCAGAAACTTCACATTGTATGACTCCGTGATCGTGTTGGTTCTTTTGTTTAGCACACGATAAGCTCTACTATTTGTTGCATAGCTAAGAAAGATTCCTTCATCACTTTTAGAGTCGAACTTCCTTTTGTGCTCATTGTCTTTGAAAATAAAGCACTTGTTACCAAAATTTGAAAATATTTGACAGAGGGGGACTTACCTTTCTAGATTTCATATGGAGTCATCTTTGTTTTAAGTCTTAGATGAACTTTGATTGAAATGTAGCATGTAGTAGATATAGCCTCAGCCCACAAATTCCTAGGAATTGTTTTTGATAACATCATCACCCGAGTCATGTCCTGGAAGGTTCTATTTTTTTCTTTCAACATCACCGTATTGTTGAGGTGTTTTGGGAGCTGAAAATTCGTGAAATACTCCAATTTCACTGTAGAACTCTTCATACGTCGAATTTTCAAATTCTTTCCCGTGATCACTCCTGATTCGTTGGATTGTAATCTCCTTTTCGTTTATTAGCCATTTGGACAGTTTTTTAAACACCCCAAAAGTTTCTGATTTTTCCCTGAGAAACTCAACCTAGGTAAATCTGGAAAAATCATCAACGCAGACAAAGATGTAATACTTACCTCCAACACTAGCACATTCCATGGGGCCCATTAAGTCCATATGCAGAAGTTCTAAGTTTCTGGAGGCTATGATGGCATGTAGCTTCTTGTGTGTCTCTTTAGTTTGTTTCCCTTGGGTGCAGTCAGTGCATTCTTTATTAATTTGATCTTCAAGTTTAGACAGTGTAATACCCACATACCCCTAGAAGGATATATGAATGTCACACAAAACAGTACAAGCAAATCAAGGTATACGAAAACTTCCAGGAAACAATTCAGGCAAACGTACATTAAATTACATAGTACTTAACACAAACTCGCTGAAATATCCAAACCAAACTGAAGTATCGTTGTTACAAACTTACAAACAAATTCACACATACATATCAGATACAAGCCCAAAAGTCAAACAAAAATTTACATTATTTTCAAAATAACACTCAGACTTCATTGGCCATTGCGGTTGTCTTGTTCCAGTCTTTATTAACATCGTTCAGAACCTACACGGGGCAAATCCACCGTGCTAAGCATATAGCTTAGTGAGTAATAACTAAACTAAGCATAATTTGACAATTAATCATATTGAATCAAGTTATAGCACAAACAGATATTTAAATTTCAAAATAGTCGTATAGTTAACAGAACTGAGTATCAAAGAAGGCATAATCCCTTCAATTCAAAACATCATTTTGTTTATTTCAAAATCCAACATATATCAGAATACACAATCAAATGACTGCTAATCCATCAACAGAAGTGGGTAGCGAGACTTATATAGAAGATACTATAATTGGTATCATATCACAGAAGAGACTTAAATCTCAATAACAGAAGACACCGAAGTGTCAATAAGTGTTAGACACCGAAGTGTCCCAGAAGCAGTTGCAGACCCTTTTAGGTATGCCCATTTACCCACAACTAGGACTTAACAGTTTTAAAGCAAAACAAGGTCATTTCAGACATTTTATGTGCAAAGCAAGTAGTCAATCACATTCACATGCAAGTAGCACTTCCAATGATATAAACATGCATCAAACGCCTCAGACAATCAGTGTCCGAAATTCAGAACACAATCAGCATAAATCAGCTTCAACAAGCAGAACAAAGTAAGGTGTGATCATCTAAGATTACTTAAAAAAGCTCCTTGTTTGCTTATTGCCTCAAAGTCCCAGCAATATCTGGAATCGGTCGCTCTAAGGGTTCTTCTAAAACATTCAATACAAACATATATTACTATTATGCACAATTATGAATTCAATTATGCACATTCATGTATACTGAATTTGTATGATGCATTTTCATGTCAAAAATCCTGGTTTCTTATCCTTAATCTAATCACATTATCGATCATATGAGATCATACTCAATCTCTCAATTCAAATTTATTTCACAATTCACCTTCGGATCCACTTTACTCAATTATTCTCATCAGGACGCTGAGGTAATTAGGTAATACTGTCTTCTAGAAAGTTTTCCCTCTTTGTCTTAGGTTTCCAATGATACCAAGTTCACCCAATTTGGTTTAGTATTCAAAGAGTTATGCTCAAAATACCACAGACTATGTACATTTGAAATTTTTGGCTCATGTCTCTAAGTTGTACACCTCATAATTCTCAATTTCAATATCCAAAAATTACAAACTTTATAACAATTTAAAGCTAAGAGAATAAACTTCAACTTTGGTGAAGACACCTTAGTCTAATTCTGCCTACATCAATACAGTTTATTCAAAAACCACAAGATATGATTTCTATCCCTAGTAGTGCTACAACCTAAGCCAAGATTCAATTTCACACCAAATTTTGAAAATCTTAGAAACAACATTAAAATTCAACTACTTCAAAATAGTTGTAGAAACATGTCTCTAGTTTAATCTGAATTAAGAACTAACTCATTTAGAGATCCACAGTTCAAGTTATAATTGAAATACCAAAGCAAGTTCAGTGAAAACACTTCATTTATCATAATCCAGCATACTTCATCATTTTCTTCCAGCTTTTCCCTAAAACAAACTTTCAGGTCAATGTTACACGGTAATTTTGACAATAAAAATGAAGGATTTAGGCCAAACATTCTTCTAAACATTTTTTCCTTTATGTCTTAAGTTTTTACTGACACCAATGTTATGCAATTTGGTTCAGTATTTGGAAAATTATCCCCAAATGACTACAGACTGTTCACAAAGAGTGACAGATTCCAGATACTCAACTTAAAGTCAACTTTTGACACACTTAATGACAGAAATCAAATTCAACGCCTTCATATAAGTTGTAGATATAAGTTTCTAATTTAATCCAAATTTAAATTCATCCAATTTGGATACCTACAGGGAAAGATATGGCTAAAATATCAAAACTTGTTCAGTAGAACTAACTCATCCGAACCAGTTTCTAGCATGTATCAAACCTCAATTCTTTCCCATTTCAGTACACAATTGATCCATATTATCATAGGATACCAAGTTTATAATTCCCTTACCTTACTAAACTTCAAATTCCACTCCAAGAATCCAGCTAAATCAAGCTTCCAAACATCCAGCACATACCTAAGTTTAAGGTGTAACTTTCAGTACCAACTAGATAATCATGACCTACTTCTTAATGAAATAACTTACAAAGATGATGATCCAAGCTTCAGAAAAGGTCTAGAAGTTAGAGAGGAGACGGAAAGTTTCGTGGAGAGAAGAAAACAAAATGAATAAAAAGAGCAAAACAGAAAAGTTTCCAACAGAAACTTGCTTCATCACCTCCTAGGTGCCACTAACTCCATAAGGCATGTGTCTTCTTACATGTGTCACATATGTCCTGTACTTAAGCTACCATTTGTCACATTTCCATTAAATCATGTTTCACTTAATGAATGCTGCCAAATGCCACAATTTTATTAGGTCACTTGTCACTTTATTAACTATGTCATTTGTCAATGTATCAACTATGCCAAATGTCACTAACTCATAGGCTTAATCATTGCAATTTTCATGTACCAATTTATCTTGTCACTTGAAAATTTTCTTAATCTAAATATACATTTAAATACCTCAATTCTCTAATGGTATCAATTAATTCCAATTTACTCACTATAGTCCACTTGATCAAAAATTCAAGAAATAAGTCTTTTGTATTCTAATCATAGCAAAATTCTAACTCCTATCACATATGTACTTTCATAAACATGTATTATTTCAACTAGGCTATATTTTGGGCCTTACAATAAGTCTTAGAAAACAACGTCAAGTTGAGAAAATGAAGTGTTTTTTTGCTAGGAAAATATATTCGAACTAATAGTTTTTACCTACGAATATTAGAAAACATAGCTCGTAGGTAGAACAGTTGAGTTTTAGCCACAAAAATTATTTTGTTGCTAAAAATTTATTGCTTTGAAAATTTATTTACAATGAAAAGCGTAGCTAAAAATGAGTAGATCCAAAAATAAATTTGTAGTTGAACAAATGTAGCTAATAGTCTTAAAAATTTGCGAAGATAAAATTTTTTAAGGTATTATTTCAATAGGCTACAATTTCTAAATTTTGTAGTCAAAAAGCTACTTTTAGCTACAATTTTTAAATTTTATAGTCAAAGAGTCACTCATAACTAAAATAGATTTAAGTTTTAGCTACGAAAATTATTTCGTTACTAAAAAATTTTTGCTACGAAAAATTGTTCATGAAAAGTGTAGTTAAAAATTATTAATTATGAAAATAAAATTGTAGTTAATCAAAAGTAACTAATAGTTTTAAAAAAACCAATGAAGATAAAACATTTTAAGGTGCTACAATTTTCAAATTTCCTAACCAAAAAGTTACTCTAGCTACGAATTTTAAATTTCATAACCAAAAGGTGACTTTTAACTGCAAATTTTAAATCATAGCAGAAGAAGTAGTCAAAAGTGATACTTGTTGTAGTGATGTTAGGATGCCTAAAAAGACAACGAACAGAAAGAAAGTAATTATATAACTACTTTTGTGACTATCACCGTTAAATAAAAAATTATTTTATATATAAAAATAATATCTTTTACTATTTATGATATTAATAATTATCAATGCCCATTCTTCGCTGGCTATCAAATAATAAAACCTCTAAGCACAGTCCCTCACTCTTACTTTTTGTTAAATTGGTTCAGAGTTGCCGATTGAGTACTTAAAATGTTTCGCAAACTAACTCGATATTGTAATTGGACAAAGAGTGCTAAGGGAGATCAAGTAATGATGATACACAATATTAAGCAAAGGAAGAATTGAAGTCAATTGACATTGGAATTTGAGTGGGTGGCGATAGATACTTCGTTTACAACAGCACGGTCAACCTTAGCCGTGGACACTTCTCAAGTTTTTAATTGAAAAGCTGGCAAAAAAGTTGCAAATGTTATTTAGACAATGACAAGAGGCCTCATTTCTCGGCGGCTGAAGTTTCGGAAGCTGGCACATTGGGGACTGGAGATGGGAGCAATGTTAACGCCAATATTGCACTTACTGCAGCCGCAATTGCTCCAGCAACGAATGCCGGCAGATTACCACCTCCAAAGAGAGCGTCCCATGGTCCACTTGCCATAGATACCAACATCTATACACAAAAACATCAGACCCACTTAATTATATATATTAAGAAACCCTTCCCTTCTTATATTGACAAGGAAATGGAAACTGCAACATGTTCAGATAAATACTTTTCAAGGAACTATTTAGTTAACATGTAACTAGGAACAGTAATCAATCATCCACATGAAACCGTACCTGTGGTATAACAATTGAGAGATTCAGAACTCCCAAAGAAAGTCCTGCGAAAATAAATGACAATGTTAAGGGATCGGATATATTATATTTTTTCTTTCTTTTCTTCAAGTAAAATTGAGCAAGGTATATATCAAGTTAAGACTTAAGAGTAACGGACGCCTCTTGGATTGATAAATCTCAAGTGTAATAACTAAACTCGCTCAGTTATCATAAAACAATACTTACAATATTGTACAGAGAAACTTAAAGCAAGTCTTGGTATCATTTTGCTGCCCTTTTGTTTCTGAAAAAAGAATGACAGACAGACTATAACTGCTTACCTTGACCTGAGCCAGAAGAACTAGAGAAAATGGACGCCAAAGCAAAAGGAACGCTGAAAGTTACCTACACAAAATAAGGAAACATATAACGTCAGTACGTACGGAAATTGCATGTGTAGCTTGGTTATGCTTCTTCCTTTCTTTCTGTTAAAGGTGTACCCGACGTCTGCCCTTAAAACAAAGAGCAATCACCTTAATAGTTTCAGTAGTTTGGAGTTAATATGATTTTTTTTTAGAACTCACCGCCTGGGGTATGCCCATTACGGAAAAGAGAGCCAAGGCTGCTGCCTTAATACCCGCTGGTGGCGAAGAGAGCGTCCCATGTCCAGCGATGGCCATTGACTTCCGTGATGATTCAGCCATCTTGGTGATCAAGACGGTCATGAACAGACAAACTGCTAAGATCATATTAACAATACCCCAAAGCCTCTTAACACCACCCAGCAAGCGGGACAAAAACTCAATTGCAAGTGACATGAACCCCAGAACCACTGAATTCAACATCAACCCAAGTGCTCCCGCTCGCACACCACGATCATATAGCTTCTCTTGATCAGCATTTCCATTTGAAGCACCTCCGTACACTTCTCTTCCCATCCAGTCAGTGTCGAACAACAAGAATGGGAACCATGCAATCCAATTGAGGCACGTTACCAAGAGCAAAATCCACATAGGTTTACCCATACTTTTCAGAGAATCCACCAATTGTCCGCCGAACGGAACATTTCTCCCTGACCCTTCCATGTCCTTCTTATCATTACCACCTTTAGTGCCATTTCTGTTTTCGCACTCCTCTGGTGACCATTGCTTTTCGGAGACGTAAATGAGAGCTACCACAGTTAGGATCATAAGCAAAAACACGGAGATAAGGAAACAAGACTTGAGATTTGCACAATATACATCACAGGCTTCGGTTTTTGTGAAAGGAAAGATGTGATATAGGTGAGTGTAGGACCCCGCGGAGAAGCCAAGAACGTTACCGACCGCCATGAAGAATGAGTAAAATGAATTGGCGGTACGTGTCCTAATCTGGTCGCCGGCAGAGAGATCAGCAAGAAGGGCACGACAAGGCCCTTGTAGCATGTTGTTGGCAACGTCAAGAATCCAGAAACCTGCCACAAACACCGTGATGGCACGTCGCTTAATAATATTCCTCTCTAGGGTGTCCCCCAAATGGTGACCAATGTCGGCGGCGAATCCGATGAGAACCACGGCGATGGCGACGAAGACAGCCCCGGAAGCTATGAAAGGGCGACGGCGTCCAAACCTGGACTTACAGATGTCACTGTAGTAGCCGACGGTGGGTTGGACTAGCATACCGGAGACGGGACCACAGAGCCAAATGAATGCAGCCCACTTATGAGGAATGCCAAGGAGTTGCACGTATGGCGTTAGTAGAGAGAGTTGCAGAGCCCAACCAAATTGGATTCCAGCGGCTATTGACGCTACCACTATGATCTTTCTCATGGGGCTGGGAGATGGTGGGGGCTGCTCTTGATCATACAGATAAGAGCTATGCTTATTTTTTTGCTTCGAAGCTTCGGTATCCATGGCTGTGTATACAGTGAAAGGGTGTGCGAATGATTGTGAGGAGTGAGAAGTGTGTGTGGGGGTATAAATACCAGGTTTAGGTCTGTGTGGGTGTGGGGGAGTTCGTGTGTGTATGGTTGGGGCAGCAATATCGGCAACTGTGAAAAAGGGGTGGTGCGACCTTATCCACTTGTCATCTGTCTCTCGATCCTAACCGGTACTTTTAGATTCTTACAGTCATTATCAACGTATTTATTATGAAGATCGAAAGAACTTGGATAAGAGAGGGGAGCGAAAGAGAATAAAGGAGAAACCAACAAAGTTAATTTTTTATCTTTTCATTTAATATAATTTGTCTATTTATTATGGACAAAAGCAAATCAGAACTAATTAAATTAGTTAAATAAAAAACTGTTTATTGTTATTATTTCCTCTAATTAGAATAAAAAAGTTAAGCTGGAAATTGTTGCTTCCAAAATTTCTAATACAACTAGACAATGATATTATTAATTAAGACTTTCTAGATTAAACTGCAAACTTCTAACCGTTATGGTTTACCCTTTCCAACGCAGTTTGTAAGATTTCAGTGAAAGCCAATCTGGTATATCTATTCTTTAGCTTCTTGCTTCGACAGCTCCTTTCAATCAAATATTGCCGGCGGCCATCTACTTTGCTGAACGAGCGGTCCAACTAGAAGTTTTGGAATCGATAAACAACTTTTTCAATCTAGTAAAACATTAAACAAGATAGTAGAAATTTTCTTGTCAGTCTGTACGTTAATCCCTTCAATTTTAAGACACGAAAAGATTAACTAGGAAAAGAACTAGTGTGCTTATTTGGTGGGTATAAAAAAAAAAGAATAGTTATTGGTTCAGCCGGATTCTGCTGGATCGGATTGCCATTGTTCTGATCCATAGCTTTGCGTAACTCTAATAATCGGACATCTGCAAAACAGACAAAAGGCGCGCCGGAGGTTGTT
>JANKOD010000005.1:29268861-29304344 GCA_026284645.1 Erythroxylum acuminatum | reverse complement strand
GGCGCGTGCTATCAGATGACCGATCTGTACTGGAGGAGTATGAATTGGGCCTGGGCTTAACACCTTCAACGGACCGATCTGTCGGTCCTTGGGTCCCTGGCGAATACCGACCCAACCAAAACCAATTAAGCTAAACAGTCTCTTTTCACTCACCATAAACTTTTAATAGTATTTTTACCGGCCAATTTTAAATCTAAATACACTAAAAGCTGTGACCTTTCTCAAAAGCCTTGTAACATTTGAAATTAGTAAAACATCATCAACAATGTTCCGATAAGAATCCTATTGAGATATAGAGTTTGGAGAGGTCAAGAAACATGCAAACTTATCCTTAACTAATAGAAATACTGTTTATGATAAACCTACGACCAAAAAGAGTTTTTTAGAAACAATTGAAAGAAAACAATAACCAAATATATGAACAAATAACTATAACAATGATAATAATAAATAAATAATAAGATCAAAATAAAGATAAAAAGTAAGTAAATAAATAAATAGATAGGAAAGAAAATAACTAAGTAAATAAAATAAACAAGCAATTGAAAAGAAAAGGTATAAAATAAATAAATAAAATAAATAAAAGATTACGATTAAAAGTATTTAGGCTAAATAACAGTCATAAAATTCAGGTTATATAAGATAGGCTATATTGTTAAGAAATTGAGAAATTACCAACACTTGAAAAGAACCTAATTCCACCCCTTTAGAATGATTCCAAAAATATTTTCAACAACTGACGTTGGATGATGATGTAAATGTTGGGAAACTGGGACAGGATCAGATCCTGATCATAGCAGAATAATTATGAAACTTTTTCTTATTTTGATTACCCAAAAACTAATATCACTTTAATTATAAAAATGATTAACACATAAATCATAATAAAATGTGAATCTTAATTTGTACCTTATTCTGAAGCTTAATCATTTTCTTGTGTTATATCTCTCGAATCGTTTCCAAAACTGACTCATCTCAACCACCACAATCACACGATTTTTTAGCCTTTGATGATATCCACTGACCAGGTTGAGAGAACTCTATAACTCTTACAGAGAGGGTTAAGCAAAAAGTACTAGCTCCATTAAGCTTATTTATAAAAAGTTTTGGAAACATTATAAATTTAATTTAATTTAAATTTAAATTTAAATTTCAAATTTAATTAAAATCATAAATAATTCTAATTGAATACCAATTATTCCCAAATTAGGTTCAATATCTCATTTTTAATAAACAATCAAGTTCAACTTGATTAAAAATATCTTTGTTCTCTTCAACCATACTTTATGATAGACCTATTAGGTTCCTAAATATGTTGACAATGATTATAAATTATAATTCTAAGTTATAAATAGAATTAGATAAATTAAAACTTCTTTTAATTTATCTTTAATTCTCCAATTAAATAATTTATAATCATATATTAAGATTGACATGTAGCAACACATCATGATCACCAAATATTTAGAAATGTCAAAGTGGTTTAAACTAACCTTTTCGTATATGATTTTTCTATATAATTCAATCATTTTATCATACAATATTCCAATTAGACATAGACCATAGAATCAATGTCTACCCTATTTTGAGTCCAATTACATTAGTTATTTGTCATTATCTATTGATTTAATTAATAAAATTTATAAATTATTTACAAAACATCATTTTATCATAGCCAAGGATTTGTCGAGTCAATCCCAATCAAGAACAACATAACATTCTCTAAAATTACTTTAAGGTGATGAATCATATTTTGATCATTTAACTATCTCCATCATGTTACATCCAATGACTATTGACTGAACTACGTACAATTAGAATTAGGTCATAAGTAGTATCAAAACATAACAATTCTTATACAAGAAATTTTTGGAGACATCAAGTCAAATGATCACTTATACAATTATCACAATGAGAATTTTTATAGACATGCTAGTAATGTTCTAAATGGAT
The DNA here is from genome assembly GCA_026284645.1 of Erythroxylum acuminatum. Lineage (NCBI taxonomy): Eukaryota > Viridiplantae > Streptophyta > Magnoliopsida > Malpighiales > Erythroxylaceae > Erythroxylum > Erythroxylum acuminatum. The sequence continues at coordinate 29,302,391 of JANKOD010000005.1, read as the reverse complement.
TTCTCATATCGGGCCAGTTCAGAGAATATGTTCTCTAACAAGCATCTATACATTTTAAGTATCTCAATACTTTAGTCTATAAGATTGACTAATTTTTTTCATAAGGAAAAACATAACATGTCACAGTCTTTTTATGTTCTATTAATATCCAATCTTAATAGAACAATAACTAGGAACAATTTAGGGATAATACATATATACAATATGAATTTTATAATCATAATCTTATTATAATTTCATTTGTAATGTATAATTATCACATGGACTTTATCACACACACACATATATAAACATGTACAAGATAAAGAATGTCTTTAAATAGTTGTCTCTAAACTACAACCAAACTGATTGGCTATAAGGCATAAACTAACAATCTCCCACTTCCACTTAGTCATTCGTTTAAGTATCGTATACCATATCACCATATGATGATCATGCTACTACTTGGATAGTGGCTTAATAAGAGAATTCTACAATATTCTCTATAGCGAGCACTTGCTTAAACCTTATACCTTGCATCTTAATTATCATCATAATTAAGAAATTTTTGCCTAAATGCATCCTTGGATCTTTGATAAGACCTTAGCTCCTTTTACACACCCAATGGCTCTAATGTTTCATAGTATATTATTGTCTTGAATAATGCAAGGAGCTACATCAAGTTCACTACTAATCCAATTAGTCATTTCTACTAAATGAAAATTGTATTATAGCTTAATTAGTAACCATTGCAACATTGGAACCTTTTCAATCTTAAAATGATATTGTTCTAAGTAAAATAAACCTTAATAGGATTTAATTCTAAAGTAAATATTCTTATCTCTTTGAACTCAAATACAACTCATACATAGAATAATGAATATCTTTAATACTTCACAAGTATTTGATATCTCAAATACTAAACATCTTTAGTAGATTATCTATGTACTTGGACTTAGAATAGGTGAACAACTTCCAATTTATTTCTATATATCTAATTCCTAGAACTAAGGTATTACCTTTTCATATCCAACAATAGTTGTTCTTGGATAATTATATTTCAACAATTAAAATTTAGAATTGTTGTTTTCGATGAGCAATATGTCTCCATATACTCCCAATGAAGAGGACAACTATACTCCCATTAAATTTTTTGTAGACATGACAAATTCACATTCATCTCAAAACAAACTATTTGAATTCATCAAGAAAGTGAATCTTTCAATGTCTTTTAGCCTTTCAATTATACATCAAATGTATCAACAAAAACACTAGTTCCAATTGGATGTGTTGTCATGAGACTTAAACTTTTTAAATTTCATCTTACTCCCACTACTTATCTTAAAAACCATTCTCTTGTAAGTATACATTGAAACAAACAATTTGTTCAATAGGTCTGTAAGATTATATCCAACCTTTTGGATATTTCATAACCTTTTATTACCCAATTTAGTTCTAAACTTAATGGATAATACATGCTTCAACTAAGCATCACATTCTTAAATCATTAATTTTGCCTCTTTCAAAGAGTTAGCATTTCATATATAATATGAAATCTTGATAATTGATGCAACTGGAACTATTGAAGGTAAGTCATTGTAGTAGGCATAGCTATAGAAGAAATAATATTACATCATACATCTTATATTGTATTTTCTTCCTTATATAAAACCATACTCTTAAGAAATTTTATCATGAAGGTATTCACCAAAGAATCTCATTCCCTTTAGATAATCGAAATTTTAAAACTCACCATAATGATCTCATTGAAGTGCTTCAGTATTCTCAATACTTAATTTCTACTTATATTTAAAGAACTTAAATTTTCTGAAATTATAAATCAACATTTCATATAAGGCATTTAACTATATCATATAAAGTTATTAGTAATCTAATGAAATATAAGTATCATCCCACTACTTATCTTAAGAACCATCCTCCTATAATTGTCAATTGAAGCAAACAATTTGTTCAATAAGTCTGTAAGAATATATCCAACCTTTTTGATATCTCATAACCTTATTATCTAATTTAGTTATAAACTTAATGGATAATATATGCTTCAATAAGCATTACATTCTTAAATCGTTAAATTTGGATCTTTCAATGACTTAACGTTTCATACCTAACATGATATATTACTAACTGATTTGATTGGAACTATTAAAGGTAAGTCATTGTACTAGGCATCGTTATAGAAGAAATACTATTACATTATACAATATCTCATATTGTATTTTTCTCCTTACATAAAACCATACTCTTAAGAAATTTTATTATGAAAGCATTAACCAGAGAATCTCATTCCCTATAGATAACTGAAAATTTTAAAACTTAACGAATCGATCTCATCAAAATGCTTCATCATTCTTAATGCTTAATTTATGCTTAGATTTAAACAATTTGAACTTCTCATAATTTTAAATCAACATTTTATTTAATATATATTACTTTGTCACATAAAACCATTAGTAATATAATGAAATATAAGTATCATCCTTTCATGAATTGTTATTCTATCTAATATATCATATGTACAAATTTAACAATTCAATACCATTATCATACTTTCTCCAAAAGTTGATTTGGTTAGCCTTCAACTTAACAAGTTTCTTAAGTTTCATACGATTCATAATCAAAAGGATACAAATATCCTTGCGTGTAACTTTATGATTCTCATTATGATGATTTAACCAACATGGCATAAAAGGATGGTCTCAGTTATCCAACTTTGTATTCTTGCCACTTATATTGAGCATAAGTCTCCTTTGATCCAACACATACAAAACTATTTGTATAAAGTTGGATCAATTACTTTTACTAGTTGGATCAATTACTTTTACTCAACAATTTATTTTTTATCATGCATTGAACATTATAACAATGTTAAATCTAAATTTTAGTATCAAATACTCATAAGCATGAATGAAAAATAAATATGATCTCTATCATATCACGTATAGGCAAGAAAAGTCACGCAATCATTTTTTTTCTTGTGACAAATATTATCACACTATAATAAATGCCTTTAATTGATGTCCATTTTTTTTTCTTTTAGTAGGTTAAATTAAGTGGAACAATTCCAACAAGGTGTTATACATTTCAGCTCTACTTTATGCAACCTCTTACATCTTGCTATCATGGTGTGGACATACATCTTACTTGCTGTCATCAAAGTTTATGAGACATTAGTCAACCAAAATGTTAATGCATTTTGTCATCTATATGATTTTGACATATTTCTATAACTTTTTTACTAAATCCTCAACAGGGGTTATCACAAAATTACATAATAGGTATGCAATTTTTTTTATCAAACTTTGAGAACTCTTCTCAAACATAACCTATGTTCAAGAAATTTAGTTCACTAACTTAGTACCAAGTATACTAAATAAGGTAAATTCCACTCAAACAAAATATAAATGTAAGAAAAAGCAAGTAATTAACTATATGTCATGACTACCAAATGATATTAGGATTTTAATCATGTATTTGGTTACTCCCACTATTTTATTTGAAATAATAGCCCTCACTACTATTCAAAAAGATTAATCTTTCTAATAGATTAGGATCCCATTCAAATATAATTGATTTTGGGTTTGCTCAATAAACCAAGTAAACTTAAAATAGGTAGATAAAAACTTCATCAATCACATCTTATGTAACTCCTAGATTCATTAGGTGACAATTTTTGCCAAAATATATCTTATATATTATTCCTAATTCTAACTATAAATTCATGTGATCATGAGCTTGCTCATCTAAATCACACAAATTTTGTTAAATTGAGCCCACTTTTATAAGAATAAACATATTCAGGTTAAAGCAGCTTTAAGTTTGCTCAACAAGCCTAACAATAAACATAACTATGATTTATTCTTATAACAATGGAAGGTAATAATCACATTCTCAACGTGTATTTAATATTTTAACGAGGGATTTAATTTCATTCTTCTCATCAAACACAAAATTATATATAATAATATCACATACATAAAACATGCAATTTAACATGCATCCAATATATATATCAAACATATAAATAAAATATGCAACTTATGTACTCATAATCAAATTATATGCACAACATCAAGCTTTGATTCTAGCTATTGACCTTCATAATCTAAAATAATATTTCCAACTTTTTGAAAAAATTAAATTAGATTAAATTCGTTGATTCCTAAATGAACTAAATTCCTATTCCAAATAGAAATTTAATTTGATTTGAAAAACTTTTCAAATCCTATTGGAAACTATTTCCAATTATAAAATTTAATTGGAAGCAACTTTTAATAAATTATGCTACTTATTATAATTTAGAAAATAATTAAATTAGAAATAGTTTTTCAATTGGATTAGAATGTCTTACTGATTATAATTTTGAAAAGGAAAAGAATGTATTACTGATTATAATTTAGAAATATCCTATTTCAAAATTATATAAGTAATACATTCTAATCTAATTAGAAAACTATTTCTAATTTAATTAGAAATTACTTTTCCTTAATTAGAAAACTATTTTCTAATATTAAAGGAAACTAATTTCAAAATTAAATAAAACACTTTTAAATTTAATTAAGAAAGCTCTTTAAATTATTTATATAGAGATTGATTTCTTAAAAAATCTTTCCTCAATAAATTAGAAAATATTTTTAAAAATATTAAAGAAAGTTTATTTTTCTTAATTAATAAATGAAAACACTTTTCAAATTTTAATTAAGAAAAATATCTTTTCTAATAAATAAATAAACTTATTATTCATAAATAAAGAAATAATTTTTAAATAAATAGAATAATCATTCTCTAAAAAAATAAAATCATAAATTAAGTAATCTCAATCAAATTAAAATACAAATTTGGTTAGAGTCATCTTAACTACAAAGAATATGCAAAACCCACATAAAATGAGGAATAGAAGGAATCTTTAACCAAGTTTGAGTAACTGGTTGGTTTTTACTTACAATTAATATAATTATTCTTATAAATCCTTGTAAGCTGACAGCCAAGTAGTAAATGGAATCTCATGATAATGTTGCATTAGCTTTTACTAGAGTTAATATAATTTCATTAAATTTTCAAAAAATTTGACATAAATAAATTTAATTAAGAAACACTTTTCTTAATTACTTTGGAAAATAATTTTCTTAATTTTAAAGAGTTTAGTTAATTAATTTCAATCTAATTGAAAATAACCAATTCTAATTTTAGAAACTAATTTTCTAAAATTAATTAAAAATTAATTTAATTATTAATCTTAATCACATTAAGAAATATAATTAACTTAAAATAATTCTAATTAAATACTAATTATTCCTCAATTAGATTCAATATCTCATATTGATCATTCTTTATTAAATATCTTATATTTAATCATAAAGTTTCTCAAACTTTACAATCAAGCCTAACTTGATTAAAACATCTTTACCCTCTTCAACCCATTCTTTATGAGAGACCCATTAGGTTCTCAAATTTGTTGGCAATAATTATAAATTTTAATTTTAATTCATAATTAGAATTAAATAAATTAAAACTCCTTTAAATTTATCTTTAATTCTTCAATTAAACAATTTATAATCATAGATCAAGATTGACGTTTAGCAACACATTATAACCACCTAAATATTTAAGAATGTCAAAGTAGTTTTGAATAGCCTTTTTACGTATAATTTTTTCGCATAATTCATTCATTTCATCATACAATGTTGTAATTAAATATAGAGTATGTAATTAATGTTTACCCTATTTTAAGTCCAATCATATTATCTTTGCGCCACTAAGCATTGATTCAATTAATGACATTTGTAAACTATTTACAAAATATCATTCTACCTTCGGCCAAGAATTTCCCGAATTAATACTACTCGAGAACAACAGAGCATCCTATCTAATTACTTTAGGGTGATGAATTTTATCTTGATCATTCAACTACTTTTGTATAGCGCATTTTATATCCAATGACTACGGACTGAACTACCCATAATTATTAGAATAGGTCATAAGTAGTATCAAAACATGGAAATTCCTATACAAGATAACTTTGGAGACTTCAAGTCAAATGGTTACTTATACAATCATCACAATGAGAATTTCTATAAATATACAAGTAATGTTCCAAATAGATTTATGATATCGTGTCAGTTTAATAAGTTTGTTCTCTAACAAGTACCTATACATTTGTTCAAGTATCTCCATATTTTATTCTATGAAACTAATTACTTCTTTCATAAGAAAAAACATAACATATGCTAGTATTTTACGTTCTATTAATGTCCAATCTTAATAGAACAATGACTATGAACAATTTATGGATAATACATAAATATAATATGAATCTCTTAATTATAATCTCATTATAATCTTATTTTCAATTTATAATCATCTCATGGACTTCATATCTAAACATATAGGATAAAGAATGTCTTTAAATAATTGTTACTAAACTACAACCAAACTGATTAGCAATAGGATATAAACCAACAGTAAATGACCCATCTTTGACGTTAACCGTGGCAGTCAATTTTTGCTTATGAGACTTGTATCACTATGCTTGTGTCTCTGGATTGTATGTACTCAAATGTTTCGTAGATACAGCTATCTCTATTGTCAAGGCGGAGCAACTTCAAGATACTATTAATGTATGTATACTTGCTATTAATTTGAATTCAAATTGAGATAGCAATTTAATATCTCCAAATTTGAGTTTTAAAATCTCCTATAGTGGTTTTGTTAGTGTTTGCATTATGACTCTTTCAATTAAGAAGCATTTATTTTTTGGTGCACCTAGGGTATCCACCGACGGAATCAGTGACTAATCATTTCGCTGCAGGAACATCTCCAACATGGGAGGGCTACAGCTGGCCCAGGAGCTTGCTGCATTTCCAAGGGTGGGATTCGAACCCCCAATCACTTGGTTAAGCGACGAAAGCATGTACCACCAACCCATTGAGTTAATTAAGAAGCATTTTTAGATATGATTCATTGTTCCTTTTATTAGTTGTTATAGGTCGAATTAATTGTTTTTACTAGGGATGATAATAGGCTCGTCCGAACCCACGGCCAGGCTTCTGTTTTGATGTCAAAATCTAAAAAACGAACAATTTTCTTTCTTTTTTATTTTCTGTTTAATGAACCAGAGAAATCTGTACACGTCTTTTAGGGAACGCCGTCAATCGCCGTTACAGGAACCGTCCATTTCTCGCCGAAGTTTCAGAAATAGATAACACGCTGAAAGTTAGTTGTGAAGTCACATTTCACATTTCACCAAACGGCCAAAGGCAAATGCGGTCAGCACAACGCATCGCGCCTAGATCGTAGCTTCCCATTTACACTTTTAGTTCCAATATCTCTCTGATATCGGATCGCTCACCATGTGGCGCTCTCTGTGGCGATCCATCGATCGCTTCTCTCTTCAACACTTCAAGTAATAAAATCTTCAAGAACTTTCTGTTTATCACTCTCCGACCCTAATTTTTTTTAGTTCTGTTTGGATTACTGATTTTACTTGTATTGTAATAATTTGAAAGCTGTGTGCCTGTGTCTAGAGGTGTTGAATTGGTGTTTGAGATGAGAAAAGAAAAGGGTAGTAAGCATTTGGTTGAGTGCAATTATTATTGCTTATTGAGAGTGATGCCCTTAATGCTGCTGTTTTGTTTGCCATTTTGTTGCTTTCCTCCTTGAACTTATTACTGTGTTGGTAAAGTCTTTTTTGTGTTTCGATGTCATTGATACCATGTTTATTGCGGTATAGATATGTAATCGGTGAATTGCGGCGAATCGAAGTCGTAGACAAGTTTAACCGGGTAAATTAAACCAGCTGTTATGTCATTGTACGATGCGTTAGATATTACAAAATATGATTAGATGTTTCTACTGTTGTTTCATTTTATTCCTTTTTTTATTTCGTGCAGGACTTAGTTATAGATCTACTGCAGTCTATCGTAGAGATAGTAACATATGGTGATAGACAAGATCCATTGATTTTTGAGTATGAGCTGCTCTTGGCGTACTGTTTTCTAAATGTAATTGCTCTTAACTCTTTTGTTAGTGTTGAGTAGTTAATTTCCTGCTTTTTCAGATGCTTCATGGAGTACCAAGTACTGGCGGAGTTTGTTCGGGTACTGAAGATTAGCAACAATTCAAGGATTGAGGCACCACTACTCCAATATCTGAGTATAATGATCCAGAACATGGATAGTGAACATGCAATCTGTAAGCTGCTAACTAGTCATTGATATGTAGGCGAGAATCTTTTCTTTGAACTTATAGTTCCTCCTTTCCTTTGCTTTTAAGTGGCCAGTCTAAATATTTGCTGCCTTTGTTCTTTTCAGCTTTGAAATGACTTTTTTTAAATTGTTTTTATTCAGATTATTGTCTTAGCAATGACTACATAAACAGCATTATAACCCATCAGTTCAAATTTGATGGGACAGATCTTGCTTCATATTACATATCCTTTTTAAGGTTCTTACACTGCTCTCTTCCTCTCTCTCTCTGTACTCCATTCTTCTCTGACATTATGACTTTTCCTGAAAAGCACCTAAACTAAGGTGGGGAGATATCTACTCTAGTCCTGACTTCAACCTTTTTTTTAAACCATAAATGGCGTTTCTTTTATATTACTTCACGACATCCTTAACTTTTGTCTTCTTTTTCCTTAATTAGGGCAGTGAGCAGCAAATTGAACAGGGATACACTTTGCCTTCTTGTAAAGGTTCAAGGGGTAAGTTCAAAGTCACGAGGTTTAGATTCTTTGATATTTTTTATGCATGTCTACCTGGTAAGCTATGGCCTAGAGTTGAATGCTTCAATTCCATGATAAGAGTGTGATTCATGATCATTAAGAATCAAATTTGTAGGCCATAGGGCCTTTGCTATTTAACTATCACATGGGTTAAAGTTATAATTTTAATGGATGTCATGTCATTTAGTGACTGGAAAATTGGTCCAACTTTTCCTAGGACTAAAAAGTTGTTGGATAATTTTTCTACCTTTGTATTGATTTGCAAAAAACCCAGGCCATGTTTGTTCTCTTCTCCATATCTGTTTCCCACTTCAAGTCCGCCATGGATAATTGAGGACTATGATTCAATTGATAACTAAATCATCAATGCAAGGGGGTGTTTCATGTTCTCGCTACAAAACATAGACATGGGTTAAAGTGAGGTTTCAGAGAGGAAGATGGTTCCCACCCTTTCTTTAAGATATATTAATCTGCAGAAAAAGAAAAAAAAAAAAGATTACATACCTTTTTGGATGGGAAAATTTCAAGCTTAATAGTGTTGGTGCAATTGGTTTATTCTTGGAAATAGTATCCAAATAATAGTTTTCTGATAATTTTGTACTGTCTTATAGGCCTAAATATGACGAAGGTTTTTGTTCCTTGTGTTGTTTTTTTTTGTAAAATAATCTAGGATGGAATCCACAGGTTCGATTTGTTGTTAAATTGTAGTGTATTTCCACAGATGGATACAGTGTTGTATTTGAGCATGATTGTGACAATCAAAACATGCAAGAGCCATCACTGTTGTTCTCACGCTTTTAAGATGTGCTTTTCTGTTATTATGATTTTCTATTAGTTTAATTCCTTCACTATGTTGACATTTCATCATGGGTTAAATAAACATGTTTTGATGTTCTTTAACTGACCGCAGGATGTTGTAGTCTCTTTTCCCTTATACAGTGAGGCTCTTAAATTTGCTCAGCATGGTGAAAAGATGATCCAAACAGCTGTGCGTGCATTGAGTCTTAACATATATAATGGTACTTTTCTGTTTTCTTTGTTGTTGTCCTTGGTGTTATTCTTGGTATAGAAGAGGATCATAATTTCCTTGCAAATATTATTCTTTTGATTTTGTAGTTAGTGATGATATGGTTCATCAGTTCATAACAAGTCTTCCTGTTTCGAAGTACTTCATGGACTTGGTTTATAGTTTGAAAGAGCAATCTGTTCATTTAGATAATCTTGTCCATGGTTCAAGGTGATTTTCTTTCCAATATCTATAGAACATGTTTGTTTTAATAACTTTTAGTTTGTTATCAGTAAGTGAACTACTTAATTCATAAACATGTCTTGAGTTTATGCAGTGAGAAATGCATTAATCAAAGAAAAAAGGAGCTACTTCTGGAAACTGATAAGATTGTTGACGACCTCTACTACTTTAAGGATATTCTTTGTGTTGGTGAATCACGTTTGAATGAAGTGGTTGAGCAGAATCTTGTCAACATGTTTGCGTTTCCCATATTACTTTCCCTGCTCCCGTTAAGGCAGATTGATGTGAGATACTTTTCTATTTTACTGTCTGCATGCGAACATAATTTGCTAAACATGACATATAATTATTTAGTGGGACATCATTTCATATCATCAATTTTCTAATGGGAACCAATAAATAAGATATCTTCTTTTGGCTATTTTACCTGATATTGGCTTCAAGTTGCTTGGTTGTTCACTTTTTCTGGATTCTGTATTTAATTTAGCAAGTTATCTGTAAGACAAAGTTTGAAACCCAAATTATGTTCACAGAAACTGGATCGACCAACTTCTCCTGTAGTGCATTAATGCAACCCCCATAGGATTCTTCTCTAACAATTTCTTTTCTGGTTCTTGTTTCAGGGTTCAAATTTATCGGCGATTACTTCTTTTTATTTACTTTCTCGCCTTATTCAAGTTGTTGGGGGAAAATATATTACCAACTCTGTGGCCAGAGTTGTTCTTTACCATTATATGTCCTTAAGTGTGAGAAATGTTGATGAAGAAAGTGTGGGTGCTTCTTTTTCCAACCATCTGAATTATACAGAAAGATTGATGTGCTCTGGTTCTGTATCTGAAAAGGAAGTAAACAGCAATGGGAAGCCTCCTTGTGCACATCTACCAGGGTGCAATCATTTGAGTTCGAGTCTTATCAACAGCACTGCAGATGATAATGTTTGTCTGGAAAGGTTTGTAGGACATTACAATTGTGGTTGCCTATGTTTTCTTGTAGATAAAATCAATTGACAAGATGGTCAGATCCTACCTGAAATCTTTCAAGTACCAAATTTTCATGGGGAATTTTCAAATAGGCTTATTGTCAGAACATGTGATTGCTATCCTGGATATTGATTTTGGTCGTTGGTTAAGATTGTGATTACTAATAGGGATATTTCATTTAGCAAATTTTATGATCTAAAATTCTTATGTTCTATAGGAGTATCAAAGAAATGGATGGAGAATTTTGATGCTTTTTCTTGTTATTAACTTGATGTGAATCTAAGGCAGGTAACAGAGTGAACTTGTGAGTTGTTGAAGGCACCTAGGTGTGGTCATAATGAAAATTGAAACACTTCTTTTGGTTGTATCAGATTCTTGTGTTGGACCTCATTTTGATAAGTTCTGTACAAGTTTGCTATAATTCAGTTTAATTTTGATTTTTACATATCCAATTTATTCACACTTATAGGATAAAAATTAGACAGTTGCGGTACTATTAATATTCCTAGAACCAACTTGGTGTGTTACCTTCAATAGAATGTTGACTATACTTGATCTTGCTTACTGCATGGATTTTGGGAGGTTTTTGATTCATGAAATGATTGGAATAGGTATTGCAAAAGCTATAATGTAGTCTCTTACTGACTAAGACATATTTCGTGATTCAGGAGTGGAATACTGGAATTTATTTTGTCTAATAATCATGGTCACTTGTTAGCAGCTCTATATTTGTTGCTAACTTTAGCAGAGAGTAAAGGTATATTGCATAACTCTTTAAAGGTTTGTGGAAGGCAGCTTATACTGATAAATGAGTTTAATATTTTTTCCCCCCTCTTTTGTTGCTATGCAGATCTTGATTATTTGCTGGAACTCTTGATTGGAGTTGGATCAATGCAGCATGTGACGGTACATACTAAAAGTCCATCTTTTATTTGATTCTGGACTGGTACCTTATCACTTACAATCTTGGTTCCTTGAAATGAATTCAACTGAAATGAGTACAACACAGGACTACCAAATAACTAAGATCGAGACACCAAATACTGATTTCTTACTGTTTAAAACACTGATTTAACCATTGAGTAAAATACTATCTTTAGACAATTTAATTAGATGAACATGTTGCTTTAGAATTAGGGTTGTGTTTGAACAAAAGTATTTGGTTTCAAATGTATCCTTGAAGTGAACAGTAAGTGGGTTTAACCTTTGAATAATTACAAATTAAATATTAATGATTTTTTGTTTTGTCGATATATATGTTTTTTCATCTAAGTTGTTTTAATACTTTTGAATTCGAGTTGAACATATCAGTAGTGTGTAAGTAAATGTTTTTTTCTTTACTTAATAAGTAATAGTATATGCATGATATTAAGATGTTTGTTTACATAAGAATATAAAATAAATTAAAATTCTCATTTTTAGGTTATTTTACTCTAAAATTTGAGTTAGTCTAAGTATGTGTCTACTTAACAGTAAATAATAATAAATTGTAAATTAATATTTTTTAATATATTTAACTGTACAAAAAGTATGGTCCTTGATTCCTTTTCATTTTCCTCATAATTCTTGTTGTTTCAATCGGGCTTAAGGAGATTAATTTATAGTTTCAAGTCGAATATCCCAGAATACTCTCTAAGAAGATGATGGCGTCAAATTTGAGCCCTCTGCAAGCAGCTATGCATTATACATCCAGCTTTATTTATTACATTTTATATTATGGTAGCTAAATTTTATTATTCAAATTGGCAAATCACCTGTATTCACATGGTTAGAAGGAAATGTGGTGGAGTTCTTATTATGCTGATTGACATGTTTTCGTTTCTAGTACTAGGAGAATACTGTACTTCGTTGTACCATCAAAACTAGAAATATGCCCCTAGGTGATGGGACAAAATTAGCTGTGACAAGTAAATACATTTCATGGTCTGTTTAGGAATCATCTAATGCGTTATCAGTCCAAGTAGCTGAGCAAAACTTCTATCTTTAGTATAATGATGTTGATATATCCATTCCCAGAGTTGCAGCATCTCATCTTTAAAGGTAGCAGATCAAAGTATCTTCACAAAATTTATGCCTCAGGTACATATCTTGATTGATTTTTTGTTTCTTTGCCCCCTGAAATTAGATTTTGGATCTTTTCTTTGACCCAGTTAGAGGTTTTCTTGGTCCATGACTTCATGGTTTGATTCACTGTTCTTCAACAGATTTCAAATGCATTGCTGAAAGTTTTGGCTAGTGAACCATGCTGTTGTGTACTTATAAGACAGCAGACAGGATGGTTATTGCTGAAGCTACTGGCTCTTCAAGGAAAGAAACTTGATGACAATAATCTTCTACAGTTCATTGTAAGGATTCAGCTGATATTTTTACTTCCTCTTGGTTTTAGGCGGTTTTAATGTCAACTTACTTCTTGAGAGCATTTTTTTTTTATATTTTAGCATCATAGATCATGGTTTTGCTTCTCAATCTTGATTGGTCAAAACTGTGACCACTTTAAAAATAGTATTACTTGTCTTTTGCAGACTTAGGAACAAATTTCAATATTTTGAGAACATTAGCTATCTGTATCATTTTCCAGAAACATGATGCATGATTAACCAGACCCATGTGGTTTGTTGATGATGTTCTTTTTTGAAAGTTGGTTCGTCGTTAGAATATGCTGAACGAGTCATTTAACTTGGAAACTGTGTTTGAATTGAAACTGAAACCATGAGGGTGCCCAATATTGGAACTTCAGTTAAGAGTTTTGATACTGTACTAAAAACCAAGAAAACTGTAAAAGTTGGTTGATTAAGGGGCAACAGTTAGTTTTTTGTTTTTTCCATAAATTGTTATTTTGCTGTAATATGGATGAATCCCACTTCAAAGGTGTTTAATGTATATGAATGTTTCTACTATCCCTGCTTTCTCTATACAACTGAAAGTTGAATGATAAGCTTCTTAATAGGAACGCAAACAGAGATAGAAGTCGTGCCACTCTCAATATTCTACTTAGGGGACTGACCATATGCTAATGAAAACAATGAAAACTGCAATCTATCTATAACAATTGCCTGTTAACTTCATTTACATCTCAAACTTTCTAAAGTTTTATATTTTCTAGTTCCCATTGGCAGACCTCATACGAACAGTCACGAGAATGCTTACAGAGAGAACTTGATGGATGTTGGTTTGATTATATCTTGGACACTTTGAGAAATGAGTGGGCTAGCTGCAAAGCAGGTACCTTCATCTCTTAGTCAGATATACAGATGGATGGTGTATAACAAGCTGTTTAATTAATATGATAGTCTCAATCACCATAAATTGGAAATAAAATATTAGAAGCACACGTTTCTTGTATAAGTATTTCACTTTTGGAGTGAATTAATGAACTCATTTTATCTATTTCAATGTTGTGGCAGCTCTTGAACAGCCATCCCAAACTGAAGACCCTTTCTTCCTTCTTGAGCATGCTCTCTGCCAGCATATTAGTGCTGGTATAATTCCTTTTTTCTATCAGCAGAATAAATTTTAATTTTTCTCAATCCTTTAACTTTTCATTTTCGTATGGTTCCCTTCATTCAGTTCCAGATCAAAAGTGGGTGCTTGTTTCAGGTGACGCAACTACTTCTCACCTTGCTTGGAAAAGAATGGTCGATGCAGTCAAGGTTTCTTATCATTGATTTTTTTTCACATAAAGCACTCCAAGTTTCACTAATGTGTCAGGAGATTATTAATACCAATTTCATGATTATTTCTTGGCAAAATTTGATAAATAAAAAGTTTTCTGCTTTGCCATAAATTTATGGAACATACGTGTTAATTCATGAGAGTCTTTCCTATTATGACTTTTGTTATTACTATGAGTAAGTATATCTATGTCTATGTATATATAGTATATTTATTTTATTTATTATTTATTACTTTTGCTTTTGCTTTTACTTTTACTTTTATTTTTATTTTACTTAATTATATATATATTTTTATGACTATTATTATTTATTATATATATATTTTATTTTATTTTACTTTATTTTATTTTATGTTATTGTCTTATTTATTTATTTATGTATGTATGTATTTATTTTATGTATTTTTATTTTTATTTTTATTTTCTTATTATGTTTTATTTTTATTTAATTTATTTATTATTGTTTTTATTGTTTTATTTTTTTCATGTGGGTCATTTACAAACAGCTTTTCTACTAGATAGGGAAAGTTGTGGATTACTAGACCTCTCCAGACTCTGCGCCTCAGCGGGATTTCAACCGAGTATTGTTGTTGTTGTTGAGAGTCTTTTCTATATGTATATGAATTGCTCTGTTCTCAATTAACTTATGCTATGAATAGTTCTTAACTGCAAAAACTGAGCTGTTTTAATTGCCATTTACTTGTAAGGATGACAACTAAGTCCATGATGACATTTTTTGTACAGCTTTTTGCTGTTTCCATTTGCTCTAAAACAATATTTCTTGCACATTTATTTTCATGGCATAAAAAGCTTCACGTTACCATACATGCAGGTCTTCATTCTCCATGTTCAACTCAAATCTTTTATTTGGAAGGGGAAGTTACTCGAGAAACCCTTATCAGACTCTGTTGAGAGTCCTCCTGATTATGGAAGAACCCATGCTTCAGATCTTTCATCTGCAAGCTTTGGGTCAGAGGTTTCCTTAGGTTGGCTTTTCATTAAATCTTGACCTTTACCTGCATCATGTTGTTCGGTGACATAATACGCGTTCTCTTAAACCTTGTAGGTTCTGGAATACCTTGCAGGATTGCCTTTTCAAATGCAGGAATTAGAGATATTTATCTGATAGCTGTAGCAAGTGGAGTAAGTGGTAGATTGCTTCTTGTAGAGAAACATCCTTTCCGTAGTCAAAGGGGAGTTGTATTGGCTATGGCTCCATTAGCTGGATTGAGTGTGAGTACTGACTCTGTTAGACATTGTCCTTAATTTGAGAAGTATGCTTTTAACATATTTCTTTTCTTAATCAAACAGCCAAAGATAGATGCAGATCATCCTACTTGGTTGCATCTAAGTATAAGAGAGTTTGACCCAAAATTTAATGCTAATAAAGGCCGAAGCTACAACTCAAAGGCATCCTCCAATCAAAATGCAGATGGGCACTGGACACTTGGTTTTGCAAATGCAAAGGCTTGCGAAACAGCTTGTTTGGTAATACTTGAAGAAACTAGTAGGCAGAGATCTTCTGTTAGCGAGGCACTAGCTCCACTTCTACAAAGCGATTTTCTTGTGGACTTGTCAGAAAGTCAGAATCATGAGTGAAGCCAATGCATGGACAATAGGTAGATAAACTAACAAATCTTTTAAAATTTTGTTGTGCGATAAATGGGGTCTCTGTATAAGTATGACGAGTGTCTTGTATGAAATATAGAAAGTTGAGAACATAATCATATATCAGGAGTAAGTACTTGAGAGTTGCTATTTCATTCACCAGGCAATTTACCTTTTGATATATGTAATAATCAAAAGCTCACGAAATTTATTTTGTAAATGTGGAGTAGAGAAAAATGAGTCCAATGTACAAAGATAAGACTCGTTACTTTATACTTAGCAACCTCGTCTCACGAGGGAGATGCTTTTCCTATTCTGCTGTAAATGCGTGATATGTATTTTCTGATAGACATTTTTATAAATTTGGACAACAATTAATTGCATTTTATCGATTTTCAATAAATTATTAGTTAAGTTACGTAATTTGATTCAAATAAAGATAATAAAATAGCTTAATAAATGATTTAAGTCATTGAGTCAAAGTTTAGAAGGAAAATGAATTCGATCAGTGTAGATTGGACTCATATCGGGTCTATGATAGGGAAGCTTAATATGGAAATTATATAAATAGGTTAAGATCTTTTGCAGTTGCTCATATCATTCGTAAAACATACTGATTTTTCAATCCGTTCAGAGAGCTCACGTATTGAGAAAACTGTAAAAAGGTGTTAATTACGTGCTTGTGAGAAGTTCTCGTAAAGGTCACAGTGAATTCGAGCTCGTTACGGCCTCAGAAAGCTCCTCTGAACTTTTGATGGAACAGAAATCAGGTATTTTCGCATTTATTTCCTTTATTTCCCTTTTATGAACGATCCGAGATACGTAACAAGGTTATATGTTACACGTGGTATTAGAGCGATTACACTAGGTCATAGGAATTTTTAAAGTGATTTTGAAAATTTTCTAGATTAATTACATTGGTAATTTGAATCCAGAAAAGGAATTTAGACATTCTAAAGTTGTTTTTGAGTGAATTTCGTGTTTCGAACTTCACATGAGGAAAAAACTTAAGATTTTCGTGTCTCATATGATTGGTTCAGTGTTCAGTATTGCACGATAGTCGCTTTGATTGAGATTTTTCACTACGAAAGTCTCAAATAAAGTTTTCAATGAATGTCTTCAGTATGAGTATATGATAATTCGACTGTGCATTTAGTTTTTGCATTTATTGATATTACATTTTTACGTACCATATGCCTATATAGAGTGTGAGGATAACATAAGGATGTATCCCTTGTGTTTGTGGATCTTTTGAGTACTGATGAGAATGCAAGTGACCTTTCAAGTTAGTATTTGGATTGCTCTGATTGCATGTTGGTGGAAGTCTCTGGTCTTATAGTTGGTTATTTTACCAACAGATGTTGGCCTTATATGAGAATTTGAGATGTGCATAAAGACATTAGATAGAGGAACACAGTTGCTTGAATGATCTATTCGCACACAGGTGGTAGTGTCATGAGAGTTGATAGTGTATACTCTGATCACTTTTATATAGAGTTCAAATTGCATGTATTATGTATTCAACCCATAGGTGTTTCATAATATGTGTGATCGAGTTCTCAGTATAGATATTGTTTTAACGCTTTGAGTATCATTATTGTCCTACATTTATGCTAATTTTTTCATTGTCTTTTGTAGTCATATTTTTTGTTAACAACAATGCTGTCACCATTGAAACCTTAACCAGACTCAATTTTAAGAAGTGGAAGAAGGATGTCGAGTTTGCCTTAGAGATGGTAGACATCAATATGGCTATGTTGACAAAGAGACCCTCTCCACCTACGAACATCAACTCAAAAGCTGATAAGGCGACCTTTGCAATCTAGAAGCAGTCAAACAAAATGTGCTATTTGATCATTAAAAGGTCAATCTCAAATCATCTGTTGAGTGGACTGTCGGACACCACCATAACAAAAGAGTTTATGGATAATGTTTCCCAAAGGTACAAGGTCTTATCCAATGCTGAGTTGAGTACATTGATTAAGGATCTATTCTCCATGAGGGTGTACAAGAGAAGAAGGTATCAGGGAATACATTATAAGGATGGTCTACCTTCAGAGTAAGTTGAAGGCACTGGATGTTCCCATTCCTAATACATTGATAGTGCACTAGGCCTTTAAAACTCTTCCGCGAGAGTTTAGATGCTGGTCACTTCATACATTTCCTAGGATGAGGCTTGGGATATCAATGCCCTCCCTTCTCGATGTGTTGTAGCAGAGAAGAAGTTGAAGAGCACTCCTCATACAACCTTATATGTAGCCAAAGGAAAGGGGAAGGCTAAGCCCCAAAAGGTTAAGGGTAAGAAATCTAAACCCTCTCCACATATTCAGACTAAATAGTCTAGCATTACAAAGAGTCCATATGACTTGAAGAACATGAGGTGCTTCTTCTGTAAGAAAAAGGGGTATAAGAAATCTGACTGCAGAAGTACAAAGTCTGGAAAGTCAAACAGGAGCTGTCATGTAACTCCTTAGCCTATATGATTCATAAATTCAATTTATCTATAGCTACATCAAGTTTTTGGTGGCTAAATAGTGGAGAATCTAATCATATTTCCTCCACAATGTAAAGGTTTAGATCCACGAGAAGACTGACTAAATGAGAGGAGAAGTTGATTATTAGCAATAATGAAGAAGTAGATGTTTTGTATGTAAAGGTTGTAGGTTTGAACTTTGATATAGAGTTTGTACTGGTTTTAAGAGACACATTTTATATACTGTCATTTAGACGAAATATGATCCCTGTGTCAGTTTTAGACAAATAGGGTTATCGTTTTGTATCTGATACTTCAGTTGTAAATATATCTTATCAATGCAAAACATATAGGAACTGCCTTCTTGTCTTACGGTTTATATAGAATGTGTCTTACCCCTAATGAAATGTATGTTTCTTCTTATATTGTCGAACTTGTGACTCATAAAAAACCTCTAATAAAGGAAACTTCATACTTGTTGTGACATAAACGTTTGAGCCACATTTTCAAAGAAATGGTTGATAGATTGATAAACGAAAACATTCTTCCAACTCTAAACTTTGGTGATCTAGAAACATGTGTTGAATGTTGCAGAGGTAAGTTAACCAAGATAAAAAAGAAGGGATCAACTCATGCTTTTGGCTTGTTAGACCTCATACATATGGACATAAGTGGACTCTATACAGCTACGTTATGCAACTCTAGATATTTTCTGACATTTATAGATGATTTTTCCCGCTACAGTTATGTGTTCTTGCTTAAAGAAAAGTCTAAAGTTCTTTATAAATTCAAGATCTTCAAGATTGAGGTTGAGAACTAATTAGAAAAATCAATAAAGATTACCAAATCTAATCGGGGAGGAGAATACTCTGGCAGACATGGTGTTACAGAACAGAAAAAGGGTCTATTTGTCAGGTATTTGGAATCGATTGGAATAGTGACTCAATTCACTATGCCAGATAGTCCTAAGCAAAATGGTGTGGCTGAAAGGCGTAATCATACCCAAAAGGACATGATGAGGTCAATGCAGAGCAGGACTAACCTACCTGATTACCTTTGGGGTGAGGTCATTAAGATGGCATTGTATATATTAAACAGAGTCCCAAGCAAGTTAGTGCCTAAGACACCTTTTGAACTTTGGAAATGGTGAAAACCAAGCCTACCACACATTTATGTATGGGGCTGCCCTGTAGAGGTATGATTATATAATCCTTATAAAAGTAAATTGCAACCTCATTCTACTTGTTTCTATCTAGTAGGTTATCCCGACAACTCTAAAAGCTACAAATTTTACTATAGAGAAGGAGAAGCCAAAATAGTGAAATCACAAATGGCTAAGTTTTTGGAATACGATGTCCATGATGTGGGTGGGCCCTCTCAACCTTTTGGTGATAGCAGGACAAATACTACAATTATTTCATATCTATCACTCATATAGTCAGGTCCAGTGGATCAATGTCTGAGTACTATGTCTATGCAGGAATGTGAACCTATACCTGTATAAGCAGAGGTTCCTAGGGTAGAAGAACTAATGCAGTTGCGTAGATCTACTAGAGAGAGACGTTCTACTTTCTCATCTGATTACATAGTCTATTTAGGTGATAAGATTATAATATAAGACATGTTGTGGATCCAGTTACTTTTACAAAAGTCATTTCTGGACCTTATGCAAACTTATGGTGAGAAGCAATGAATAATTAGATGCGATCTATGCAGCACATGATTGCAAGAGAGCTGATTGATTTGCCTCAACATTGCAGACCCGTCAGTTGCAAATGGTTATTTAAGAACAAGAAGGACACTTAGGGTAAAGTTGAGCGATTTAAGGCTCGATTGATTGCCAAAGGGTTCAATTAGAGAGAAGGGTTGACTTTATTGTTATCTTCTCTCTCGTATTCTCGAGGAATGCATTTAGAGTGATTATAACAATAGTAGCTCATTATGACATGGAGCTATATTAGATGGACATTAAAACCACTTCTCTAAATGGTGAGCTTTATAAGGAGGTCTATATGGAGCATACTGAAGGATTTTAAGATCAAGGTGCAACTGACAAAATTTGCAAGTTGACCAAATCAATATACAATCTTAAATAGGCTTCTAGACAATGGTACCTAAAGTTTGATGATGTTTTGAACTCTTTCGATTTTGTAGAAAACAAAGTTGAATGCTTGTACTACAAGGTTAGAGGGAGCAAAGTCATCTTCCTACTGTTGTATGTGGATGATATATTGCTTGAGTCAAATGACTTGACCATGTTGCATGAAGTTAAGTAACTTTTGGCCAAGCATTTTGACATGAAGGACCTTGATAAAACATCTTTTGTCCTAGGTATACAGATTCACCGGGACAGATTTCAACACGCATTAGGCATCTCACGAAGCGCATACATTGAGCGAGTGTTACAAAGGTTTAATATGATTGCTTGTAGACCTATTGTAGTCTTCAGCACAGAGTCCAAAGAATGAAGTTGAGAGAAAGGCTATGAGTAATGCTCCGTACTCTATAGCAGTTGGTAGCCTGATGTATGCCCAAGTGTGCACTAGGACGGAAATTGCATTTGTTATGGGATTACTAGGTTGATATTTGGCTAGCCCAGGTGTAGACCACTGGAATACAATCAAGCGAGTGTTGAGATACCTAAAGGGTACCAAGGATTATATGTTGACATACAAGAGGTCAATGATCTAAGCCTCGTGGGGTATACGGATTTCAATTTTGCTATATGTCTAGATGATTGCAAGTCCACTTCAGGTTACATTTTTACGTTGGCAGATGGTGTAATATCGTGGAAGAGTGTCAAGTAGACATTGATAACTTCCTCGACCATGCATGTAGAGTTTGTTGTATGCTATGGGGTTGCTATATAGGCAGTTTGGCTCAGAAACTTGATTTCTGAGTTATTTGTGGTAGATTCAGTAGCTAGACCCATTTGGTTGTATTATGATAAGCTTGCTGCTGTGTTGTTTAGTAACAACAATAAGAATATCACATAGTCTAAGCATTTAGAGGTCAAATACTTGACCGTTAAGGAGTTTATTCAGAGAGGTGACGTTGAAGTAGAATATATCAGGACTGAGGAGATGTTAGTTGATCATTTGACCAAAGGACTTCACCCATTTGTGTTCGGAAGACATGTATCCAGTATGAGTGTATTAAAGTCTTTAGATAGTGTTAGTTAGGGATCGTTATATTTACTCCTTGTGTGTTTGTACATTGTGATGTATTATGACACTATGACGTTTATTAATAAAGATGGTCATCTTTTTATCCTCAATAATACATGTTATTGTTAAAGTCATAATACATGTGAAAGTCTTAAGATCTGTGTCGATCTTAAGCATTTTAAAAGGTCAATGTGTATATATACAAATTGACCTTGAACCTATGTCATTTAGACACATACAATTTTAAAAAGGATATCCATAAGTTTTTTTTACATGACATAGGGGATATAAGTTGCTAATCCTATAAAGGTTCTCTAATGCAGTTCATCATTAGGTTAAAGAACATAAAGGTTTCTCTAATGCAGTTTAGCATTCGATGAGAGAAATCGAGACCTACAAACAAAAAATGATGCATATTAGATCATAAATGTATCATCTTAGTTTGCCACACTCCATTTTCTCATTCATGTTAGTAAGGTATTAGATATGCGTGATTATATTGGGCCTGTGTCACATATGATACATGTGTCTGATATCTTTCAGTATCGAAAGTTTTGCGGGATACAATGTTAGACTTTCGTTATCTTTGGATCAAATATTTTTACTTGTTAAACTTGGTACCAATACAATAGCATGACTTAACTGAATTTTTAAAATGTTTTCAAACTTGAGTCAATATCGCAATTAATTATTGTCCAAGGGAGAGAACATTAGGCATTTTTCATAAATCTGGACAACAATTAATTGCATTTTATCGATTTTTAATAATTTATCGGTTAAGTTATGTAATTTGATCCAAATAAACATAATAAAGTAGTTCAATAAATGATCTAGGTCATTGGGTTGCAGTCCATAAGGAAAATAGATCATGATCAGTGTAGATCAGATCTATACAAGACTTGTGATAGGGAAACCCGATATGGAAGTTATGTAAATAAGTTAAGGTCTCTTGCAGTTACTGATATCATTCCTAAGCATATAGATTCATTGACTCATTAAGAAGACTTATGTATTAAGAAAACTGTAGAAAGACGTTAACCATGTGCCGGTGAGAAGTTTTCGTGAAGGTCCTGGTGAATTCAGATTGCTATGGTTTTGGAAAGCTCCTTTGAGCTTCTGATGAAATTGAAATAAGGTAATCCACATTTATTTCGTTTATTTCCTTTTCAAGAACAATTTTATTACAATAAGATGTCCAGCAAGGAAGGAACTTAAAATAAAAAGGGCATCTCGTAGGCAAAGAGAATGATGATTGTCATAAAAGAAAGATTCCCGGAGAAAAATAATTTCTATGGATAGGCTATTTATGTTGAAAAACTACAGTGAAAGTGGCCTGCCAAATTACATTTAAAATAAATTGATTCCAGCTCTCCAAATTCCAAAAGGTTAGAGTTAGCAACGAATCACATAACTTCAAAACTCCCTTTTCTTTTCGTCTTTTCCATTAACGGAAAGCTCAAGTTTCCAACGTTAAGCTGTACTTGGAGTATGAGTAAGTAGTACAGTCCATTGAGAGCTCAACCAAGACCTCAAGATGGGTACAGTAAAAATATTGTGCCAAAGAAAATATTTAGATACAAAGGTAGGATGGGAGGTTTAGAAATCATCAGCCATGTAAAAAGCCCATATGAGTTGCAACCATCTAGAAGCCATCGGAGGAGTTCAACCATGTACATGGAAACCTTACAGCCCTCTCCTCGTCCCGTAACCCCCGCCACGAATAAAACAATCCTTATCCTCAATATGCCGGCCTTTTGTAGTTCTAATTTAATCAAACATCATTACTATGTTCAATCTGCAAATGCCGTGTATATAATAAACAATGCAAAAGTAAAAAAATATTGTATGATCATAAAATAATGCAAACTTTTTGGGAAAAGGAGTGTGCGGTACGTAATTCTATCGCCTTTACATTAACAAGGCTGTCATGTCAAATTAGAGCAACTTTTTATCTCGACAAGCCATTTAAAGCCTGACTGCTAGCCTGAACTGTTTTGCTGTTCTCTATCTCTCTTTGGGATATTGCTTTCTCCCACATGGCCACGTAATAAGCTCCGAGATGCTTGTTTGAAGCTCAAAAGCATAAAATGAGCGGCCCTTTTGAGTAGATAATGCCATATTTTCCTTTTAATATTGCTTTTTATGTGAGAGTGCTTTACTTTAACCAAAAGAGAAAAAGAAAATAAGGGTCTCTAATGCTCTATGCACCCCTCCACAGTCCACACCCCAAAAACAAAAAGAGGGAAAAAAATAAAAATAAAAAACCAAAGTGTTTGATGGGGAAAGAAGCTAACTTTCACTTTGAAACTCCATTTTGAAGCCCAAGCATTAAATGAGTAACATTTACAACTTCCTTTTGTTTAAGTGCTTATTATAATTCAAGACCTTGTGTTTCAGTACCTAAACTAATGAAAATCGAGAACCTTGTATTAATACAACAAAGAAATTTCCATTCTTTCATTGTTTTAAACAACTATCTTATTTCATGGCATAAAAGGTGACAATTTTCGGTTGCTTGCAATCCCCACCTGAATGCTAAATCTTAGTCATGCATGTAGTCATAATCTTTAAAAAGTAAATTACTAAAGTTGACCGTTATTTGTGAGGGACGAGTACCCTACAGGGTAGGGTGTGTTCCAAGCAACTATAATATTCCTATCTTTCATTCAAACGATCCTTTTGTTAGGATCGCAGAATACTTTGGTGTTCAAAATATTTGGTGCGCTTTGTATGTCTTTTTAGACCAACAAAGACGCAACCTTTTTGACTGAGAACTCGCTATTGAAAGAAAGAATAAACAGTTCGATGTATAGTTTTGGATTGTTCTGTTATCACCGGCTATCAGTCGATCCCTCGTGTGCCTACGCGCGTATAACCCATATCTTTATATATATCTCTTAGTTGAACGCCATTATTATGAAGTTCAAAGTATATATTTTAAGTCTTAGGACGTACCCAACACGCTTGTAAGGCAGAATTATGCAATTCAATTTGATTGCACTGAAGTTGATACTGCTACGACCACCTGTAATAATTGCATGGATTTAGCTGATATCAGATACGTATACATACGGAAAAAGGAACTATGGAAAAGACCAACTTGACTGTTGATGGAGTGAGAGCTCTAGATAATCAATCCACAACAAAAGAGCGTCAGGAAAGATAAAAGAGAACGAAAACAGCCAAAGAAACGATAGTACGAAGCTTATAGATGACATGTTGTGGAAAAAGAAAAGGCACATGCAAAGCGTAAGTGGAATTTTCAGCATTCCCGACGATGGTGGAAATCCCCTTCTAATTGTTGCTTCAGTCTATGTAATGAAATGGCATGTGAAATATTGCCATGCCCTTTCTTTCTTCCCAAAAAGATCTGCTAGTTTTGTATATTATTGTTAGATCATACATTCTCTTCTCCTTTTCTGTTCTGATATTCTTATTAACGTTTTCTTTAGCCCCCTTTTTGCTTCAACGAGACACTGGATTTAGTGAAAGTGTTAACAGCAAATACGGGTCTCACAAGGGGAGGTCTTTGTATGAAACAGGTAAAAGATGAACATGATTGAGGTATGAAAGGGAGATCTCTCGTTTATCGCGTAAGGAAAATATGTTTTCGTCTTTACCTATTACCTATCAGCTAAACACATAGACAAGGTGAGTAGTGAGCGTAGCTCTCCTTTCTATGGAAAGGCATGCTAGCTAGCGAGTAAGACATAGTGACTTAACTAAGTGAGTTAACGTGGCTACTCAAAGCAAAATATACCCACAAGCTCGCCATAACTAGCTGTGGAAGATTGTTGACTGACATCAAACAAAACATTGATGCAGCATCAACATTTTGGTTTACTATTTAGGTTATACCAGCAATTTACGATTGGCCTTCATGGAGCGAGAGGATTATATATTTGATGCCGCAAGTTCACGACTTTATATCAATCTAATTAATCAGTCTGTTAAGAAATAATGTTTTCCACGAAACGCTAGTCTTAGTGGAGCGAGTGTTACAGTACTCCTATGTCTGTCAAAATACAATAGAAACATTACCCTAATCTGAGGTTGCTTTCGTTTTCTGTATAGTTGCATAAAATCTGCCACACCCCCAAACTGAGTGTATGACAACAGAAGATTCAAGGTCAATAACTATAAAATGGTTAAATACAAAAAGAAAAATAGAGTAAAAGAATAAGTCTTCTTAATCTCCAAAATAAAAAGAAAATAATGTTATTTAACCAAAAGATATGTGATATATTTGATACCTGAACTTGTACATAAATAATAACATCAAAAATAAAGAAAGAAAATAAATCAATAATTTTGAGAGGGCAAGAATAAATTATTCGTACTTGCCATGCCATTAAAGTGATGGATAATCTTTACTAATTATAAAATGAAGCAATTCAAGTTAACTCATATGACAATAACATACATACTTTAGAAAAAAAAAGGAAAAAATAAGTACTTATAAATTATATAAAAATTAAAAATGATTATTAAAATATAACTTTGTATCCTCCCTCCCACATCAATCTCATAATTATATCTCTCCTTGGAAACCACATTTAATTAAAAATACTATAAAACGTAAAAATCACATGAAAACACGTTCTTTCTCTTTGATCCTCCTCTCACCAGATTATGTATTTGTCCTTCTTCTACTAATATCTCTTGGTCGTTTGATTGGACGTAAGATTTTTAATGGAATGAAATGATTTATAATGGAATAGAATGTAAATAGATGTAATATTAGAAAATTATTATTTGGGAGGGATGAAAGAATTCATAATGTAATATAGTGAAATATTGTTTGGAAGAAGGGTTTATAATGTAATGTAGTGAATAGTTCTTTATCATTTTACATTTTATCTTAAACTCCCCAAATTGGAAGTTTCTTATTTTTATTGTTTAGGATGGAATGCGATATAATATGAAACCCTTCTCTTTCATTCCATGTCATTCTATTCTATTATAAAACCTCCTCTCAAATGATAGAATAATATTACATTTCATTTCATTCCATTAATAAATCTCAACCAAACATAGCATTAGGAATTGTCTCCCTTGATTCATGACTATCCAATACTCTAGTTTAGATCATCATCTTCGTGCCACAGAAATTCTATTCCAAGAGAAATCACAATCTATTAAAGATGTTATCATCATACAAATTAACATGTAGAAGGAACTTTTCCAACCATTGACAACAATCCATTGTCGAACCCTACCCAGCAGAATACATATGTATATATATGTATATATATATATATATGTATAATCACAAAATTACCCTGTAAATCCAAACTATAACATAAACTATTACTTTCCATCCTTTAAAAATAGTAGCTTAAATTCGATAAATCAACTAAAAGAAATATTTCAATCACAAAATTTATTTTAAAGAATGCATTTGTTAAAAATAAAACATACCAATGTAATTTATATCACCTTTTTTCCCTATAAGTTCATTTAATCAATCCATTAAAATATAGATTATTATTACACATATTTACTTACAATACTCATTCTTACATTAATTGCTAATATGTTAATTATCAAGATGTAAAGAGTATTCTATCAACTCAATGGTACTATAAAATTTTTAACTAACTTATCTTATATAATTGATGACTCTCGGGAACTCTGAAATAACTCTGAATAGTAGTAATAATACAAATTAACTAATAATACAACATTCCAAGGAAGTGTAAATGAAAAGAAGGAAGACATCATCGAATATGACATTTGGTCATAACTCTTTTTTTTATTCTCAAGGTTAAAATTTTAACCTCCTTTCGTTTCACCCATATCTATTATAATCCATATAGTTCACTTCAACAAATTGATGTCTAAACCTATGGGCAGGGTCTGATAGATATTTATATAATATAAAAACATAGAAACATGATGAACTTGGTATAACTTTGACGGAAGTGTCAATTTATAAGCTCACTTGCCAATTTGTTGAATAATTTCATATGGTTCAATATATCTTGAGCCAGTTTATTTTTTCCAATCGCATAACTCCTTTTATCAGCAACAATTTAATATAAACATTATCAACTATCTCAAATCTAAGTCTCATCTTTCATTTTCAACACAAGACTTTTGTTGTGCTTGAGTAGCTTCCATTTTATCTTTAATAACTTGAATCTTCTCAAGAGTGATCTTAAAAATTTCAAGCCACATAATTGCCTCTCTTTACTTCATTTCTACAACTCACTCCAATAAAATAGAGAATGACATTTGTTTGCCATGCAATACTTTATAAGGTGTCATTTGAATGGTGGAATTATAGTTGTTGGCATAGCCAACTCTACCAGAGGTAAATATTCTTCTCAAGTCACTTTGAACTCTAAAGCACATGCTCTAATTATATCTTATAAAGTTCAAATTATTCGTTCAATTTGACCATGTGATTAAGGATGAAAAATGTACTGACTTCTAATCTCATACCTAAAGCCTTCTAAAAAGCTCTCCAAAACTAATAAATAAATTGAGTGCCTTTGTCATAAACTTTAAACATTGAGGATTCACGCAAACTCACTGTTTAATTGACATACAATCATGTCAAATATGAAAATTCTATGTTCACTCGTATTGGTAAGAAAGGAGCACATTTAGTAAGCCGATCTACAACTACCCATATGGAGTCATGCTTGGATCAAATGGTAATCTAATAAAAAATTCCATATTTATACTATTCAATTTTCACTTTGAAATTAAAAATGGCTAAATTAATTTCATTGGCTTTTGGTTAAAGCATTTTCACTTGCTTTCCTTTACTAACTACACTAATAGCCTATCTTACTAACTACACTAATAGCCTATCTTACAAAATAGTAGAAGCCTATATAGCTCCTGAAAGAAAGAAAGAACTCATCCCAAGGATTAGTTATGCTTCAAAATCTTTGTACCCTCTAAGCTAATGTCATCTATAACATCATCCACTTTGTAACATGAGCCTTATTTTGCCATCCCATAAAATCAATGAGTAGTGAGAATGCTATCAAAATGTGAAGAGTTATTAATTCTACAGATAGCATTTAACAGGCTATGGAACTAGTTACTAGACTATTTTTCACCTTTAAATCTTTATTAACCCTTACTTGAGAAAGAATGATTGATTGAGTTTTAAAAGAGATGCCACCGTCTCATTGTTGACCCTCGAGGCTTCTACTATAATTTCTGTTCTACTTCCTCTTACAATCTTTTATTTCTCTTATATTCTAGTGCCATCTATGACCTTAGCTAAACATCTACAAAGAGGGATTACTAATGATTTATAAATTGAGCCGTGAAACCTTCTAATAGACCTCTTCATCTTATCTCTCTCAATAGCCACTAGATGTAGGGACTTAGTTGAAATTTTGTAAGTACTCTTTTAAAATTCAACCTTATTGCTTCAACTGCTCAAATTCTATAGTTCATTTTCCTCAAGAGACAAACACATAAAAAAAGTGAATGAGTTTTTCAAATATTTTGTGGTACAAAATACCTTATTGGAAAAGTTGCTTTTCTAACTTTGTTCCACTTGATTGCTGACTTGTTTAGTTTAAAAGCCAATTAACTTATTATTAGTAAATCCTAAAGTGCAACATATCTTCTCTACATTCAGTAGAAAGAATCCATCCTCACTAATAGTGATGGTGCCATTGGTGGCTAACCCATTTAGACATTATGTTAGCTATATTTCTCATCATCTATGCATTTTATTGTATAAAAATTCTTATATTCACCACATCAACTTTTGGAGTTGAAGTTAGAGATGGAGTTGAAGTTGGTGTAACCCGGACTTAATATCTCCTCTTACCATGATCTTAGCTTAGACGTACTAGATCAACCTATTTTCATGGTTCATCAAGAGTAGGTGCTCCTCTAATTCACACAAGACTCTCATCATTCATCTACTTATTTTGCTATAAGGGAATAAAGAACAACAATTAACTAGAGTCAATCGAATTTATAATAAGGAATTAAAGAAATGAAATTTCAATCCTAAACTCCATAATGTATCAAATATAATGAATGTTGTTAACTAGTTGAATTTAAGTGTATAAAACTTAATCTAGCCTTAACTAAACCCTTCCCATGATGAACCTTCAAGTCTAATAAGTCTATATCATAATCACAAATCAAATCTAAACTTTGAAACCAACTTTGACACACTTTAAACTTGGAGGGTGTAATCGACTAGGATTTAAGGTTATAGAGGCAGATTTGAATACTATAAGCATCGATACTTGTCTAAACTTCCATTAAAATGTAACATATCTCACAAAATATCCTTATAAAAACCAACCTCACAGTAATGATAATTTTCAAATATGTAATAGTATATACCCATCTGAATATTCCAAATAGACCATCTATACTACCGTATAGGGGTTGAATACAAAAGGGAAAGGAGTACATATGAAGTATCTATCAGTATAAAAGTAAATGAGTCTTCTTGGTCTCCAAAATGAAAAGAAAATGCCTCCATAAGAAAGGTATATGATCGCTTTGATACTTGTATTTGTAATGAGTAATAATATCAGAAATAAAAAAGGTCAATTATCCTATTTTAGTGAGGATGGATTCTTCCTACCTATGTCCTAATGAAGGTGACAAACCCCCTTTACTAAACATAACAAGATTTAATTTAAATTATCATAGTCCATATGAAAATAACATATACTTGGAAATAATTTAAAAATATTTGCAAATCATATAAAAATGAGAATAATTATTCAAAATATAGTTTTTTATCCTCTTAATTGAACCTTGTAACTTTTTCTTCTGTTGAAAACTATGTTTAAAATAACATAAAACTCATTCATAAATCAATAGTTAGAGAATCAAAAGAAAACTCTTTCTTTTTATTCAAATATGTAATAGTATATACCCATATGAATATCCCAAACAGACCATCTATACTACCATAAAAGGGTTGAATACAAAGAGGAAGGAGTACATATGAAGTATTTATTAGTATAAAAGCATATGAGTCTTCTTAGTCTCCAAAATGAAAAGAAAATGCCTCTATAAGAAAGGTATATGATCGCTTTAATACTTGTATTTGTAATAAAAATAATATTAGAAATAAAGAAAATGGTCAATTATCCTATACCAGTGAGGATGGATTCTTCCTACCTATGTCCTAATGAAAGTGACAAACCCCCTTTATTGATCACAACAAGATTTAATTTAAATTAACGTAGTCTATATGAAAATAACATATACCTTGGAAATAATTTAAAAATATTTGCAAATCATATAAAAAGTGAGAATAATTATTCAAAATATAGTTTTTCATCCTTTTAATTAAACCTCGTAACTTTTTCTTCTGTTGAAAACTATGTTTAAAATAACATAATGCTCATTCATAAATCAATGGTTAGAGAATCATAAAAAAAAACTCTTTCTTTTTATTCAAATATGTAACAGTATATACCCATTGAATATCCTAAATAGACCATCTATACTACCGTAAAGGGGTTGAATACAAAAGAGAAAGGAGTACTTATGAAGTATCTATCAGTATAAAAGTAAATGACTATTCTTGGTCTCCAAAATGAAAAGAACATGCCTCTATAAGAAAGATATATGATCGCTTTGATAGTTGTATTTGTAATAAAAAATAATATTAGAAATAAAGAAAATGGTCAATTATCCTATACTAGGGAGGATGGATTCTTCCTACCTATGTCCCAATGAACTTGACAAACCCCCTTTATTGATCATAACAAGATTTAATTTAAATTAACGTAGTCTATATGAAAATAACATATACCTTGGAAATAATTTAAAAATATTTACAAACCATAAAAAACTTGAGAATAATTATTCAAAATATGGTTTTACATCCTCCTAATTGAACCTTGTAACTTTTTCTTATATTGAAAACTATGTTTAAAATAACATAAAACTCATTCGTAAATCAATGGTTAGAGAATCATACAAAAATTCCTTTTTTTCTATTCAATTTTGAACTTTGTAACTTTTCTTCTGTTGAAAACTATGTTTAAAATAATGTAAAACTCATTCACAAATCAATGGTTAGAGAATTATAAGAAAACTCTTTCTTTCTATTCCATTCTCCTAACTCCTGACGCACCCAAATCCCTCGGTAGTTTGTATATCCTTTTTCTACTAATATAGAGGTTGTGGCCAAAAATGCAATAGATTCTTACCCTGAATCCTGAGTACCATAGCTCAAAAGTCCCTTATTGTCTTCCTACTATAGAAATACAATATCAAAAGAAATCATAATCCATATAAGTTACTTTCAAATTATGAAGGGAGAAAAATAATTAATTCAACTTGTCTATCTTGAAAAATATAAGAAAGTGATCCAATAATCACAAGATCACTAAAAATATATAACTCATTTCTTTCTATCTTTCAAAAACAATAGGGCCAAATCGATAAACCAATGAAAAGAAATATTTCAATCACAAATTTTTTTTAAATAATTCTTTTATTGAAAATGAAATTACCAACTTAATTTATATCACATTATCTTAAGGTTCATTCAATCAATTTATTGAAGTATAGTCTAGTATTACATATAGTTACACATACCACTCATTGTTAAATTAATAAGTAACATATAAACTATTGACGTATAAAAGAGGATTATTCTATTAGTACTCCAAACTAACTCCGCATACAACTAATAGTATTGTGGATTCTTGTATAGCTTTAAACATTTACAATAATTACAAATATAAGTTAACCAATGGTTATAATATCCTAAACAAAAACCTGTCTCTTTCAGTGAGGAGTTTCTCTCGTCTTGTCTTGTGACAAGTTATGGAAGATCAGGAACGTGATGATGTTTTAGTCGAGATGGCTAGCTTTTTAGTGGACGATGAAGGCGAAGGAGGTTTGGTCTATGAGGATGCAGATTTGAAGCAGGAGGACAACAATAAGTTGTGTTTGGTTGGTAGGTTTTTGACTGAAAGAACTATCAACTACAACGCTATGATTAATCCTATTACAGCCCTGTGGCGTCCAACGATGGGGATGTAAGTTTGTGATTTACCTGGAGGGTTATATGTTTTTCAGTTCTTTCACGAGGTGGATATCCGTAGAGCAATGGAAATGAGTCCATCTACTTTTGGTAACCAACTTTTGATTGTGGAGAGGATAGAAGAAAATGTTCCTCCAAAAGAGATTCCTTTGATGCATATGTATGTCTGGATATAGTTGCATGGTCTTCAGGCGGGATTCTGTTCGGAACATATAGCGAAGGATATCGGGAACGATATCGGAGAGTTTGTGGGTGTTGAAAAACTTTGAAGACATCAACAACACTGTCATTCGCATAAGGGTGAGATATGACGTTAGAAAACCAATACAGAAGGGTATACGACTTTGTCGTAGCAAGGGAGAATGGTTTTGGGTGGAACTTGTGTATGAAAGACTCCCTACATTTTGCTTCTTGTGCGGTTTGTTGGGACATACAGATCGTTTTTGCCCTAGATTGGTTGATTATCCTATTGGTTATGTGCCAAAAAATTATACGTCGTCCATTAGAGCTTCTTCACGACGTGTGCAGACCAATGTTGGTGCAAGGTGGCTCCGAAACCAGAGGCACTGGTGGTCGGAGAAGGTTCAGGAAAGGAAGGTGGCGGAATGAACATGCATGGCAATCCCTTGAATCAAGGAGGTGATCTGCGTAAC
>JANKOD010000005.1:29248476-29262773 GCA_026284645.1 Erythroxylum acuminatum | reverse complement strand
TTATTCAAAATTTATTATTACAATTTTCTCATATTTATTATTGTTATTATTATTATTATTAAAATATTTGTATTTATTATGATTAAATAATGTTATCTAATAGTTTATTAAATAATGTTATTTAATAAATAATATTTATTATTATTAATTTATAATAATAATAAATGGCAGCCTCGCGAGGGCTGAGGGCTCGCCCACGCGAGGCTAGCCATTGCTGGCCATTAATAAATAATATAATAATATAATAATATAAATAAATTATTTGCGACAGAGTAGGACAAAAGATTTGCGACAGAGGATCTCCTCTCTTTAGATTATGACGTGAGATAGTCCTCGGACATGAAATACAAGGAATTTAAAGAAAGAAACCAAAGCATTGGCCTAGGAATATGGAAGGTTGTTTTCGTTTATGTTTCACTTGATTTTTTGCTTCTTCGTCTTTGAATCAAAGATTGGTCCAAAAGCTCCACACTTTATGCAATAATGGGGGACGAGAGAGAGAAAAGAGAATGTGTTGATGTTCTTCATAATCCCCATGCAATATATGCGCATAAAAAGCGTCGTAGTTCTAATATTGTAAGCATGTAAATAAGGATAACTAAATGGGAACACTTTATTCCTTGTCCTTGAGTCCGGAAGGTATTCGTACACAGTTCCCGATTCCTTCAGACACATAGTCCCCATTCTCTTTTCAGGTCCTCGTCTTTGGAGGATGGTGAAAAAGATGGCACACATTCACTATCTCCACTCACTTTAGCCACCAAATTTTGAGGACAAGATCTTTTCAAGTTCAAAACTGCTTATAACTTGCTGTGGAATGCGGATTCCATCTCTTAAGTAGCTGCTTTTCCATGCGAGACTGTGTGTTAATTAGCAACTAAGGAACCTTATTATCAACTGAGTAGCCTTTTTTCCATTGATTCTTGGTTGCTTTCCTTAGGCGATATATCTTTCAGTCTAACAAATTAAGTCACATATGTTAGTTTGACAAGGACTAGAAGTTGTGAACGATGGTTTAGATGGAGAGAATAAATTGGTCTTAAATTAGTACCAAAATTAGAGTAGATGCGTTAAGTGATTAGAACACTTCTCAACAATTGAAAAAGAGGTGTTGGGGTTAAAAAGTGATTATGGTAAGATTTTGTTGTGTAGTGGTGAGGAGAAGAGTTGTTGATTTTTAGGCTAGAAACTTAATTAATGTAATCTAGCATAAAAGAAAGAGACCCACTTAGGAAAACCATATCTTTCTAAACAATTTAATAGAGATTGAGAGAGAGAGAGAGGGCAAAAGCTGAGTTGCCTTTGATACTGGCGCATCGTCCTGCTTGTCAGCACATGCATTCCACTTTCCACTACAAAATCGACTTTGGACCCCAAAATTTAACCTCCCCTTCAAGAAAAGCATACCCAACCTCATCACATATATTTCACATCCCTCAACTACGACCAAGATCTTATAGTCTCTCAGAACCAAGAACTAGCTAGCTTTACTTCACAACACGCTTGTACTCCATCCATGAAATCCAAATCTTTACAGATTTTCCAACATCCTCGACCACTTTAGGTTTTTTTCCACTTCCTTTTCCCATTTATATCCATCATCAGTTAGA
This sequence comes from Erythroxylum acuminatum, assembly GCA_026284645.1. Classification (NCBI taxonomy): domain Eukaryota; kingdom Viridiplantae; phylum Streptophyta; class Magnoliopsida; order Malpighiales; family Erythroxylaceae; genus Erythroxylum; species Erythroxylum acuminatum. Next base: position 29,261,163 of record JANKOD010000005.1, on the reverse strand, counting down.
GTTGCTTATAGAAAGATGAGAGCAGGAGGTGGCACAGTGCAGCAATCTCTAACAGCAGAGGCAGCTAATGTCATAAAACAGGCTATAACTCTTGCTAGACGGCGAGGTCATGCCCAAGTGACTCCTCTCCATGTAGCGAACACCATGCTTGCAGCCTCTACAGGACGATTGAGAACTGCTTGCCTTCAATCACACTCTCACCCTCTTCAGTGCAAAGCCCTAGAGCTTTGTTTCAACGTAGCTCTTAATCGCCTCCCAGCCTCAACGTCGAGTCCCATGTTGGGTACGCACCCTCAACAATACCCTCCTATCTCTAACGCTTTGGTCGCAGCTTTTAAGCGTGCTCAGGCCCACCAACGGCGCGGTTCAGTTGAAAACCAACAACAACCCCTCCTAGCTGTGAAAATAGAGTTAGAGCAGCTCATAATATCCATTTTAGATGATCCTAGTGTTAGTAGAGTAATGAGAGAAGCTGGGTTTTCTAGTACCCAAGTGAAAAGCAATGTTGAGCAAGCGGTTTCTTTAGAAATATGTTCTCAAAGTTCTCCGTCCTCTGTGACTAGCTGTAAGGCTAAAGATAAGTATGTTTTAACTCTTTCTCATCAGTCACAGCCTCCATTGAATCAAGCTGGAGCTCAAGCAAGCAGACCAACTCTCTTAGATCCAATTAGAAATGAAGACATTGCGAGTGTTATCGATAATTTGATGGATAAGAGAAGGAGTGTCGTGATAGTAGGAGAGTGTCTTAGTGCGCTAGAGGGTGTAGTTCAAGGAGTGATTAACAAGGTTCACGAGGGAGATGTCGCTGAAACTTTAAGGAAAGTCAAGTTCTTAAAATTTTCAGGATCTTCTTCTGGAAATCTATCTAGGTTAGAAGCCGAACAGAAACTCGAAGAACTTAAGGTACATGTGAGAACTTACATGGGCCAGGGAGTTGTCCTAAATTTAGGTGATCTTAAATGGATTACTGAGTATAGAGCTAGTAGTTCAAGTGAGCAACGGAGGAGTTGTTTCTGTCCTGTGGAGTACATGATCATGGAACTTGGGAAATTAGTCTGTGGCGTTGGAGATAACAATGGAAGATTTTGGCTCCTGGGGATTGCCACCTTCCAAACATACATGAAGCTTAAATCAGGATATCCGTCACTTCAAACTCTCTGGGGTCTTCGTCCAGTTACTATTCCTGCTGACAGTTTGCGCTTGACTCTAATCTCTGACAGGTAAACAGTTGGTGAAGTTTGATAGATGTATATAATCCATATGGCATTGTTAGCACTCTTTATTTCTTTCCGCCAATCTTTTAGATTCTTTTCATTTGCATGAACTCATCATTGACCATACATAATCTTAACAATAGACTTAGTAATGTGTATATCTTTCCTTGTTTTACAGAAAGAACTACGTGTTGAATATTTTAAAGCAATACGGGACAAAGTTTCTTTTTTCTACTTTAAAATTTATTTGGTTTTAGAGACTTAAATCTTCCATTTACACGTGCTATTAGAACTTAACAATGGTAGAGAAAACTTATGTAGAATGTAGTTATGTATGGTTTTAGAGAAACTATAAGCTAAAGTCAGAAAATTTTATCTTTTCTTTAGATGTTAAAGGTAGGCATAAGTATTAAAGGGTCTTTAGCTCACATTACCTCGAAGAACTCTCTTCGATTCAATTGTAAAAGAAAAAGAGTGATCAGAGAAAGATTAAAGCATTTCATGTTCATTTTCCTTGAGTGGCTTTTGCAATGTGAAGCTCAATGAAGTTACTAATCGTCATTATTCTTCTACCTTTATACCTTTCATTTCAGTGACCTACAAAGTCAGTCCACTAGCAACAAAGCTGAGAACGAGTCGAGTTGGATTATAATTGAAAGTGATGAAGAAAAACAGCTAACATGCTGTTCTGATTGCTCGGCGAATTTCGAAAACGAGGCTCGAAGCTTTCGGAGTACCACTTCCAAGAGTGACTCTACAAGTTCCGCCCTTCCTATATGGCTTCAACAATACAAAAATGAGAACAAAGTTCATAGCACTAATGGCGATAAGGTAATGACTATATATAAAAAAACAATTACACTTTTTCCATATAATGCTAGGAGAGCTGTATTCTCAACTTATAGTAGCTCGATATTTGTAAATTGTCATGGGCTGGCTGCTTATTTTTCTCATTTTCTATCTACTAGGATTGTATCTCAATCAAAGATCTCTGTAAGAAGTGGAATTCAATTTGCGGTTCAATCCACCGTCAATCCAACTCATCCGAGAAAACCCTCACATTTTCTTTGATTTCACCTTCTTCTTCTTCTTCTGGTTTCTCGTACGAGCAACAGTACACCAATTTGCACCAAAACCACCATGACTGGCCAATTCTTGGACCAAAGCACTCATGGAGGGACCACCAACTCTGGATTGGCACAGACCCTACTGTCAACAAGGGCACCGGGGAACCCAGTTTGAGAATGTACATTCCAGAGCACAAAGATGATTATTTGAATCATCCATTCACGTCAAATCCTAATTCTACCCCCAACTCAGCTTCTACCATTGATGTCATGGAGACAGAGCAACTCCACAAATTCAAGGAGCTAAATGCTGAGAACCTGAAAACCCTATGCAACGCGTTGGAGAAAAAGGTGCCTTGGCAGAGAGATGCAATCCCCGAAATAGCGAGCACGATTTTGCAATGCAGGTCCGGTATGTTGAAAAGAAAGGGAAAGGTGAGAAGTAGTGAGGCCAAAGAAGAAACTTGGCTATTTTTTCAAGGAGTGGACCTAGACGCCAAAGAAAAGATAGCTAAAGAATTGGCTAAACTTATTTTTGGCTCATACGACCACTACTTTTCAATAGCATTAAGCAGCTTTTCATCTCCGAGAGCAGACTCTACCGAAGATTGTAGAAACAAAAGATCAAGGGACGAACAAAGTTGCAGCTTTATCAAGAGATTCGCTGAGGCAGTGTCAAGTAATCCACATAGGGTTTTCTTAGTTGAAGATGTTGAGCAAGCAGATTATTGCTCTCAAATGGGGTTCAAGAAAGCAATTGAGAGAGGAAGGATTGTCGATTCTAATGGTGAAGAAGTTGGTCTTAGTGATGCAATAGTCATATTGAGCTGTGAAAGCTTTAGCTCAAGGTCAAGAGCATGTTCGCCTCCTGTCAAGCAGAAGACAGATGGTTCTCATGAAGAAAAGGGAGATGCTGCAATGGACGGGACAAGTCCTTGTGTTTCACTTGATTTGAACATCTCTATCGATGATGATCATAGTCCAGAAGCTCAATCAATCGACGACATTGGCCTTCTTGATTCTGTCGATAGGCAGATTACCTTTAAAATTCAAGAACTGTGATAATGAATCGCAAGCTGGCAAATCTTCTCTCAATTGTTACCTTTCTTTTTTCCTTTAGTTTTTTCTTCCTTTTTTCTTTTTTTGGAGTTGGAAAAAGTCATTTTGATCACATAGAATTTGCAAGACTGAAAGTGAAAGAAGTTGCCTTTTCCCTGTATAATCACATTGTATATTATAATCCATTACCTTACTTGGGGTAGCTTTTATTCTTCGACTCATAAATTAATGTCTTCTTCCTCCACGACAAGTTCTATGAAAGACACCTAATTAAGCAACATAACTCGTGTCCCCTGTTTTCCACTTATATTCGTGTTTCTTTGCTTTAATGTTTTTAACTTTTTTTTGATTTGAAGAAACCTACAGGAGGGCCAAGTGGGCTCACCTCTCAGAGGGCCAAGTGGCTACACCCTATTAGAGGGTCAAGCGGCTACACCCTATCACGGAGAGCTTCACTAGTTCTCCACCAATAAGTAAAACCCCGACTACCGCAAACTCTTACAAGAGGGGCTAGCAAGGAATCGAACCTGAAACTTAACCGAAGCCAAATCTCGCTTTCAACCATCTGGCCACATCCCCTTGAGGCTAATGTTTTTAACATGCAGAAGGGTATTCCATATTGTGTTCATTTCTTGCCAAAAACATAAAAATTAATCTGATGGAGATAAGTCCAATACATTTGCACCATTGGTATGTAGTGGATGAGGATGACGAGCATAATCGACTTTCCAAATGTGATTCTTTTGGCTGTGTATAAAAAACACTCCTAGTCTCAGACGGGCAGCTATTTAGTTTGACTTCTGTACGCTGAAAAGACGATGCTTGCTACATCAAATTGATAAGTTTTACTTTCAACCAAAATCTCATTTCCCTTCAAATCTCTTTTAAGGTCTCTTGTGCCTATCTATTAAATATTTAATAATGTATGCATATCATATGATTTTAATCAATTAATAGGTCATTTATTCACAATTATTGTACTTTTTTGTAATCGTAATATAATAAAAAATTGCAATTTAAAACTTAAGTGTGTAAACATATTATGTCTTGATAAAAAGTATTAACAAAATTTTTTTATTTTCTGTTTTCTTTATTAAGTTTAATTAAAAATCTATTTGTTTGAAAATTTTAATTTATGTTTTTAGTTTTAGTTTCTTCCAAATTTCATAATTTATGAAAGCCATAAAAGTTAGTTTTTATCTTATATTTTTGTTTCTTGTGATTATTTGACTTAACATCAACAAAATATATGTTATAATTATTTGATATTAATTATTAATAAGAATTATGAATAATACAATTAAATGTATTTTAATTTTATAATTATTTTAAATTAATTTTTAAAAATAAAACAAATTTGATAATTATTTAATATATATTTTAGATATCTTAAAATACATAAATTTCAATAAAATTATTCTAATAATTAAAATAGATTAATAAATATCATTAGAATTAATTTATTAATTTTAATAAAATACAAGTAATAATTAATTAATTAATTCATTCATAAAAATTATTTTATCTCAAAGTTTTATTTATTATTTGATTATTAAAAACAAAAAACATAGCTACAATAATATTAATAATAAAAAATTTTATTTAAAAATAAAAATAAAATCAGTATATTAATAATAAAAAATTTTATTTAAAAATAAAAATAAAATCAGTATCGTCTCAAAGAATGCATGATAATTTATATTGGATAGACCTTGAAGAGCATCAAACCCTGTAAACCATCTTAGTCTTTTCTGCTGGGACCTGTACACACGTCTGTTTTTCCTTTTTCATTTCGAATCAATCAAACTTGTCAAAAACTGAGTGCAGGAATTTGGATGTTTCCTTCCTGGTTTCATATCCACACTTTTTAAAAACGAAGCTTGTTGAGGTTTCTGATTCATATTTATAAGTGAATTTTTTATTGAGAAAGTGAAGACTTCGACTTCTCATTATTCTCAAACCTATAAACCTAGTAATGCTTTGAAGTTTTCAGCCTTTACGGAAGTTTCACCAAGTCAAAGGTGAAACAGTTCCTTATGATTACGGACAATATGTCTTTCTCTAATATTTATCAAGAATGGATTTCAATATCTTAAACCAATCACAAATGAAATAAGTGTTATAATTAAATTAAATTTCTTTCAAATTCAAGATAATGTAAATATGTGACAATTACAACTTGAGATCATGAAGATGATTCATCTCAAAACATATATATTTTTTAAGAAATATGAAATCAAACGACTTCACGTCAAAAGATGATAACTTCAACTCTAAAACTTATCAATTATTAAAATTTTATCTAAATACAAATTAAGTACATAAAAAAATTTTATCTACAGTAATTAGTGATTAATTTGGTATAAATTTTAAGTATTAACTAAATTAAATAGAACTTAAGAGATATGATATCTTGTAGTAGTTTAATCTGTTGCATACTTTCATTACTTCGGATTCCTTACTTAAAATTTTCATTTTCATTATCATTTATAGTTGTTTTTTCAAAAGAACTTTTCTTGACTCCTGTAAACAAACTTTAGTGTTTCTCTCTTTAAAAGTATTCTTCAAGGAGTCCCTTAATTTTTTATCACTCCCGATCACCTTTTACTTGGGTAAAAGTGATCGATCTATGTATCTCTTCATTTTCTTAATAAATTACCTATGAATTGGTTGATTTTATCTCTCTCTCAAGAACTCTAAGCTTTTCACATCTTGAATGTTGTTCAAATAAGGTGTACTTTTAAATTTATTAGGGTCAATTTTGTAAGAAACCCTTAAATATTTTCTAAAAGGATTCATAAAAGGAAGAAAAATTGAACAAAAATTAAAGATCATGATTCCGAAAATACAACAATTAATATATTTATTGTAACCGAGTTCTCTCTAACAATGCATTTTAAGACGAGATAAGAATAATCCTTGGTTCTGATCTTGATGGGGCCGGACGTCATTGCCCAGATCTATGATTCTGACTGACTTTAATAAGAGAATACCTGCAAAACAGCACAAGGCACGCCGGAGGTTAATCACCGGCAGGCCCCTCCGACGCTCAAGTTAGTCTTTTGGTAGAGGTTTTGGTAGCAAAGAACAGAGAAAATCAGGGTTCTAATGTCGTACCTGTATTATGGCAAAGTAGTACCTTATATAAGGAATAGCTGCTAGGTTTAGGTCATTATTCAAGAATAGGCCGACCTGCTCACAGGCTGTTTCAGTCTGAACTTGAGCTTAGCACGATCGACCCGACCAATCCTCATATCTCGCAAGTTGAAAATTTGAAGCGGTAGTAATCTCGTTATCATGCATAAATAAAAAGTTGTATGGGCTGGAAATGGTAAAGAAAAAAAAAGGTAGGCTATTGCCAATTTTCAGATGTACATCAATGTTTGGGAAATGTGCTTATAAATTATAATTAAGATGGTTAAATATGATCCATAACGTAAGAGTTGTGCAAAGGAGAAGCAACTTTTGTGCTTTAGAAGGGAAAAGCAAAATCTTCCCCAAGAAATATCGAACGACAGACAGCACTACTTTTCATGCTTTGTGATGTGCCCTGTAAAAGAATAACCTTTTTCAATCCTTTGATTTTCGTAATCCCAACATTCTCATTTACAGAAAGCAATAGAAAGTTATGGTATGAGGATTCAAAATAAAAGCCAAAAATACAAAAAGTAAAGCAAAACATAACTAAGCATCTCTTCTTTAATCCTTAAAGATGTTGCTGCTTTAGCATCACAAAAAGTTTATTATCTTCAGAACTTTAAATTAAATTTTAAGCATAAGAAGGAATATGTCTTATCACACTTTTTTACAAGATTATTGTTTTCAGACCTAATTAATGCATTATTTCTACTAAGAAGTGGGCTTTGATTAGTTGTAATCTACCTTTCTCTTCTTCTTTTTTCTCTACAGAATACCCCAACTTAACTCCCTTTCTTTTCATTCCCCATCAAGTGTTAGCATGCAGGAGATCTCAATTTCTTAACAAGTATTTTGTTGAGAAAAAACATATTTTCTATTTTATTGTTTGTTCAAATACACATAAAAATTGTTATTAGATTATTAATCCTCTTTCTTCCTTGTTTATTTCTCCTTCTTATTCATTAGTTATTTATTGAACTATAACTTTGTTTTGTTCGAACTTATATGTTTTCTCACTTTTCTCTAGAATCTAAAACAAGCCTCTATCTTAGACTACTTTTTTTTTTTTTTTACTTTATCCTCTTTTTCTTTTATCTTTTACAATTTTACTTCCTTTTTACCTTTCAACAAATAAGTTATGGTTGCTTGTTGGCTGTGTCTTACCACTTTTTGTGAACACACAAATAATTACGTGATTTCTTTAGCATCTTTGTGCTTCATCTCCCTAGAAACAAAGAAAACAGTGACTCTAGTCCCTTGCTTTACTAGTTTGAGGTTTTAGACTTCTGTTTAATTGGAGTCCTAGTGAGGGGTTTCAATGTACTGGTTAAAGAAGCGGCTGGTTTTGTGTGTGTTTAAATAATATTTTCTACAGTCTTATGAAAAAGTTTAAGCTTCTTTGTTGAATGACAAGTTATATACAAATGAGCTAAAAACATGACTTGAGCCCGTCCAGTTTCTTCATGCATATCAACACTACAAAAACCAAAATTACCTTAAAATAACTGAAAAGCCATACCACTTAGCCATTGCAATAGTAAATATTGAATTTCAATGCCGTCATTGTGTGAGAAGCAGTAGTCAAAAAAAGAGACTGCCTTGAACACATACACGATAAAGAGCACATTGGTCGATAATAAAGGTAATTAAGCGTTGAAGAGAATCTGAAAATTATCCTCCCTTTTGATGCGTATGGCGCAAATATTTGTTAACAAGCCATGTTTGTTTAGATTTGATGGTAATCACATAATTTAGCGAGCATCCGATCGAGAGATATCATGATCAGTAAACTCTAGATAGCTAGCTAGCAAAAGAAAAAGTAACAAGAGTATATGGAATGGAATCAAATTTTCCCTCAAAAGCAGGAAGGAAGATAAAGTTATGTGCATGATTTAGAAAAGAGAAATGTATTAAATAGCAGAAAGTGGGTGTCCCTTTTAAAGCATTAAAGTTCTTCACTTTTTTCACTCCTTGTGGCTGCTATTTAACACTTTCTAACTCAGACCTGAATTATTTGATCTTAGCTATTCAACTTTTTGTACATTCACCTTTCCCCTTCTCATAGATTATGATAGCATATATGGAAAAAAGGCTTGTAAATAGCATCTTATATTTATAATTATGGAAAGATAACTCGTGAGAATGACCTTTCTTTTCTTTTCTTTTTCTTGGGTTATGTCACTTAGATACATGGAGGCAGTTTTAATTCACTCTTCTATTGAGTCTTAGAAGTAGAATATAGGACTTTTGAAATATCACTTAAGTAAAGATAGCAAGATTGTTTTATATATGCATTCACTACAAGAAAAAGAGGCGTTACCGACGAAATATCACTTAAGTAAAGATAGCAAGATTGTTTTATATATGCATTCACTACAAGAAAAAGAGGCGTTACCAACAAAATATCACGTAAGTAAAGATAGCAAGATTGTTTTATAATTTGTGATGATAAATTAAGGGGGAATGCAGGCTAACGTCATAAAACTTTTATGCATGTTTTGATTTCTAATTGGGACTATTAACATTATGAATTTGCACTTTAAACCTTACTAAATAATTGCTTCAGATAACTTTTCAAACTGCCTTGTTAGTCCAAAAAGTTGGTAATGGTAGAAAAGTAGCTCTTGTGGTACTGGGCAATCTTAAGTTCAAATGATGATTTTTACAAATCACCTCTTTTTAAAAGTATTGTTCTATAAAGGATCACCAATGTTTAGGATGCTTCAAGAGTTAAATTGTATTGTTCCTGATCATAAAGTTAATATAAGTGATTAAGAGATTTGTTTGAATAAAACCTCAAGACTTACTTTTGACATAATTTCCTTACAAGCATTTAAACAACAGGCAAGTGATAACATACGCCATAACTCACTGTAGAACATGAATCTATGAAGTTGGAAAGGAAAGAAATTCGTATGAAGAGGATCACAACCTGATAAACCTTTAGACGATAAATCCTCGAATGTTTATTAATTTCAGATAAGCAATAAAGGTTTGAAGTTTTAGGGCTCCCGAAACCTGGCCCATAAACTTAATTCTAAATGCATTAGCTCGTGGAGCCCTTGCCTTGTGGCGTTAAGTTGAGAAGACGGCCGATGTCTCTGCCACTGTCTTGAGACGATCAAAAGGGTTACGTCACCGGAGGGCCCTATTAAAGGGAAGGCCACCACTTAAGAGTCGCAATCCTTGATACACAAGGAACTAAACCTTATCATCAAAATTGAAAATAACCCATTCATCAGTTTCATATCAGGTTAGATTACTCTAAAAGCTTTCTATTTGTTTTGATGAAATATTAAATTTAACCCATTAAGAATGGAAATACTAATTTGTTCTTTTTAAGTAGATTTTTAAACAACTATAATAATGAAAAGATTGAAACTGATGTATATATAGAAACGTTAGAAACTTTTAAAAGTGAATGGAAACTTTGTCTTCTTTAATTATTTATTTTAATTTTTCCTCTTCTGTTCATTCTTTTTTTTATTATTATTGTCATCGTTATCAATTGTATTTAAATTTATATTTGTACTCTTTTGTAACCATAAGATCAAAGACTCGATTCATGAAAACAGTTTCTTTGTAAAAATACAAAAGGAAAGTTGCGTACATTATAACCTTCTTTACATTTTCGCAAAGCTTGTGCATGCATTGAGTATGAACAAATCTTCGCAACAAAATAAATTTCTACTTCCTAAGGTACTTTAGTGTAACATCATGTGGTAGGAATTAACTTGTTTACGATACTTTTAAACAAAAGAGACTTCAATATCAAACAAATAATTAGAAAGGACAAAAATTTTAATCATCACGACTAAGTTGTAGCCGAACTGCAACCTTGTGCCTCATGGTTTTGAAACCAGGCCCTTGGAATGGAATTATTCAGAGAAACCGAAGACGGCTTGATTTTTTATGTTTGCTTGTCAAGAAGACTGGAAAGGAAAAGGAAGTAAAAGATACGGAATCTTCAATCATCTAGTTCTATTAACGAATCAAACAAAAGCATGGGAAAGAAAAATGATGAAATTCTTTTTGAGTTTCCACTCGATGGGCACCTTTTAAAGTTGTTAGGTTGATCTAGGAAGGAGACACAATGTATAAGAAGTTATGTGACCATGGAGATTGAACCCTCCTTTCCCTTGCACCGAATACCAAGTTTCTTTTTGAACTAACAAGACAAACAAAAGCAATCATATACATAAGAGACACCTCTAGACCTACCTACAAAAAGAAGGATTACGTTGTTTGTTTTGGCATCTACAAAAGACAACATATGCATGGAGACAAAGTTTCCACACCATCTTTTTCAGACTTTAAGAAAAGGGAAGTAAACATATGTTCGTATATGGCTCTTTCACATAAGGTCGTTGTCTATTCCTTCTTTCTCTTGTTTTCTTTAGTTTTATGAGTGACTTCTTTTTCTTGCATGAAAGTAAGGGAAATCTGGGTTCTGAAAGTTGCATATAGGATCTGTAGATAAAATATATTTTCAGTTCTTTACCAGGGCCGGGTGTGTAATGTTGCTTTTACTTTTTTTTGTGGATTTTTTGTCATTTGAAAGTGATGGTGAGTGAGGGATCCGAGAAGAGGGAAGAGTAATGGATGTGGCGTTGTTCCAGAGAGATAGAGACATATGGAGAGCTGGAAATGGAAGGACGAGGAGGTGGTGGTGTTGGTAATGGGGACGTGTTCTTTTGGTGCCATGACTTGGTCAAAAAAGGGTAAAGAAAGCACACGCAACGCGAATATACCAGACGATTGTGAATGATGATCTCATTTTTGTGGAGCTCTGATGCTGCTTTTGATGGATTGAAGAGTCCTTTTCGCAAGGCATTTTCCATGTTAAGTGAACTTTGCTTCTGCGCATTTTCCTATCCATCATTTCATAACTCATACACTTGCTTTTTTTTTTTTTTCAGAACAAGATCTTCCGTTGTGTCTAGTAAATCTCAGTCATTCATTTATGCGGATCCCGCGTGAGCTCCACATAAATAAACGTGGAGCCAGCATAAATGAATGATTGAGATTCACTGAACAAAATAAGACACCATAAAACTGGACAGAGGATCTAGATTCTTTTTGTGCTCCGTATTTCATACCAAAGCTTCACTTCCATATTAAGCCACCATTGATCATGGAGGACCCGACCCGACCCTACCCTGTTATAACTAACCAATTATTGAATCGAAAATCATGTCAATGGTGGTTCTTAATTGTGGAAACACAAATTCCCAGTGAACAAGTACTGCAATACGAAATTAGCTGAAGCACCGTGACTTCCTCCAACTATGTTTTCACTCTCCTTGATACAGCATTTAAGACAGCCAACCGCATCTACGTTACTAATACTAACCTCATGTGAAATCCGAAATTGATGAATGAGCAGTCTTGGAATTCCGGGATACGTGAAAGTCTGCAAATATTTGCCTTTGCTTTAAAATTACCAAATAAATTGATTGGCGTGACTATAAACACCATTTTATTAGGCATTACATAAAAATACGGCCCATGACAACATACAAATACGGCTCATGACAACCCGTATTCTAGGTCATGTGTGGTGAGTCAACCAAACTATGTACACATAGTCCTGCATAAACCAATAACACAACCATGTTGGCAAGCCTGTTAAGAGAAACATGATCCGTGACAAAACTATGTTACAAGAAAAGTGTTGTAAATCAACTAGCCTATGTGTGTAGCCCTATAAAATTGAAAATATGGTTGTATGGTTAGGAGTGTACATAAAAACATAGCTCATAAAACACTCGTATTCTAAGCTGTGTGCAGTTGGTCATTTTGCCGATGTACCTGGAGCTGAGCACAACTACTAACATGGTTGCGTTGTCAGTTGTGTACAGAGAAACACTACCATTACACTACAACAAAAAGAGACATTTTGTGTCGTCTTTTAGACGTCGCAGAAAATTTTCTACGACGTCTATTAAAATGTCACAATAGACGTCGTAGATAGTGGGGCAGGTAATAGGTTTCTGCAACGTCTGATTCAAGACATCGTAGAATGCTTAGCAATTCTGTGACGTTCATAAAGACGTCCGAAAAGATATGTATATTTCGCGACGTTTGGAGAAAAAGTCAGGGATTGTTTGTGTTTTAACGACGTTTGGGAGACGTCGCAGAAAATCGTGGATTGTCAAGTATTTATTAAATATAATTTTACCGAAAAATAATTAATTTATAATAATTTT
>JANKOD010000005.1:29201808-29232056 GCA_026284645.1 Erythroxylum acuminatum | reverse complement strand
GATCAGAAAACTTAATTTCACAACTTTTTTGACAACTGATTATATTTTAGTATTTATCAATTGTGATTTATAGATGTCACAATAGATTTTGTTACGTGTACAATTAGGATAAAAGTCAAAAAGCCAAATTGGCTAGGAGTCAGGTCAAATGTCGACCAACATGCTGCTGTGAAGCAGTTTCTTTCTTTAAGGTTTAAAGATCAAAGATATAATTTAAAAAAGCATTTTACTAAGCACGGAAAAGGATGTTAAGTTGCATAATGTCATAGTGGCTGAGTGGATGGATTTATACGAATATTGAGAGCAATCAGCTACAAAGGTTAGTTAATTTGATCAGAAAACTTAATTTCACAACTTTTTTGACAACTGATTATATTTTAGTATTTATCAATTGTGATTTATAGATGTTACAATAGATTTTGTTACGTGTACAATTATGATAAAAGTCAAAAAGCCAAATTGGCTAAGAGTCAGGTCAAATGTTGACCAAACTCCGACTCTAAGGCCTTTGTAACGATACGACATGAGATTGTGAGTTATTATTATCTTTTTAATTATATTTTTCTTTGATTTACATTTCAAAATTTATAATAAATATTACTTGTAATATATTTCTATACAACAGAGTGATAGAGATGGAGAAGAGTGTGATCGAATGAAGCTATGGTATCACACTCATTATGATAACAATAAATGTCAATAGACAACTACCGAATGCAGAAAAAAATAGGTGAGTACATAGTTCATTTACAAATATTTCTTAAATGACACTGTGTATGTAATTTATTCTTATTTTTTCAGGAATTAATGTGTAAGGAATTGACACATTCAATAGAACAAGGTCATCCGATAACAGTGGATGAAGTGTGCGACAAAGTCTTGGGCACCAGATCAGATTATGTTGTTGGCATGTGAATTGGGCCTCGACCACAAGGGAAGACTTCGGTCAGAAAGAGACTTCGAAATGAACTAGAGGAGTCGAAGAAGGTTAATCAGGGGTTACAGTCTCAAGTCGATAAACTGACTAAAAAAGTTGAACAAATGCAAGATCGATTAACTGCCGAAGTCGAACAACAAAAGAAGGTCTTGGAACTTTTATGTGCTACACATAATATTCGTTTAGATTAAATATGTACTCATATTGATATATTAAACACTTATGATATATTGTTTATATTAATTATTGTAATATGACATGTTTGGGGATTGCAATTAAATAATAAATTGTCTGCACGTATTAAATTCTTATTATACATAAATAATTATTAAAATTAATGATACACTCAAAAAATTGAAGAATTATTAAATAAATAAATTTCATAAATAATATTGAATAGTTATTAAATAAATAAGATTTTAAATTTTGTTAATTATTAAATTAGCAAATAATTAAATTAAATTTATTTTCAAAATTTTGAAACAAAATAAAAGAAAAAATATTTATTACAATTGAACATTATTAAATTAAATTTTTTTGGAATAATAAAAATTAAAATAATTATTAAAATTGAATAATTATTAAATTATTTTTATATTCAGATAAATGAAAACAAAAAAAAATTAATATTATATTGAATAATTATTAAATATTAATTTTTTGGATAAATGAAAAAATATTATAAAAATTGAAAACCAAATACTTATCAACTCCTTTAAAGCTATTGATTTCTTCTCACTCTCAACTTACAAAATATAATCATCAATTTCTTCTTCAGCAATTAGAGCATTCTTGTCTTCAGCAATTTCTTTTATAATTTTTTGGCAACTCAAGCTTTTAGCTTATCTTCACCTCAGTTACTTTAAGGCCTCATTTCTCACCAATTCTCTATAATAGAAGCTGATCCCTTAAGTAAGCCTGTTGATAATAAGGAAGTGGAAAGGTCGCATTGAACTTAAGCATTGGTGAGTCCCATGATCATGATAGTCTAAATGTGTTTTTCTTTCAAAAATCTTGGTCTTAGACAAAAAGATTCTTCACTAATGTTGTACTAGAGTTGTTTAAAAAGAGGTGAATGCTCAAAGAAATTAATAAACCCTTTATAACTCTTATTTCAAAGATCCCCAACCCTTCTTCAATTTGATTACAACCCTATTTCTTATTGTCACGTATTATACAATATCATAGAAAAGATACTTGCTTAAAGACCAAAACTAATCATCGAGAATCTTATAAATGATTCATAAAGAGCCTTTGTCTAGAATCCTATTATCCTAGGAGCTCTTTAGGAGTTATAACAAGAAGAATTCTTCTATAACTTGTGCTATAAAATTAGACTTTCACAAAGTGTTTGATTCTATCATCTGGTGCTTTATTCTTCATATGTTTGAATCTTTAGGTTTCCTTAAAATATTCATTAAATGGATCCATTAATGCCTCATTACTACTTCCTGTAATTTTCTAGTAAATGGATAACTAACCAAGGAACGTTAAGGTCTTACATTGAATAGAAATACGAGTCACTTAATCATTGAAGACTTTCTTCGAACACATTATGGGCAACTAAATTTCAACCAAAAATAACAAATACAATTCTCTCTTTTCCCTTTCTTCGTTAACATTAACATATATTCAGTACAAAAAGGTCATTATTAGTCCCAATTAATGCAAACAACTCAACAAAAAATAAAAAAACATAACTTAAACAACATGCGTTTTCGGTTTCAATGACAAAAGAAGAAAAAAAACACAAAACTACTTACCAGGTGGAGAGAAACCACAGGGAGATGATGGAGGACAGAAGCTGTAGAGTGAGGAGAAGAAAATTATCAGATGAATGTGGTTTAAGTGGATGAAAATTCAGGCAGGGAGAGAGGCTTGGACAAGATAATCGAGCAGGGAGGGGAGGGGAGGGGAGGGGCTTCAGGCGTCTGTGCTAAAACAATCGTTTGTCGTCCCATAAACAACATCGTCTCAGCTTAAATTTTTTTATCATCCGCTACAGTTGGCAACGAATAATATTTTCATCGCCAAATCTTCAACAAACGACGTAGCTTCAACTTAAATTTTTTTAATCATGCACAACATTTGGCGACGAAAATATAATTAATCGCCAAATGCCCGAGATTTTCCTACCAAATTAAAATAGCGTCGTCAATTATCTAACATTTTCCTACCAAATTAGAAAATCGTCAACAATCCTAAACTTTTTTCATATAATTTTTTATTTTGTTAAAATGATTAATAAAAAGTATATATTACAATCATATTTGTTCAATCCCTTTGTTTTACGTTTATGCATTCAACGTCATTAACATCATATAGTAATCTTTGAAATGACTTGTTAAAGTCATTCTTAATAATATTAAAATTTTCTTATAAAGATTTTATATTAATATGTAACGTTCATTACCATTTTCTAATATATTGCAAATTATTTCTAATTAAACTGCTATTATTATTATCTCTAAAAACTACTAGAATGGAAATGAGTCCTTAGTAACTCTTTCTGTTGTCTCAATCTATTCAGACCTCTTGGTCCAAATATCTATGGGTACATAGTGTATAGAAGAAGTTTGATGCAATTTTCATACAATTTTTTATTTTCCTAAAATAATTAGTAAAAAGTATATATTACAATCAAATTTGTTTTACAATTATGCAATCAACATCATTAACATCATGTAGTAATCTTTGAAATGACATTGTTGTTAAAGTCATTTTCAATAATATTTAAAAAATTATAAAGATTTGATATTAAAATTTAATGTTGATTATCATTTTCTAATATATTGCAAATTATTTCTAATTAAACTGCTATGATTATTATCATATATGGTAATTAACTTAATGTATTATTAATATGTACATATTAATTAATCCTAACTATTATAATGATTTATAAATGGTAAATTATATATAAATTTTCCATATCTTACTTAATGTAATATATATATTACTTTATATGTAATGATAATTATCTAATTACTATATAAAAATTCCATACTGTAACATATAAATTATATATTATGTATAATTATTTATGGCAAAGGTGACAACAAATATGGAAATGTCTTCCTATTTGGCAACGGTTTTTTGGTTAATAACAAAATTGTACTATATTTCTTTCGAAAAATCGAAAACAACATTGTTTACCTTAATAAGAAATGCGTCATTTTGTATTAGGTTATTAACACAAAATTGAACCTTTCTTTATTTTCGTGATAACCATCAACATTCCTCTACATTCAAGGTCCAATAACCATTGTCCCCTCTCTTGTGCTCGTCTTGTGTATTATGGTCGTCGCCATCAAAGAAGCATCCTTGGCTGTGTTGATATTATTCTTCTTTTCTATTTTATAACCCTCCATCTTGTGCTCTGTTTTACTTATACGTTTAGGTGTTTATTGTAAATTCTTTTTTTTTTGCATATGTTGTATCGGTTATATTTGTGTTTGTGTTTCGAAGATAATTTATTGTCTTTCTTTGTTGGTTGTACATGCGTTGAGTTTTTTTTAAAAGACCTTTAACGCTTCTTTCAGAAAAGCCTGTTAACTATTTGATGAAAGGTCTGAAAGAGTATTTAACACTTTTTGTAATAATAGTAATATAACCCTATATAGATAATACTATATTTCTGTAAATCAAGAGCATGGTCATGTGTAATCTACCTTAAATTCTAAATTTTAGATATGATATAAAGGGTAAATGGATTACTTTTATTTTAAGAAGGGTAACTTTCATCTCATTAGGCAGATTAAAGATGTATAAGTACTAAATTGTATTACTTTCACTTATAATTGAAAATTTTATTAAGTGTAATAAATTTTATTCTAAATTCAGTTTTACATAATATAACTTTTAAGATAATTTATCGAGGAATGTTGACGTGGCGACTAGTTTCTGGTAGTAGAAAGTCATTCCATTGGGAGGAATGTGGCAAAATGTAGAACAAATCCCTTCTTCATACACTAATAATCGTTTTCCTTCCATAGTCAATCTTCTTCTTGAAGGTTTTTAGTATCATTAGAACTACCTCACTATCCTTATTATCTAGATCTCATTTCCTGTTATGAACCTATCATATATATGAACATTTGATTGTATATATTATATGTTGTGTTAAGCTTCCTTGAATCTTCAAGAGAATATTTATAGAAATGGAGGTAGAGGAGGAGGCGATGTCACAATGGTCCATAAAGGATTACGAAAATTGGTTGTTTTGAAAATTTTGTTGATTCCAATGACTATGTCTCGTCAATCAGGTATGCATGTGTTCCAATTTGGGTTCGTTATACAGTTTCACTAAACTAGCAATCTAAGTTCTATACTGATTGTGTTTTAGGCGAAATGCATCGTACTAGCAATTTATCTGATCAAGTTGTCTTCCATACTAAACATAGGGACTCATTCACTGTATCCTCTAGAAGTTTAGCTATAGCGAATAAGCTATTGGAAGAGGGTGTCAACATCCCTACACTTAAGGGAAGATCTTTCAATATTTCAATCGGTGCTTTCGAACATACAAGGACCTTTCTTGGAAATCCAGACATAGGGAACTCATTTACTTTTACAGACTCTCATGTTACCTTGAATCCAAAAAAATTATTTCAACTCTTTATCGATGGAATCAGCTTAAAACTTTATTTATTAGTCTGTCTATAAGAATTTTTAGAATAATCTCTCTACTAGTTAAGAGTAAGGCTGCGTACTATGATCGTTATTCTATGTTTGTAAGAATTGTTAAACTTCAAATTTAAATCTTGTACTACTTACCATATATCATTATATTGTATTGATACCATTTCCAAAATTTTTATAAATAATTATTTTACTGTTACCAAATATTAATTATTAAGAATAGTTGTTTACTTAAATTTATGATATTTTTATCCTATTAAAATTAAAATTTTTGGTTCACAAATGTTTTAATGTCCAAAATATATTTACTTTTCATATTTTAAATAACCTACCATGTGTTTTTCAACAATATGTTTTAAACATTGAAATCAACTTGACAACAAAAGATATCTTAACTAGGATTACAAAAATGTCAATTATAATTAACCTTAACTACGATTATTAAGTACACTTAGCATTAACAAACTATCTTACAAATATTATTAATTTTATCAATGCTATCACATACAAAAATTCATCAAAATTTCCCTAAAAACTTATGGAAAATATTTAACACTCACTTTTTGCGATGACATTAGCAGTGATACAAAAATTAATCAAAATTCTCCTAAAAACTTAAGGAAAATATTTAACACTCACTTTTTGCGATGTCATTCATAATCGTGCAAAATGCTAGCATAATTGCGACGAATATAATAAATAGTCAACATATGTGCCACCATATGCGACACTTCAGATCTCGTTGCCAAATATTGGTGACAAATGACATAAATCATCGCACAAAGTATACATTATGCGGCAGTTTTCTTTTACCGTCGCTCAATATTATGTTTGTACGACCCTTATGTGACGATTACACAAATCGTCGCAAAACAAGGCAATTATTGGCAACGCAATATATATTTCAATACTTTTGTTCGTCACAAAAATCTTTTATTGTGGTGAAGAAATTATTTAAACATCGTTAAAACTTGTTATTGCGACGATAGTCAGTAATCATCGTAAAATATGTTCTGTTTACTGACGTTTCACTAAAACGTTGTAAAATCATTTACTTATAGCGATGAACGTCTAAATTGTCGATAAAAGGTTACTTTTAACGACAATTAAGAAATCGTCTCTAATTAAAACATAGCCAATAAATGGATATATTGTAGTGTAATATCATAATTTGATATAGACAATACCCTAAGACACTTCAATATTGGTAATATATTATTGATTACTTCATTATCAATGTAACCTAATAATAAGTTAATCTATAGGAAGATATGCAAAAGTTTGTTTAAGATATACACTCGAGTTTAAGAGTAGGTAATAACATAACTACTAAATGTACTAAAATAAACCAAATATAACGCAAGTCTCATCATTAGTATATAACTCTAGAAGACATGAAGTCACTAGAGAATCTCACATGTCCATACAAAATATCTAGATAATAACATGTCCAAGATGATCACAAAGTATAAGATCTTAGTTATAACCATATTCCTTGAACCATTATCTAATACTTGAAAAGCAAATAGTGTAGTGATAGAAATGGATTTTTAGATTTTTAAGGAAGGGTATAGTTTAAAAAGAAAAAACAGACAGGCCTTAAATAATAAAAATTTACTCCAACTATTACTTATTGTTTTTCTATTTTAACTCTTATTTTTTTCAAATTTTAATATGTTTTTTAAAGGCAATTTACTTTATCCATATCTTTAATTCAAAGGCTAGAAATTAATTATCTTAAATTCAAGTGGATAAGTTTAGATTTAAATGTTTAAAATTAATGGACTTAAAATTTACAAAATATTAATATTTATAATTATATACATAAATTTCAATTCTTTTAATCCAATTCAATGTGAAACAATTTTGATAAAATTCAATTTATAGAATATCTAGAATCATATCAAAATAAATTCAATAGTATAATTTAGTCTATTTTAATTTAAAAATTAATGGTATAATTTGTTTCTAATTTTTTGTATTTTTATCATCTCCATTCAAAATATTTAAGATTCATGAAAACCATACTCCTGATATTCCATAGTAACTTATTAAGTATGTCTAAAAATATAGATCCCACTATAATTTCATAATAAAGTATATCTAATGCACCTTATACATTTAATCAAATAGACCAACAAGTCTCTATGAGTGAACCCTAAAGATATGATAACCATGAGGTTACGACGGCGACAACGACGACGACGACGACTATTATTATTATTATTATTAGGATAAAACCTCTCATATCATTTAAGAAACTTTAGAAAAATTTAATATTTAAGATTCTTGAAAAACTCTTTATAGTTTTTTTTATTTTTTAGAAAAACTCCCTTAAACTTCAGTTAAAAAATAATAATGAAACACACATGGTATAACCATTATACGTGAACTAGTTAAATTTCATTGATATAGTAACCCAATTTAGTTCTTAAACTTACCTAGACCAATTAAACTCCACCTAAATTAATGATTTAAGATAATTATAATAAATGTATTAATTTTGGTAAAATTTAATTTCTTCAATTTGAATTTAAGTGATAGATTGATTTGTCATGTAAAAAATATTTAGTTAGTTCACATGTTTATTTATAATGTGTTTTATAGTTATCTTTTAACTAAATTATTAAAAAGGGTTTCTTTTCAAAAAAAATTTAAAATTGACGAGTTTTAAGCTTTTCAAAAGTGCAGGATAATTCTATATTTTTTACTTTTGGAATTGTTGCCGTTGTTGAAGAAGAAACTTTCAAGGTTTCCACCATATCACACAAGAAACAGGAAATAGGGAAAAGGTAGACCGCCAAATGTATGGGCTCACATTATTTTAAAGCGTTCCTAACGCTCATGGAATGGTATTGGGCCATTGTGCGTGCAATTGAAGACTTCTCCAACAGAAAGGTATACCTCTGTAAGGGCTAAGCGTGACGCGTCTATAGGAGTGCATGTTCTTGCTGTCCTCAATCAACCTAAACGCGTCAACTTCGGTTTGTTTGTAAATTTTCGGATGCACTAAAACACTGGGTAAAATAATTATACGACACGGAACAGCACATGATTGATAGTTGTGGAAGTATTAGATCATCAAAGGATACATACAGCCTAGGTGTTCTCTCCAGTAACTTGGGATAAATTAAAGCACGTGTTAAAGAGCGAAATAGAAGGGGAGGTAAGGAAGGTAAATGGACTTCAAACAAAGTCCCTTTCCATCACACCATTATTTGTAGGTAGAGCCGATGCAGCAGTTGAAATGAACAGGTCATCACAACGTAACTAATACTCGTTTAAGAGGGATGCATATTTATTAAGAAAGTTAATGAAATGTTTGATATACCCATATTAATTACATGTTAAAGTGCCTTGAAAATATAATCTGTGTAATTAAGATGTAAGAGAAATTAAAGGTTAATTTTGGAAGTAAAATTATAAATATGCATATAAAGTCAAGAATGACACTTATTTTGAATAATTAAAATGTATCTAAAACAACACAATCCGAAGGAGTATTTAGTATTTTTCTTTTTATATTAAACTATTTGACCTTCAATCACCTTTTTTTTTACCATTAGTAATTTGGGATATATTATTTATTGTTTTTAAAATTTGAATCTTAATTTTTTAAATTTAAATTGTGATTTGTTTACCACTATATCAAGTTATTATTAGTAAACATCAAAACTTTCAATTTAGTTAGGTGGTTTGGTGATGCATCAAAACCCCCCAACAATTATGAATTTGAGAGTCTATTTTTCAACGAGAAACCTCATAGAGTTCAGACTTCACTTTGGAACGTAGCATGGGGTGAGAGACCAAGTCCATTGGTGTTAAGAGTAAGATGCTTTAATGTTCTGGATTTTAGCTTTTGCTTCAAATAGACAGATGTGAGGTGGGGACCTCAAATGTCTTCAGCAACCGTGATCGGGAAGAGCCTCAGTTGCATACTATTTCAACCTCTGACAGACAAGTTGGTCCTACAGACCAAAAAAAGCAGATTTGTGGCACTCTAAAGCTAAAGTAGGCTAAAGCTATGCAGATAATTAAATAACTTCAATACTGACATTCATATCTTCTTTTCCCCTTTTCTCTGCTTTAGACGCGTCCCTTCGCATGTCTAATCCTCTTGTTTTATTTTGTTTTTTTTTATTACATTAATGGAACTAATTCTAAGCAGCTAAGATTTAACTTGAAGAGTAGAGGTAAATTTGAAACTTTAAGACTCTTCAAGTTCTTAGGTAGCATGTACATTTTTACGCATAAGGAGTCGTCGTATACTTGAATAATTAATTGTTGGCTGAATACTAACGCTGCTCAGCATCAGGTTTCCAGCAACCCTCGGGTTCCCTAATAGCTTCAACTTTCACAGTGTCACTGAAAGCGAGGTATTCGTAATTGATCCAATCAAAAAACTTTACCTAGGACGCTAGAGGATCATCAACAGGAAAAATTTCTCATTTTATCTCCTTTTGCGTGCTCAAGACCTCTTGTAAGGAAGAGCTTTAAGTGAGGAGTTTACACCATTTAGGTCATTCCTTGTTGTCTAATGCTCCTCTTGTTGTCACTATATAACATTCTAGTAACTTGAATCACCTTGTTTTCAAAGAAGTATAATCATGTAAAACCAGGTAACTTTTTACAAATATTAAAATAAAATTTGAATCAAATAATGAGTTTCTTTTTTCCTTTAAGAAAACAATGATTTATTAGAAATTTAAAAACTTTCTTAACAATTGAGATATCCATTTGAGACAAATTGCAGTACAGTTTTGGTCAGGGACAATAAAAACAAGCATGCAACTCCCATAGAAGATTTTGTTTTCCTGTGGATTTTGCTGTACCGTCTCCACCTTTTAGTTTCAACTTATGTCGCACTCTTTTTGAAAGCTAGTAAAGCAGAAGCTGCAGTCTTTATTTGTTGGGAAAAGCAGATTCCAAATTGAAGAGAAAAGGATACAAGTGTGAGTGAATATTGTCACAAACTCATCAATCCAAAAAGGTGAATAAGTTTAGTAGTGGAGGAAAGCTGGGATAGATGCTGAACATAACATAGAGTTCTCATTTCAATCAGTTAAATCAAAAGCCCATAAATGAACAAAAGGGTTGCTCCGTCTTCCTGTTCTTCAATGGCCTTTTATTTTGTTCTGTTTTTGTTCTCTGTATCTTCTATTGTGTGCAACTGCCAAGTTACAGGTATGTAATTCTTGAATCTGCAGATATCTTCCTCCAAAGTTTCTTCTTTCAGTTTGATGCATCAGAAACATCAATAAGCGTTTGCATTCCAACCTGAAGTTTATGAAATTTAGTTCATAGAGTTTCCTCAAGCACAGTAATTTGTAAAGAACTGACAGTAAAGAAACAATCTGGTTATTGTCAAGATGAAGCACTCTGTTCTACCATATGATATTGCAGTAATTATCTACCTTCCTGGAATATCAACATAAACTGAAAATAAACTTTAATCAATGTAAATATGCAGAGTTCGTCAGTATAGATTGTGGAGGATCAGGTAACTACACTGATCTGAAAACTGGACTGGCATGGATTTCAGACAATGGCATCATGAACAATGGAAAACCAGCAATAGTGCAAAATCCAACTGGAAACTGGATGCAATATCAAACACGCAGAGACTTCCCTGTGGAAAACAAGAAGTACTGTTATACAATAAACACCGAAGAGAGAAGGCGGTATCTTGTTCGTGCAACTTTCCTGTATGGAGACTTAGGAGATGAAGATGCATACCCCAAATTTGATCTCTATATAGATGCAACTAAGTGGTCGACCGTGACTATATTGGATGCTTCAAGAGTCTATGTGAAGGAAATAATAATAAGAGCTCCTTCAAGTTCCGTTGATGTGTGCATTTGTTGTGCCACAACTGGTTCCCCCTTCATATCCACTTTAGAGCTGCGACCCCTCAACCTTTCCATGTATGCCACTGATTTTGAGGACAACTTCTTCTTAGAGGTAGCTGCTAGAGTAAATTTTGGTGCTCCAAGCAAGGATGTTGTGAGGTATGCTGATTGAGGAACACTTCATTGATCCTAATTAGTCTTTTGTGTCCTAAACCTGCTTCTTGTGCAATATGATGGATATTTGAGATGTAAAATTGGCATTTTGAATCTCTCAGGTATCCAGATGACCCCTATGACAGAATCTGGGAATCTGATTTGGACAAAAGGCAGAATTACCTGGTGGGTGTGGCACCTGGAACGATTAGGATCAACACATCAAAAAACATTGACGTTAGGACTAGAGAATATCCTCCTGTTAAAGTGATGCAAACAGCTGTTGTCGGTACTGAAGGAGTACTGAGCTATAGATTGAACCTGGAGAATTTCCCAGCCAATGCCAGAGCTTATGCATATTTTGCGGAAATAGAAGACCTGGAAGCAAATGAGACTCGAAAATTCAAGTTGAGTCTACCTAATGTACCGGACTATAGCAATGCAGTGGTAAATATAGCAGAGAATGCCAATGGGAGCTACACGCTTTATGAACCAAGCTACATGAACGTGACACTGGATTTTGTTCTGTCATTCTCCTTTGTTAAGACCCGAGATTCAACTCGAGGACCTCTCTTGAATGCAATCGAGATCAGTAAGTATCTGAAGATTGCACAAAAGAGTGATGCCCAAGATGGTAAGTGAATTTACTCACTGTTTTTCGCTTTCTGCATAGAAAGTTACGATTGACGATTGCGTGTATATGCTTAAAACGATGTTCTTGACCTGTCCGAAATAGCATTAATAACAGAATTTTCAATTCTTAGTTTCTGTTCTCAATGCCCTTCGCAACATGTCTGCTGAAACTGATTGGACAAAGGAAGGAGGTGATCCTTGTGTGCCAGCTCGTTGGGATTGGGTGACTTGTGCCTCAACCACCCCACCAAGAATCACAAAAATGTAACTTCTTCTTGCTAAGTTAATAATAGATGCAGGTTCATCTCAGTTTTAAGCTAACCTCCTTCAGTTTAAAATCCATAGAAGCGTTGTCCAAGATGATAAAAAGAATGTCAGGCTTGGTTTTGTCTTCTACAGGTCTAGTTTTGAATTCATAGGAATGGTATGATCCTTCCACTCAACAATTGAATAAGTGTGGAGGGAGATACTCTTTTCTTTCCACAAAATCTATATAATCAAGCCACTTTTATCATACAACTTTTCTGTCGAAGTGGACTTATTTGAACTGCTTAACAGTGCACTTTCAGGCAAGAATCTGAAGGGGCAGATACCTCCTGAGATTAATAACATGGAGCAACTTACAGAGCTGTAAGTATTCTTTCATAAGCTATAGTTGTCATAGTGATCATTGTCTCAATTCCGTTTGGTTCTATAGGTGGTTGGACGGTAACTTCCTCACGGGGCAACTTCCTGATATGAGCAATCTTGTTAATCTGAAAATTATGTAAGCTTTACTTGTAATACTGTACCTTTCCCTCTGAAATTGCATGCATCTATGTTGGTGTTGCTGTGATCTTGAAACAATTTCAAAATAGCCAATTGCCTGTTTCTTTATATACTCTGCAGGCATCTGGAGAATAACAACCTGAATGGTTCATTGCCCGAGTACCTGACTAGTCTTCCAAATTTACAAGAACTGTGAGTAGTATCCTGGACTTTCTGTATTATTCTTCTTGCTAGATATTAAAGTATGACACTTCACAGGAATTTAGTTAATACAGATTATGAAAGTTCCCTTGATTTGCTCTAATCCTATGCGATTTTCATTTCTCACCATATTTTCAGTAACTGTGAATTCTGAAATTGCAGGGACTTGCAGAATAACTCGTTTAG
Organism: Erythroxylum acuminatum; assembly: GCA_026284645.1. Taxonomy (NCBI): domain Eukaryota; kingdom Viridiplantae; phylum Streptophyta; class Magnoliopsida; order Malpighiales; family Erythroxylaceae; genus Erythroxylum; species Erythroxylum acuminatum. The sequence goes on along the minus strand of JANKOD010000005.1, from coordinate 29,218,688 downwards.
TGGAAAAATACCTCCAGGATTGCTAAATGGAAAAGTACACATCAAGTGAGGACTAGGGTAGTAATCTTGTAATGTGGTTAAAATACCTTCATCCCTTGTAATCAGATGAAAAGTTGACCTATATTCTTAGATGAAATCAGGATACCTGATGCCTGATGGTATGCAAAATTAACAAAAACAGCTGCTTCATTTCCTTGGCAGCTACGAAGCCAACCCTGGACTACATAAAGGGTCAAGAAAAAGGGAGCATTTTGAATTGGTACTTGGGATTTCAATTGCTGTACTGGCAGTACTGTTAGTTCTCGTGTTAGGAAGTTTGCTACTCCATCATCGTCGAAGAAATATGTCCCCTCAGAAAACTGAGGAGCAAGGTGTGTTTTAGTTCAGTTATTCCTCGTGTTATTTTTCAGAAGTTTTCTGTTTCCTTGATCTTTCTCGTGTCATACCAGGTCATTCTCTACGTGCTAGCACAAAGCCCTCGACGGCTTATTCTGTTTCAAGAGGTTGGCATTTGACAGATGAAGGTATTTCATACTATATCTCACTTTCTGAGCTTGAAGAAGCAACAAAATTCTTTTCCAAGAAAATTGGGAAAGGAAGTTTTGGTACGGTCTACTATGGCCAAATGAAAGATGGGAAAGAAGTAGCAGTGAAAATTATGGCTGATAGCTCTAGCCATTTGACCCAGCAGTTTGTAACGGAGGTACTATCCATCTTCAGCCGCACAATTTGAGAAACTTTGGGATTTTTATTATCTTATAGGATTGAATTACAAGAGATTCACTAAATTCACATTCCAAGCTCACAAGGACTATCTTAGACTTGGAATTGAGTTGCTTATTAACCGCATCAACATATATTCAGGTCTCGCTCTTGTCAAGGATTCATCACAGAAACTTGGTTCCCTTAATTGGATATTGTGAAGAAGAACATCAGCGGATCCTGGTTTACGAGTATATGCACAATGGAACTCTGAGAGATCATATACATGGTATGCGCCTATCTGTTTGGTCTTTTTCTTCAGACCCTGTCTTGTGCTTCGCTATAGGTATGAGTAGGGTAAAAATTTTGCAGGTTCTGTTAACCAGAAGAAACTAGACTGGCTAGCTCGTCTACTAGTCGCTGAAGATGCAGCAAAAGGTTTCATGCGTACTTTCTTTTTCTTCCTTAAAATGATTAGATATAATAAGTTTATTAGTAAGCATAAATTTATATAATTGTAGGCCTCGAGTATCTACACACTGGTTGCAGCCCCAGCATCATACACAGGGATGTGAAGACAAGTAATATTCTGCTAGACATCAACATGAGAGCAAAAGTATCAGATTTCGGACTTTCTAGGCAAGCTGAAGACGATTTAACCCATATTTCAAGTGTGGCAAGAGGCACAGTTGGTTACTTGGATCCTGAGTAAGCCATAACTTTTGAGTTAATTGCTTTCTGTTCTTCCTCCACGTAAATGCTTTATGCAAGTCCTTTATCAGGTACTACGCCAATCAGCAACTTACTGAGAAGAGTGACGTCTATAGTTTTGGAGTAGTCCTCCTGGAACTGATATCTGGTAAAAAACCAGTCTCATCAGAAGATTTTGGTTCAGAACTGAACATTGTTCACTGGGTAAGTTCATTTTTCGACAGCGTTCGTTCGTTCGTTTTCAAAAGCTTAACCATTCTATGTTCCAGGCAAGGTCACTGATTCGAAAAGGAGATGTAACAAGCGTTGTAGATCCATATCTGATAGGAAATGCCAAAATAGAATCGATCTGGAGGGTGGCAGAGGTTGCTATCCAATGTGTGGAACAACGTTCAGTTTCAAGACCAAGAATGCAGGAAGTCATATTGGCAATACAGGAAGCTGCTAAGATAGAAAAAGGAACTGATGATGACACCCAAAAACTAGCTTCTGGCACTAGCGGTAGCGGCTACAAGGCACAATCTTCTAGGAAGACGTTGTTAACAAGCTTTCTTGAGATTGGGAGTCCTGACGTATCAAATGGTTGCTTAGTCCCATCTGCCAGATAACTCCATTCTCCTTTTTAGTATCAGTACATGGTTCGAAATTGTAAAGTTTACGGCTTGATGTAGGAGCCTGTTTTCCTAAACTTCATGAAGCTTCCTAAATTTTACATATCGGGCAACATTCTTACTTAGTGTGTGATTATGTTGATGAGTTAAGTCTTAGTTAGAGCTTCAAAGGTTTGACTGCAATTGCCTAGACCGATTCAAACAATGTTCTAAGCTAGGGGTCAACAAGACAAAGTAAGATCAAATGTTGGTGAAATCGAATATTAGGTAGGCCTTAGGCAAAGCTGTTTATATATCTCACATTTAAGTAACAATCTTAAGCAGACATCAAGCATCAAGAAATGGAAGATAATAAAATAAGTGATGTCTGTAGAATAATCAAAAGATTGGAGGCATCCATCTTAAGACTTTTAAGCACAAGTCCACACTTACCTTCTCTCAACTATCTTATTAATTTGCCTTCTAGTTTGGTTCCCTTACCAAATAGTATAGTTTATGGGGGTATGGTAGCCTTGTGGTCCAAGCTCATTTAGTTCCCTCCCTGGTCTTCCTTCCAAGAGTTGCTTTGACCTTGTGATCAATGGCTGAATTTGCTCATGTAAATCCTAAAGGACTATTATTTTTACACTCACATGCTAGTTGAAGATCAAACATATAGAACTCATACTTTCAATAGGACTTTGTGAAGTCGATAGTTTAGTCTAAACGAGTTGTTTCGCCTGTTTGGTTTAGCCAGTTGGCCAGTTTGGTGTTATAGTTTTCTCGTGTACCCTTCGAGGTCTCTGACAGAGATAACAAACTTTGTATCTTTGTCTTCTTGATATTACTCTTTAATTAATTCCTCAAAGTCATTGTTAGATGGACGAGACAGTAAAGTCCTCTCTAGCTCTCTCGGTTCACAGGCATAACTCCCATCTTTCCTCTTAAAAATCCTTACTTCTCTCACATACTCTTACTCGTCATTCCCCGTTAAATAATATAGAAGCTCCATATTAAAAAAAAAAAAGGTTATCCCAATACACAAGGCTCTCTGTTTTGTGAGAATTGGAGGAAGTTATTAATTATACGTAGTCTTCTTTTTGCATTTTACAAAGAGACTGCTTCTGTTACTCAAATACGTGATTTTACAGTCACAAATAAATACCGGTTCAAATTAAAATTATTTTGTAATGGTATCCTAGTTCTAGTGGCATGTAATCTAATCAGAATACTAACTCTTAATATTATATTTTCCTATGCCCCCAAGTCTCCGTCAAGTTTTGCATTAATTAACACGTCTAGGATTAGAAGAAAAGGTGAAGTAACTAGATGTTTATTCTAATATTGCCACCACAGGCAATTATACATTAAATATGCATGTGACCCTATTATTGGCGGTTTCAGACACCTACCTCTCACCAAATTCACACGCCCAACTTTAATTATCATTACACCAAATTCACTAATTCTGTCTGGTCCAACTCAATCATAAGCTTCAGCTGTTTTTACCCAGAATTAGTTTGCCAACTTGTATCGCTATATAAGAAAACACACATGTAATTTGGCTAGGAACTACATGTACTCTTTGAATCAATGATGAGCTGGTTCTAAAAAGTGTTATAACCATTTTGGTGAAAGCCTTCTTCCCCATTTGTAGGGTCTGGATTCTTTGTTCAATATTGTGATGTTTTATTCTGTCTTATAAATCTTAGCCATTTATTTACGCGAGTCCCTATAGAACAGAATAAGACACCATAATATTGGATAGAGGATCTGGTCCTCCTTTTGTAACAATTTGGGAGTAATATATTTTAAATGATTAATTATTTTTAAAAAGGAAGAAATAACACAAAATAGTCAATAAAAATAATCTTTCTTCTAGTTAGAGGTAAGATTGTATTATACTAAACCTCTCTAATCCTCGTATTCAGTCAAATTTAACTAGGCTGTCGTTATTGGTATTATTGTAATCAACATAATGGCATCTCATGATAAGTATGTTAATAAATAACAAAGATATTCCAATATTAGTGTAACCCATAAACATGATACGGTATTATAGATTATGTATAATAGGAAATTACATAAAATACAGAACAAGCAAGCAGGAAAAGACCAAGATAGGAACAATAACGTAATGTTGAATGATGGAGAGGAAAAGGATAAGAACGGATTAGTTTCTTTTCCTTTTTTTTTATATGTAAAAAAGATCAAACCGCCCACACGCACCCACCTCGTCACAGAAGCCAACGTTTGTTTCTTGTACGCTTGCTCTTTTTATCTGACCATTTTGGGTGCTTCTCTCTGCACAAAAACATAGGGACAGTGATTTTCGTCTTAGTTCTCCCCCCAGAAAAAGAGTTTTAGAGGTAGAGAGAAACGAGAACTCCTTGGTCTGGTTTTATTTTGTGGGTTTGATTTCTTTGAGGAACCAACTTTGTTGGTGAGAGATGGAGATTATGTATTACCAGTTGACCAAGTCCTCATATCAGGACTCTCTCAAAGTCTTGGAGGCTGATATACAGCATGCTAATGCTTTGTAAGTTTTGTTTTGTGATCAGTTTATGTTCTTTTGACTTTGTTTCGAAATTTCTGGTCTTTTTCTTTTCTTCTATTTCCTTCTTTCTGTACTTTTTGAGATGGGTGGTTCTGGTTTTTGTGCTTCTCCTTTTTACTTTTTTTAATGGTGTATCCACATGGGATTTTCACAGTTTCTGTCATGATCAGTTATAGGAATTTGGCTGCTCAGCGAATTGGGAAGAAGGAAGAAGATTGTTGTCTTTTGTTCAGGCTTATGCATTAAGTTACCTTTTATGTTGGTTAACTCAAATTTGTGAGCCTTTACAATCATAGGAAGCAATACCCTGCGGGGAACCGATCATTTCTGAATGACTTCACCAGCTTTATCCATGAAAAGCAGAAAAGATTGCAACTTTCCATGTTATTTATTAGCTTTATCCCTGCTCTGTACGCAAAAGATTGAATTTTGATGTTGATAACGTGAAGTCTACATAGTTATTCATAGCTAAAGTAGCTTGCTTTGACCGATATTGGATTTTCATATTGTCACGATTACAATTATGTGAGTATTTAATACGGCGGATTACTGAGGAGATTCTATTTCTTCATTCCCCTTTGTGTGCGTGTTAGAGGATGTGTCTTACTCTTACACATACTGATGTTGTAAGGATATATTCAATAGATGTTTGTTTGTTTTTACTTGATGATTGATCAAACAGTCTTTTGGGTTAAAGGGGCATTCCTGCATAGTTATGATTAAGCAATCAGTCACTCATGATGTATTAATCGTATTTTCAGGGCTGCTACAATACCAAGAGGCAAGGATGGTGCTCGTCTTCAGATGAAACTAGTTTACAACGATTGGGCTCCTGTTGTTCTCTTTTTGTTGCAACGGATAGATTGTTCTTGCATGTGTCTACTCCCTAGATTGAATCTCTTCCACATTCTTGTATATGAGGTGTGTTCTGGCTCTGTAAAAATGGTTAATGAGAATTTCTTTATGGCGTCAATTGGGTTTTTTGAATATGTTTTTTCTTCTCTTAATTTCATGCAGGCATATACTGATGGCAGACCAAGACTATCAACTTATGGAAGGAAAGCAACAATTAGGGACTTCTATGGTATTAGAATATCCTGCTTTTGTGTCTGTTTTATCATGATGGAATGAAATGTGCATTAGTTTGATTGCTCAGTGAATTCGTAATCTTGTTTCTAGGTGTCATATTGCCATCTCTTAAACGGTTATATAGCAACTTGGAGGAGTTAGAGGATGTTAAAGAAGGATATTCTGGCGTGGAGAAGTTCGGCAAAAGGGGCCTAGAAGGAGACAATAGGTTCTCCAATGTTGATCTAGAAAGAGAAAGTGAATGTGGAATTTGCTTGGAACCTTGCACCAAGATAGTCTTACCTAATTGTTGTCATGCAATGGGCATAAAATGCTACCGAAACTGGTAACTACAAGCCTTAAAACTTTGCTCTAATGTCTCCTTTATTGTTTCTAAAATGGTAACTGGATCCTCACATTTATCGTTTCCTCAGAAAATTACAAATAGAGACCCACATCATGGGCAATGCTTGGGCTTATAGCTTCAGGACAAGCAAACAGAGATTCGAGTCCATTGCACAGAGCCGCCAAGTGCCTCGTCAACACGGGAGTAGATCTGTTGCCCCCAAATTGTTGTGCCCTGCTGTTCTTTTAAGATCTTAGTCATCTAACTTATTGTAATGGATAACTGGGATTTATTTAGGCACAGGGGACACAACACTTTGGAAACAACAAATCTGTTCCCCATTAACAGTCAGTTGGAGAATGGTGATTATATTAATTAATTACTGATTATATTAATTAATTTTGATACAAAAAGTGATTAAAAAACAAATGGTCGGTTGTTTGGTTTCAGGAAATAATTGGAGTATTCAATAGGAATTGCAGGATGAGTTACTCAGCCTATCGGGACATCTTCCCCATTTGGGCTTTGGGCCTATATCACGTTCATGTCCTTTCTCCTCCTTAGTTCTTCTTCTTCAAGGCTCAAGCCCATTAATAAATATATGTATGCCTGTAGAGAGTATTCCCTTTTTGGGTTTTATGCCAACCAAAAACATTTTATTTAAGTCGTATTAAAACATAAATAATAAGAGATAAATTTAATTTAGTAATGAATTTTTTGATATTTGTATAAAATTTAAAAAATTAATAAAATAGATATTTTTGGTAATTTAAAAATAATTATTGGGAACAGAAGGACAACAGACAGACAGTCAGTCAGTGGGAGCATGAACCGATGCGCTCTCTTTAGAAAGGCGCCTTTGCCTTGGAACAAAAATTTGAAATTCCAAAATAAAGCCTTCTCTTTCTCTTTCTCTTTCAGAATGAATGTTGAAGGAAGGGTTTTCTCATCTCATGTCGCTATGATGATGATGAAGAAGAAGCCACATTCCCAAGTTAACAATGGCCGATCTTCTAATTTTGAACTCAAACACAAGGTGGTTGTTGCCCTCAACAAGCTTGCCGATCGAGATACTTGCCAATTAGCTATCCATGACCTCCAACTCATCGCTCAGTCCCTCGCCCCTCCCGACATTCCCTCCTTCTTGTCTTGCATTCTCCTCCACACCTCCGATGACCACAAGATTGCCGTTCGCAAAGAATGCCTCCGCCTCATGGCCACTTTGTTCTCCTTTCACCCCAACTCTCTCCTTTCCCCTCACCTCCCCAAGATGGTCGCCGCCCTAGTCAAGAGGCTTAAGGACCCTGATTCTCTTGTCAGGGACGCCTGTCTCCAAACTATGTCCGTCTTTGCTTCTGCCGCCACTAATAACAGTCAAGATGCTCATTTTGTTGTCTTGTTAAAGCCTCTTTTTGAAGCTTTGTCAGAACATAATAAGCACATTCAGGGTGGTGCAGCCTTGTGCTTGTCCAAGGTCATTGATTCTACCCCTGTTCCTCCTCCTGTCCATATTTTGCACCCTATGCTCACCAGGACTGTTAAATTGCTCAACACTCCGCATTTCTTGGCTAAATCGGCCCTTCTTCATTTAATTAGGAGCATTCTTCAGGTATGTATTGTATGGTGGTTCTATCATGTCATTAATGGAAAATATCGTTTTTTCTTTTTTAATGCAAAACGAAACATAATTTTTTCTTTTTTTTTTTCTCAGGCTGGGGGTGCCCCTTCACACACCCTTCTATCTGCTGCAATGGCCACCATTCAAGAAGCTCTTAAGGACAGTGATTGGACGACCCGCAAAGCAGCTTCTTTTGTATTGGGTGAACTTGCTGGACCGTGCTTGCATGATTTCAAAGCTTCCTCTGTCCGTTCTCTTGAATCATGCCGTTTCGACAAGGTCCTTTCTTGACTGCCAATTCTTACGCGCCGCATCAGTTTGTGGTGGTTCATGAGTTTCTTGGGTTTCTTACAGGTGAAACCGGTTAGGGACACTGTACTCCATGCCTTGCGGTGCTGGAAAAGCCTTTTGGGTCCTGATACTCCTGAACCCTCAGAAGCTGGATCCTCTATGAAAGGTTTTGAATTTTCTCAATCTTTTTAAGTTACTTTATGTTTCTACTAGTCTACTTGTTGGATTCAAATACTATCTCTGATGTATCAAGGAGTAATTTGGTTCCTTACATCATCACTTACTGTACTACTTCCTCATATCAATTATTTTTGCATGCTCCCTCCAGAAAACTTTTGCGGAGGTGACTACAGTGACCTTACCAGTACTGGTGACTCTATTTCGAAGGATGCCAAACGTGACACAGGTTTCACAAAATTGGCTAGAATAAGGAGTCCGCTGTCTGTCAAAAAATCCTCTCAAAATTACATGGATGCTCAGCATGCTAAAGCAGACGACTGGAATATAGAAATTGCAGTTCCAAAGGCTCGTAACTTTCCTTTATCAGATTTTCAAAATGAGGAATCCGAGGGTAGCTGTGTTACCAAGACTATGGAAGGCATAGGTACTGACGTTACAAGCATTCCAGATACTGGATGTGAATATGTCTCGATGGATGACAAGCAGGAGTGTTCGTCTGTGTCCAACCTTGTTGCTAACAATTATGTGACCAAGTTTGCTATTCCGTCCAACGACTCACCTGACGGGGGTTGTTTGTTGAAACCACTGGGGAGAAATCAGAAATTTGCAACAGTGGAGATTGGGAGTCAAGAACACATGTACACTGCAAAGATGCAAGATCGCAGAAGCATCGAGTCCGCAGTTACAGACACTAGTTCCCAGCCTTATCGTGAGTGTTGTGTTCAGTTATCCGGTGAAATGGCTTACATCAGTAAGCAACTTTTGGAGATAGAAAACAAACAGGCAACCTTAATGGAACAACTACAGGTTTATACTTTCAATATACATGGATTCTCTGCAACTGCTCTTTTACTTAATATTGGACAAACACATCCCTCTTGCTGTTATAGGTTTCTTATCTGCTCAATGTTTGAAGTTTCAATGATACTTACTTCTCCAGGTCTTCTCAACTGGCATCATGGATAGCTTGACTATGTTACAGTCTAAGATGTTAGGTTTAGAATATGAAGTTGATAGAATTGGTCATACTCTTGTACTTGGGGGAAGACATTCTGAGTCAGCAATCTCCAAAATAATGAAGCAGAACCAAAGTGTTTCTTCTCCCAGGCTTTCTACCTGCACTCCTCGCCCCTCTGTACACATTCAGAACAGACATCCTCCTATGCCTCCTGCAAAGAATAATGATATTTGGGAGGAAAAGATATTCAGTAAAAGTAGACTCAGTAATTCTGCCAAGCAAGGGTCGGAGATTTCAAAAAATACTGGCATAAGAACAGGTAGGAATACGGTATGTAAGGACATTCAGAAGACTTCCGGACAGGGTTCGCAGAGCGTTGGTCAGATGAGAAACATGGATTCCATGTTAACACCACTTTCAAGTCCCAACGTCAGACAAAATGGTTCAGAGAGCAAGAACTGGTTAAGGCAACATGTTGAAGGCTTTTTATGCAAAGGGGACATAGATTCTGCATATGTGGAAGCGCTCTGTTCTCGAAATGAACTTATTCTAATTGAACTTCTTGATAGAACGGGTCCTGTATTGGATAGTTTATCCCATACGACAATGAGCGATGTTCTTAGCACTTTGGCGTCATTCTTCTTAGAACAACGATTTGTGAACTCTATCATTCCTTGGTTGCAACAGGTAAGTGAGCACTTTGAACCTTTGTTGCCCTTGACTGCGTAGCTAATAAATGGTTGGGAATTCTTAGTTCCCTATTCCTGAACTTCATTGTCGTCCAATGTCATGGGAGATTTCGGAATGGAAGTTTGCTTTAATGATGATTGGTTTGATTTTGCTTCACTGAAACCCGTGTTATTAAGACAGATATACTCAGAAGTAATATGAGATTCATTGTAATCTTTTCTCTTTCTAGGTGGTGGACTTGAGCACAGTCCATGGACCAGATTATCTTGTTCTTTCAGCAAAAGCAAGAGGAGAGGTGTTGTCTGCAATGCAGCAGGCTGTGAACATGGAATTTTCTAATACTGCCGAACGGAGATTGGTCACTCAACTTGCCATCAAATTGCACCATCTCTGGGGTAAATACTGTACCATTTTGGATTTTCAGAAAATGCTTGTCGAGACTCGCAAAGAACATATTTTAATTAGATAAGCTTTTTTTTTTTTTTTTGTAGGGTCCCTGACATGAAATACCTGTTAAATTTGGATTTAAGCAAGGGGGAGTCTCTGGCCTAGAAATCTATTTTCTGCAAGACAAAGCTGGTGCAAGATCAACTGTTGTACTTCCATGCTAGTGATATCAGACAGTATAAAAGGCAACTTCGTCCAAAGTGCTTGTTTGAATGAAATTGCAATTAAATGTTAAGAAGCATAAATTTGTCTTAATTATTCTGATTGCCTTTTGAAAACGGTGAAAGTATGGCTGTCTTTTTATGACCTGCGCATCTGAAAACTACAATGAGAACTGATTCATAAGGCCATGATAAGCACAAATGCACAATAACAGGCATGTAAACTTAACCGTGTATCAATTGTTACCATGCAACTGCTCAGAGGAATATGGTTTTAGCAACTAATCGGTGACTAATCAGTAACAATGAAAAGGGAATGAAAGAAATAAGTTCTGACAGTGCAAGTAAGACCCGTAATAAAAGTTCACCCATCTGCAGTAATATTTCCATCTGGAACCATGTGAGTTGTTATAAACGGAGGAGGCTAATTTACATCTTCCGCAAGTTCAAGGTTTTCAACAGAGTGGAAATCAGTCAAGTAATGTACTACTTAAGATCACAGCAAATGCTTATATATTCCATTCAAAAATTGTCTACAGCTCATACAAACTTCAACAGGATGTATACTCTTCCATTGTTTTTCCAAACAAAAAGCAGCAAAACATACCTGACTGCGCACAAACCCAGCATACTCGCTGCTCATCATAAGGAAGAGAAGCACCTGCAATTCAATGGCATATTTGTGTCAACTTTTTTAAGTTCGCCATATCCTACTAAGAAATGAAGGTAGTTAATAAGCATGTTTAGATGATAGTTCAGTTGGCATACTTCTTAAGTTCCGGTTTCCATCTCCATCTGTCAGATGTCAATTCAGGACAGATGCTTATTTCTCATTCCACCATGCATTGCAGTTTCTGGAGAGGAGCTACAAAGGGGTTGCCTCAGGTGGTGGCTCACTGTTACTTCTTCCATTATTAGGTTTGCTGCTTCGTGGTTCTCTATGGTTACTTCTAATTGGACTTTTTCTCTCCGATTGGGTGTGTGAGGAGTGCCTTGGATCTTCGTATAGGGTCACAGCTCCCCCAGAACTCTGAAACATTGCCTCTTCTTCCTTTGACTGAACACACTCAAGTAATTCAACCACCTGATTCATGAGGGGTCTCCCTTTTGGGTTCTGGCTGAGGCATTGGTATGCCAAAGTGGCTACTTTCATTGCAACCTTGACAGAGTACTGGCCATCCATTCTTGGATCTAAGATCCTGAGAATCTTCTTGTTGTTGTTCAGGAGTGGCCGTGCCCACTCAACAAGGTTGTGTTCACGGCTAGGTCTGCTCTTGTCCAAAGCCCTCCTTCCAAGAAGTAACTCGAGCAGTACCACTCCAAAACCATATATATCACTTCGAGCTGTTAAATGCCCTGGTCGGAATCATTGAAATAGAGTAAGAAACTAAAATTGTTACTAATAATAGTTGCATCCAAACTGTAATAATGGATCTTTTTTCAGGGTTTTCTATGGATCTTTCTTGCTTATTCCTAGAGAAAGGTGATAGACTTGATAGCTCATTTGGACATTTAAATGGAAAATCATTTACATATAAAGGGAGAACAAGCCATAAATTTAATAACTGATCTATCTGTTTCAAGTAGCAACATTTTGTAAAATTTTTACTGCCCAAATAAATAAAATATTTCAACATACTAACCAGTCATTACATACTCAGGAGCAGCATATCCGTATGTTCCCATCACACGTGTGGACACATGAGTCTGGTCTCCCATTGGCCCTTCTTTTGCCAGGCCAAAGTCTGAAAGCTTTGCATTAAAATCCTGCAAGTTGTTACTACAGCTTAAGCAAAGAAACTAATCGAAAAAATTTAAGTCATTCTCTTCGATTTCATAAGCTTTTGCAAATCCAAGCTTTTGACTCAACATGACTTCTTGTACAATGCAAAAGGAAATTTCTGCAAGTTCATACTTGATTTGACCATATATTTTTGTTTTAAAAAGCAGAAATAGCCTCCAAGGCAGTATCCGGTTTACAAGGAATGCCGAAACTAATAATCATTAAGAGTAACAATTAAATATAGTTCTTTTGAACAAAAAAAATCACAACTGACCGCATCCAATAAGATGTTTGATGTCTTGAAATCACGGTATATGATTGATCGTTCTAATCCATGAAGATAAGCAAGTCCTTTTGCTGCATCTAAAGCAATCTTCATTCTTTTTGGCCAAGTCAAATTACAACCCACTCCTAAAAGACACAACAAATAGGAAGAATAAGAACTGTAATCTTCTTCCTTTGCAAAACACAATTGTTGAATACCCATTCAATCATGGAGAGACTTCTTAGATGAAATGATCAATGATGCCTAGAAAAGTATACTCATGACACCAGAATAACCAGGTCACCGAGCAAAAGTGCATATCAATTCTCAACAAGATTCAGAAGATTTGGACGATTCCCGTGTTAATTAAAAGCAATTCCTAATTAGACCTTTCCTTCAAAGTATAGCAACTTACTTCGGAAAAGATGTTTTTCAAGGCTCCCACTGGCCATGTATTCATAGACTAAAAGCCTGTGGTCATCTTCACAGCAATACCCAATAAGTTTCACAAGATTTAAGTGACTCAGTTGACCTAAATAGTTCACTTCTGCCTGCAAGATGGACACTGATACAGTGAATGAAAGCAACAGAAGAATGAGTGTTCTCTTAAAATGTAACATTCTAAACACAGGATAGCATGCTTTTGTCTAATATCACAAATAATATGCAGCAAACATTAAAGGAAAATAATTACTATGACACAGACCGAGGCCTATGCATTCAATCAACTCCAATTAGCAACCATTCAGGTTTTCCTCAACTGGAATATGAGAATATAAGGAAGCATGTTATTAGTAATCTCCATATTCAAGGACAGAATTACATCCACCAGTACTCACTGAGATATATCCCATTTCACTTCATTTGCTTGTTAGGACAATTTGGGGGACATGATACAAAATTTCAGCGGCTTCTATAACAATCATCCCACAAATACAACATGTCAATTGTTTTCTAAAAATTGCTGTACGTCATCTATGCTATTGATTACGTTAAGCAAAGAAAATTCATTCATTTACCAGAACAAGTAGAGTAAAAGTTATTCCAAATACAGTATAACAGAGAGAAGGATAACTAAGGAAACATGAAGAGACATATACCAGCCATTCTCGGTCACCTTGTAACCCATCAGGATTAAGTTCCTTAATGGCAACATCAGTGGTTTCATATCCCTGCCTTACGCTTGCATCTATGATTCCCTTATAAACAACTCCAAAACCACCCTCACCAAGAATATAATCTGGTCGGAAATGTTTTGTAGCCAATATCATCTCCTTGTATGTAAAAATATCAACATTGCCGTATCCAGGATTTTGACGGAGATCTGTAACATTCCTGGCTGATAGAGAACTCATGCTTTTGATCTCCAACTCTGGCCTATTTGTTTTACTAGGGGACTGATCAGAGTCATGTCGTGCTTCAAAATAGAGTTAGAGGTTAAGGCACTGAACATGCGCTTAAGGCACTGAGCATGTGCTAATCAAACATTAATATAAGATAAATCATACACTGTGATTATACATACATTAGCATAGTACTTCATTTACTTTACCCACAAAAAATGTCAATAAACTAAATTTATTCTCTCAAATGTCGAATACTTCCTCTCATTGCTCTCCCAACTCAATTCAATTTGAGATTAGCAAGGTCTCTTCTTTAAACTAGGATTGTAATAAAAACTGAAAAATAAGAGAATTGCACTGGCATCTAAAGGCACTTTCATAAAAATCCTAGATCTTTTCTTTCCTGGGTGTTCAAATCTAGTGATGGCAACTTAACAACGTAATAAGCCAACACTGAAAAATTACGAGTCATTGGTCGTTGAAAAGTTTGGTCAGGTCTCGCATGCCACTAAGCCAAACATAGAGTTTGCAACAAATCCAGCTCTAAGCAAAATGCGCCATTGTTTGCTATGATATCAGAATTAAAAGAACAAAAGAAAAAAAAAATTGGACGGCATTGAATCAATATGATCAAAGATTACAAGACAAAGACCCAAAAAGAAAAAAGAAAAAAGAATCAGTTACCTTGATAAGACTTGGAAGGCAAGTGTTGTTGTTCTTGAACAAGATGGTGGTCTTCAATGCTGAAACAAACCCCCATGAACTTAGACCTCAAACCAACAACTCTGGGTTCAAGGCATTACATTATCCCATATGCAAAGAAACAAGAGAAATGAGACTGGGATCTGATCTGGGCATGGAGAAAGTTTACGAATTTTGCTTACCACGATACGACCCAAAAAAGAAAAGACAAGAAGGAAAATGAGAGTGTTTGATTAAAAGGAGGAGAAAGAAAGAGAGGAATAATTGGAGGAGGAGGAGATTGGAATATATCTGACCAGCCGCCAAAAACGCCCCTTCTTGTGGGACATGTCTTTCCCTTTCTCAGCCTTTTTGTTTTTGACTATTAACCTCCTAATCTCCTTTTTAGTGCATGAAATCACCTACCATTAGTCTATTACTATACTATCAACCATTAGTCTAATTATCAAAAAATGTAATCTTGGTCCGAAATTTGAATTAATTTAATCTGAATCTGATAGATTTCTGGCATTGACTTATGACCTAAAACTAAACTACTATTTATTTACTTGTTCTCTTCTCGTCAACACATTTTTGGCTCCACCTCTTCATTTCATATTTACTGCTATTGGTTAGGAGTTGGAGCATTTAAGGCATTATTCAAAATTCTTCGTTCAGGAAACAGGATTGGCACAAATTAATGCAAGAAGATAATAAACATTATGTTAGGATCTTAGGAGAAGAAAGAGAGGTTTATTCTAGAAGAAACAATAAGGGCAGGAGGGCAGGTAGTTATGCTGACCGAATGTACCGGAGGAGGGGAATATTATGTACCGGGTGAGAGAAGAGGGGGATAGGCAGAAAAATTGTAAGCGTATAGACAGAGAGAATCACATTCTCCCTGAGGAGCATTATTGCTCTGGTATAGGAGCTGCTATAGCTCTGGAACAGATAGTGGTCTTAGGATTACTTCTGTAAGTATCAGTGTTAAAACACTGATTATAGTCAATACTATACTCACCTCTAGTATTCTAAACTAGAGGTTCCTAACAGTGGTCCGACCTGCCGGATCTCAAAGAGAAGGGAGACCAGCGAAGTTTTAGTAACTCACCTTGATGCCACCGAAGATGTCCGACAGGGTAGATGTCTTGGAATCACGTATGGCGAGCTTGGAGGCAGGATTGGAGGAAATCCAGGCATCCATGCGACTGGCGATGGGGGAAATGCAACGAAATTTGCTGCTGGAAATGAGCAAGGTGCTGGGTAAACGACCGGAGGAAGGGCAAGGTAGCGGCGATGCCTCCGGACGGGGGCCTCATGCTACAGAAGAACGGAATGCATATCACGGACAGTTCAACCCGATGGCACACTCTACCGACTCCATGGATGAATACCGAATGTCTGTCCGCAAAGTGGACTTACCTATGTTTGGTGGTTCGGATCCCGTAGGGTGGATTACCAGGGCTGAGATGTATTTTGAAGTGCACAACACGTCGGATCAAGTCAAAATGAAGCTGGCGTTGTTAAGTATGGAGGGTTCCTCCATACACTGGTTTAATCTTCTCCGGGAAACAGAGGTGAACTTGGACTGGGAGAAGTTCAAGAGAGCTCTCATAGATCGCTATGGAGGGCGAAGGTTCGAAAACCCATTCGAAGAGCTATCGGATTTGCGCCAGACTGAATCGGTGGAGGAATATATTGAAGCCTTCGAATTCATCTCATCGCAGGTGGGTCGACTACCCGAGGAGCAATTTATGGGGTATTTTATGAGTGGGTTAAGGGCTGACATCCGAAGGAGGGTGAGAACGTTCGGACCCCTGAACAGATACCAGATGATGAAAATTGCGAGGGCGGTAGAAGAGGAGGTAAACGGCGAACTGGAGGGAGAAGACATGGCTGGGACTCGCACGCGTACCTGGCACCCATCTCGTGGACAGAATATAAGGTGGAGTTCTCGGGTCGGGCCGACCCATCATCGTGAGATGGAGGGTCCAAACCCGATGGGTCGTGGGCGATTTGGGGATGAAATTGGGGCTGCGAGTCATCGGGAGATAACAGGGGTGCCAGCTGAAACACATGCGACACCCAGAGCAGCCACCCCTCTACCGGCGACACTAACCAGAAGGCCAGATGAAGATCGGCGAGGACAGACAGAAAAGAATCGGGGTCTGCGTCATCTGTCCTACCATGAGCTAATGGACCGCAAAGCTAAAGGCTTGTGTTTTCGGTGTGGCGAAAGGTTTCACCCTCTTCATGTGTGTGCTGAAAAACAACTACGCCTACTGATTTTGGATGACAACGAAACGCTGACAGAGGATGGAGAAATCATCGCGTTGGAAACAGAAACTGACGACTGCCGCACCATGGTTCCTCCATTCAGCCTTGAGGGCAAGGCTGCTCTTCAAGGGGGCGGTAATGTTAGGATCATTAGGTGATAGGAAAAATAAGAGAGAGAGAAAGAATTATTCTAGAATAAAGTTAGTTATAAC
>JANKOD010000005.1:29182009-29195836 GCA_026284645.1 Erythroxylum acuminatum | reverse complement strand
TCTTATGTCTCCTTATCACAGGAAGACATGTTAAAACTTGTTATGATATTATATGTAATTTGGAGTGAAATATCAAATTTTGATAGTGCCTTGTAGTTATCAACGCAAAAGAACTACTGCTCGTTTATGCATTTTTAAGCTTCTAAATTATAATAGTTTTCTATTATCTTCATAATTCGATCTAGCCTGATATCAATTGCAATCAATTTTTTCTTTTCATTTTAATAATAAACTTTTTTGATGATATTATTTATAATGAAATTGATAATTAACTCACTTTTTATGAGTGTGAATGTTTATTATTTAATAAGATTATTTTTAAATTAAGGATAAAAATATCATATGAAATAATTAAAAAAAATTAATTGTGTTTCAAATAGCTTAATTAAATTTAATTTTAATATTATGAGGTTTATTCGAAAGAGTGTAAATGGTTGAATGAATTCGAAGGTTTCGGTTCGAAAGTATCCGAGGATATTTACGGAGTTCATCAAAGAGAACGAACCTATGGAATATACATGTACATATAAGGTATGTAAAGCGAACAAGATAGCAACGGGCGAGAGAGAGAGATTTAGATAAAACGACGAGCGATGGTGTGTTGTGGAGGTTATGTGGGAAATCCCAATCCCTGCATTTATGAAATCGGAGGCCGAAATCACCTTTCACGATTTGGCGAGTTTGCCAAGGTGCCATTGGTGGTCGCGTGTAACTTGACGGTCCTATCCATGGAAACTCCGCCTGACGGCTATCGGAGGAACGTCGGCATTTGTCTGGTCAACTCCTCTAGGAAGGTTTTTTCTTTGTGAAAACATTGTCTACATTAAAACTATTTACTTATTAATTGACCAATAAAGAGCTTCTCGTATTGCAACCGTAGATATTCACGGCGTCGAGGATAAACATAAGGAATACGTGGCAGATGCCTCAGGTGGTTCTCCAATCTTGGCCTATTTCTAACAGTTGGAATTAGTTTCAGTCCAATTGAAGCAGAACAATTGTTCATCGTAGATGGGTGGTGTTTTTGAAGGGACAATCAAAGCTGTGCGTTGTGTTGTTTCTCACAGGGTGGTGCCGATGACGGTGAGGATTTGAGGAACGCGGCGATGCGAGAATTGAGGGAAGAAACTGGTGTTACTTCAGCCGAATTTTTGGCAGAGGTTTTGTTTTGCGGTTTAATGAGGGCATTGAAATTTTCATACTTAGAATGCACGATTGATTTTCATTGTTGTTTCCATTTATTTTTGGCTTATTATGGCCATGGTTAGGCTCCCTATTGGCTGACCTACGATTTCCCAATTCAAGTTAGATACAGACTCAATCGTCGGTGGGGCACAAATTATAAAGGGCAAGCACAAAAGTGGTAAGATTATGACTTAACTGATGTTAACTAGGAATATTTTAGGTTTCTGTATCTTCTTTATTTAGCTTAACCGTCATTTGTTATTCCTTGTCATGTTTCTAGTTTCTACTTTCATGTTGCATATATGAATTGTTAGTTTGTTGTAATTTCTTGGGGTTATTGTACACTACACAAGTTTGAAGTAGAGGGTTAGGACACATGTAGGTGGTGATGGGGGTGATATACTCATCTCTGTTATTTGAATTTATGAAGATTTAGAGTATATGCACCACTAGCCGTTCAAACATGCATTTGATTTTTTAATTTCAATCTTAATGCATCCTATGTTCTCTATCATCTCTATTAAAATTTCTTTTCCATAGAAATGTCCATCAGACAGCCATTGCTGCACCTTAACTTTATTGGAGAAGGTGGTGATATGTCTATATTTGATAGCAAGTATGTGGGCAATAATTCCAGAAATAGTTTCCTTTTCCCCATCTAAATCAGTTACTGCTGGTAGATAGTGCTAAATAAAGATCAAAGCGTCCTAATGCTCTAAACGCTGTTCTCCTTATCTTGAACGCCAGGTTTCTTTTTAAGTTTACTGGGAAGGAGGAAGAGATAAACCTGTTGGGCGATGGCTCTGAAAAGCCTGAATTTAACGACTGGTCGTGGATGTGGCCTGAAAGAGTGGTGGAACTTGTGAGTCGATCTTACTATTTTTTTACTTTGCACCTATGTCTCTTACAGGGTTTTGTTATGGACTCAACTGCATGACCATCATTTTGGTAGTATTTATGGTCATCATGACTAATATTACCCAACTTACCTTTACACACCAGCAAATGGTCTATAGTATGCAGGAATATTTTCGTGAAACATTGGCCATATTAACCATAAGGGCCAACAAAATAATAGTTCCTATTTTTTTTATTGTTAATGCTTTTTTTTTTCATGTTGAACAGGCAGTATATTTCAAGAAACCTGTCTATCAGCAAGTTATGAAGATATTTAGTCCTTATCTTCTATCAGATGTGGGTGAAGGAATTTTTTGTGCAAATGATGAAACTAAAGTCATAGTGTCTATATAGAGTCAACTCCTGTATAAGACGGCTGACATGTCATTTTGGCAAAAGCTATTACTGATACCTAGCCAGAGACTCATAGATTTTTAAAGGGTGGTACAGGTTGAGCTTGTGCTAATTCCTTTTCTACCTGCAAATGTACCGAAGTAAATAAAGTTATTGGGAGAGGAAGATTAACCCAAAAAAACATTAAAATTTCTGTTTCTTCACATTTTCCTTTCAAATTTCGATTGATGAGGATCAACTCTTTTATTTGATTATTTATGAAGGGTCAAGTTCAAGAGTGTTTAGCCAGTAATTGGGAGTGACACAACCTAGATGTTCAGATTCTTACACCGTAGGTTAGATGGACCTGACTTTTTCGAGATTTCCCTTATCCTGATTAGACGACTAAGACGCAAAGTGGGCATTTCCGGCCAGGAAGGTTCTCAGTTTCACCGAAAAGAGTCGGCCAGGCATTCATTGACTGGACGCATATTAACAGCAGGATGGTGTTATCATCTAAAAGATATGAGCAACTCATGCATGTAGGGACCAACGGGTACTACAAATAGGTAGCGTAATAGAAGAATGAAGTCTCCACCATAATAGGCTTGTACACAAAGGATGATGCTATGCGTAGATAAATGGAGATCAATGCTTTTGCTGATGAGCTTTGGTGGGCAGAAAGCCAACTGAGATCGCTCAAGACTGGAGCCAAGGCCGACATGGAAGACTGTGATGAGAAAATGTAATCGGAGGGCCAATGCCAAGCCAGTTATCGACTCAAAACTACACACAAAATGAGATATCGATTACACAAAAAGGGTAACAAAACCTTTTGCTAATAGTTTTTCAGCTCAACCTAAGCCATGTTGCTAGATCAACAGGTTTTCGTTCTTGAATTTCATCTCTCAAGTCTGTATAAGTAACAGCCTTTAACATGGTTCTTAAGGAGATGTATTGAAGTGGGTTCTCCGCTTAATTCCCCAATGCTTAGCTACTCCGAATATAACTACGTCGAGATAATCTTATCAAGCTCACTAGAGTAGACACTTATCTTCTTCCTATGAATTTTCACGCAATAGAATCACTGTAACTCTTGGGGTCTGCATACGCCTATGGTGTGTTCTGATGGTGCTGTTCGGGCCTTTGCTTGGAATAGAGAGCTTGCAGATCAACTGTCGCTTCTGCTATTCATAGGACCATGATCATTTTAGTTTTGAGAGTATTGTCATCTGCGAATATTGCAAGTGCTCTTCAAACGTTTTTGTCGTGTGTATGCTGTTTCGTTAATAAAAATAATTGTTAGCCTAGCTCCATTTTGTATCCAGGAAATGGAAATGGAATTCTAATTCTAATACCTGGAATCGTGACAATAGGTTGTTTTATGAAAATTAAGTCGTTCTGGATAATTCATTCCTTTATCAAATCTAACTATAAATTCCATGGAATTGGAATTTCAATTATGCGTGACAAATAAACAGCATATTTGGAGTTGAGATTCCTAAATCAAATGCGGAGTTCCATTTGTAATGCTGCCAAAAACGACCTTACTGCAATTCTTTATAGTTGTGATGTATTATCTATTCATTTCTTATTATATGTAAAGACTTTTCATTTTACCAGGTTGGATTTTGCAGGTCAGCTCTCATGGAAATTGGAAATTTGTAGATCAGAAAAGGCGATTCTTTCCTCATCTTGATGAGGTACTAGATGGAGAGAGTAATGAACCAGGATCTAAGAAACCTTCTGGTTCTTGATACTCAGTGCAGATCGGTGTATACCTTAATGCTTTCTGGTCCGTTCAATTCGGCTGTGTCTTGGACAGAAGGATTCGAAGACCTGCAAAACCAAAATTAAAGCCTAACGTTTGGACTTGGAAGATTAATTGGAAATTTGCTTCTTACATCGTCGAATGAGAATGCACTGGAAGAACCAAAAGAGCATCCTTTCCCTATAATCACTGTATAAGCTTCTGTTTCTCATAATATATGAACTTCACGTTCAAGTGGCTAACATACTCATCATATTTTGTTAAACTGAATGTTTTTGTAGAAACTGAACTAATGTTCTACTGCCCTTGCATAGCAGAATGTTGTTATGGCCCTGGAGCACTTTCTAGGAATCAAGAGTGAAACAACTCTCTAATTTCTTTTGGTACTTCCTTATATTCATGGATCTCTAGTACTAGGTCTGTAATTCTTCAGTTCGTTGATGCTAATGTAGTTAGAATAAAACATTAAAAGAAATGAAAATCATGAAATACACACCACAAAACTGTTATGATGAGCAGTACTACTTACTACTGCAAAAGGTCTGTACTATTTATAATAGAGCTTGTCAAGTAGTAAACGTGGCAGCTGCTTAAATGGGAAGACTAGGAGAAGGACAAATGCAATGATCGAGACAAAGACGGAGGCGGGGACGGAGAGGGGGGACACTTAAAATTCACGTCAGTCCAATTAAGGAGGTATTTATTTGCAACGTATATGTATATCCATTCCATCCACACTGTTTCCAGCTGACGATGATCCACAAGCACAATGTAGGAGATTCCGACCTTTGGTTCCAGTAATGTCGTTGGTCCACCCATTGACAGGAGGAAGGGGCCTGTGTTCTCGAAAGAGCTGCGGCTTGCAGGGCTTCGGGTTTCATAAGTGCTGTGTGGGTTAAAAAATCTCAATCAATTACTCAATCAACTTCCACGATGTTAAAAACCATCGACTGTAGGACATGGTGTACTCTTAACCAAATGAGAATCATGTAAGTTGATCAGGGTCTCCTAAAACTTGGATAAGTTCCACATTGATAACTAATATTACTGACCAAAAACGTACTGGCCTTTGCTTTGGCTGCATCAACAGTAAGGAGCATATTTGAGAACAAGGCGATGAAGCAGCAAGGAACGGGGATATGATCACTAAGAGATTTTCATTCAAGATTGTTCTCTATCTATATCACAAATTGCAAATAATATCTTAAGACTGATTGGGAACTGAACTCTAGAGCATCAGGAACCTTGCGACAAAACATGGCATAAACTGATCGGAAAACAGAAGCAACACAACTTACTATCTACAACATGAGCGGGATAAGGATAAATGAGCAGTAGCAACAGTAATGATGATGAATTTATCTGTCTCATCGGCCATCAGCAGAAGTGAAGGAATCTGCAAAGCCAGTTGGCCTTGCTGGTATACTACTTTTGCTATCAGCCAGGTCTAAACTCAAGTCCTTTCCTTCTGCTTCTTGCCAACCTTTCACCATCTGATTAAGAGGAAGGCTATAATCAATGCCACAATATTCTTCAGTATCATCATCTAACGGTTTCCATTTCTCAACAAGTGGAGCTAGCACATTCACTGCATGGCTCATATCCGGTCTTTGGTTAGGCTCCCTAGCTGTGCAATGCCCTGCAAGTTCGGCAATAACAGAAATGCTTTCGAATTTTTCATCTTTGACATCCAGGGCAGGGTCAATTGCAGCCCTCAGTGTCTCTTTATCTGATTTGATACGCCAGAACCATGCAGCTAAGTATCGACTTTCTTCTGGTCTGTCCTCATCAAGGGCCATTAGTCCAGTCAACAGCTCCATTAAAACAACTCCAAAACTAAAAACGTCGGCCTTGGTTGTGACTTTTCCCGTCACTAAGAAATTATAAATGAAGAAGTTAGTCTTCAGGATAATTGTACACATCAAAAAGTAACATGAGGTCTATTGTGCTACTGTACAGCTAATATAAAGAAAATACGATGCTAAGTGGATGTATTTGTTTCAGCATGCAAAATCATGATATGGAACTCAGACAATTCCCTTCAAACCATTTCTGTATTAAAAGCATTTACTTGATTTTACGAGGCCCTAAAATTCTAGCAAGAATCAGCTATATCAATGATTCAAGATTCAGCTAAAAACCAGTTTTACATTTATGAATCAGTTCCTTGTTCAGCCATTAGAAAATAAACTGGTTGTTATTTAAAAAATCAATTAAAAAAATCTGAAATGAAGTAGATAAGATTGGACGCGCTTACCAGCATACTCTGGCGCCAAGTATCCAAAAGTCCCAGCAAGCCTGGTCACCACAGATTTCTGACCATTCTCTCCATCAGGAGCAAGTTTCACCAATCCAAAATCAGAAACCTTTGCTCTGAAATCATCAGCAAGTAAGATGTTTGAAGATTTAAGGTCTCTGTGAATGAAGCTCTGATGGGCTAGATTATGAAGATACTCCATTCCTCTGGCAACATCCAAGGCTATATTTAGTCTCCTCTTCCAAGAAAGAGGCTCCAGTTTCAAGCTTTTCCAGTGGAAAAGATGCTTACTGAGGGCTCCCTGAGGCATGTACTCATAAACAAGAATTCTCTCATAGCCTTCAATTGAGTATCCGAGAAGAGATACCAAATGACGATGGCGGACTTTTGAAAGAACTGCAATCTCTGCCTGAAATTCATCTAACGCTTTCCTGCTAATGGCACCTGCTTCCATTCTTTTAACTGCTATTTTTGTTCCATCGTCTAATTCTCCTTTATAAACCACCCCGAAGCCACCACGGCCAAGCTCATTATCTGGCGCAAAATTCTTGGTCACGTTGCGAAGAACCTGAACCGAAATGACTAAGTTTCCTGCTTCAAGGACGTGAGACTCCCCAATGCCACTATTATTCCTGCTAGCAGAACCGCTAACTGTAGAAGTGCTTGCAATTGTGTTGTTGGCAACAGCAATCTTAACCATGTTATCTGAATCAAATGGATCTCGCGGATGGATGACAAGGGAACTTGAAGCATTAACAGTTTGTTTCTGCTGCTTATAACAATATATTAATATAGGAATAGCCAGAATGGCCACAACTGCAATACTTGCAACAGGGGCTATAATTGCAACCAAGGTGGATCTTTTCGATTGGGTAGAAATGTGAGAATTACTAGAAGCAGAACCTGTGCCTTTGTTTCCAGAAGGCGATTTGTTTCCAGAAGGCGATTTGCTGGCTGGTGGTGTATCCGAGACTCCAGGTGATGAAGTGTTGATAGGAGATGGTGCTGGTTTGGTCTGATTACCGCCACTAACTAAAGGATTACCAGCAAAGACAACATTAACAGTGGTTTTAAATGCCGGTAGTGGAGGGGAAATATCGTTGCTGCTAAGGTCCAACTTTGTCAAGGATGCTAAGCCAGTCCAGTTGGTGGGAACTATGCCACTTAGATTGTTATTGCCAAGTTGGATTTGTGTAATAGAATCTA
Organism: Erythroxylum acuminatum; assembly: GCA_026284645.1. Taxonomy (NCBI): domain Eukaryota; kingdom Viridiplantae; phylum Streptophyta; class Magnoliopsida; order Malpighiales; family Erythroxylaceae; genus Erythroxylum; species Erythroxylum acuminatum. The sequence continues at coordinate 29,188,187 of JANKOD010000005.1, read as the reverse complement.
ATCTCCCTACCGAAGGACTCAAGGTTCCGCTGAGATTATAATTAGGCAAAATAATGGAAGAAACTTTACCTTTGGCATCACAATGCACTCCAAGCCATGATGCACATGGATTATTGCCAGTCCAGGATTTAGCAAGTCTTGAAGGGTAATTTAAGCCGCTTAAGAACTCTATAAGCGCCATAACTTCTGGTGCACAAGCAACCCCTGGACTGGTTTGACAAAAAGAATTTGAAGTGCAGGTGGCATTGATTGCTTTAAACTTTGGTATTGGACCCATCAACTGGTTATTATTCAAGTCCAAGTTTTCCAGCGCCATATTTGCCAGGCTATCAGGGACTAAACCCACAAGTTGATTGCCATTAAGATTGAGATCCTTCAGCTGAGTCAAATTGCCAATGCTCTCAGGAATTGCACCTGTGAATTGGTTCCCGTGAAGCCACAAAGTGGTGAGCGAAGTCATCGTCGCTACCAAATCAATTGTACCTGTCAAACCACCCCCCTGTTGGTCGTTTAACCATAAGTTCTGCAAAGACATTCCTCCCTTAAAGCTTGCAGGAATCTCCCCAGATAACTTATTGGTGGAAAGTTTCAAGTTTTCTAAAGATGATAAGTTTCCCAGAAAATCAGGCAATGGACCAACTAAATTGCAAGACATACACGAAAAATTAGTTAACTGTGCAGCATCTAACAACCCATTTGGGATTGACCAACCTTTGGTACCATTGAGATTGTTTCCATCAAGTGCCACTGATTGTAAAAGCTCCAAACCATCAAAGAAATCAGATGGAATAGAATCGAACTGATTGTAATCCAAATAAGCATATATTAGCTTGGACAGTCCTCTAAGAGATGGTATAGGCCCTGTGAATTGGTTCCGTTGAAGACTCAATCTTTCCAACATAACCAGCTTGTTGAGGTTTTGAGGCAAAGGACCCTTTAGGTTCATATCCTGAACCTGAATCTGAGAGACCCTCGAACCAGAACAGAACACATGTTTCCAACGTTGCCCACATGGGTCATCACCATTCTGAGGCCACTCCAAGGCTTCTGGGTTATCTAACCCATCTCTAAATGACTTGAGAATTGCCAAGTCATTGGCGTCTGTCTGTGCATAAACCACAACAGCTAGTGATACGAGCGATAAAGTTACAAACTTTATAAGGTAGCTTCTCATGGCAGATCTATGGAGTTGTTCCACTTCGGTTCATTACGCACCAACCCAAAAAGACAATATAAGCTACACAGTAGCCTCTTACATTGAAGTTTGCTTCAATACCCATCTCACATCCTACATGGGAGTGAGAAAAAATCGCACAATTCAGATTAATACCAATCTACCTGTCTAAAGGCTGAAGAAGGAGAAGAAAACAAAACACGCAAGTGCAGAGTGAAGACTAAAGACTAACTCACACACAAGAAACCATGAAATTTGGATATAAAGAGATCAAAGAAGCATTCAACAAAACTAACCAAAGAGATGAGGAAAAAGGAAAAAGAAGTGGAGAACTGATAATAATGGTACTAATAACAGTCATCAAAAGAACATAAACCTTGGGAACGGATAAAAGAAAGAGAGAGAGATGGAACGTTGGCTTGGTTGAGAATCTATGTGTCTCATATCTAATCTTCTGGATGGTAGATTGCCACATAGCAAGCAGAGTGTTCTTCTTCTATATCTCTCAACTCAAAAGTTGCATTGCAACCACGCGGATCCGGCTCGTGTATATAGTAAAGGACATTTCCGTCTTCTTAGCCACAGACATTTGACCACCGAAAGAAAGGTTGCTCTGCTTATAAGTCTTTAACATATTTCGGTCGAAAACAGTTCACTTGCAACCTTTTTTTCTCAAAGTAGAACAGTAAAATCATTATTTTTATGCTAATAATTTAATTAAAATAATAATTCATTATGGGTTTTATTGTAGTAATCGGACAAAGAAACTAGTAATTGCCTTATGGTTTTAAATATTCAAGCAGCCGCCGACGGTGCCTCTTTCTACCTGCTACAATTATCGTATTCTCCATTTTTATTAATTTACTATAAATATTTAAAAATTAAAAGTTATAGAGTTTTGAACACTTCCACATTAATATAGGCGTATGAAAATTGAATTAATTAGAATTGATAGACACATTGACCTGTAACGCATGGACCACAAATTAAACATACATGTCCGTTTCCTGTAACTTCTTTTCTAGCATATGACATTGACAACGAAATACAAAGTATATTTAATTAGATATCTCAAAATCACGAAAGTATATACTTTTTTTTGTTACAAACGAGAAACACAATCAAACACAAAAATACAAAACGCCTTCCACATCACTGCGGAGAAGCTCCTGGAGGCACGAAGGTGGCTCCTGAAGGGTATAAAGACCCGCTCTAAGGACGACTGCAAGATTGGCCAGACGGTCCGCACACTAGTTTCCCTCGCGGTAGACATGCTGGAAAAGAGTCTCTCACGATCTACGGAGAAGCTCCCGGATACCTGTCAATAAGAAAGAAACCCCCGTAAGCGCAATGTTAGGATCAAAGAGGATATTAATCACCTCAAATGAGTCAACTTCGGCAATAACCTGGCGATAGCCCTTCTCCCAAGCCAAAGTGAGTCCCGCGTATACTCCCCAGAGCTTTGCCTCGAGAGGCGAACCCTTGTCGAGACTCTGTTGGAACCCCCCACACCAGGTCCCATAACAATCACGAATTAAACCACCAGTTGAGATCTGGAGGGACCGAGCCTTGATGGCACCGTCCGAATTAACCTTCACCCATCCCTCAGGCGGTTTAGTCCAGCTCACAAGGGAGCTCATTGGAAGGCTCGGGGCAGGGAAGACTTTGGTCTCTAGAGATCGCGCTCTTGCTATCCAGGCCACATAGTCAAGAATAATCCGGGTCCTGATATCCGGCCAAGAAAACCCCTGCTCAAACAGACACTTATTCCTCCATTGCCACAGAAACCAGCAGGTGACGCCATAGACAGAAGCCCACGAGTCCTGATGCACCCGGTCCTGCTTAGTAAGGTTAGCGTGAAGCCACGTCGCCGCGTCCTGCTGAAAGAAATGGGTGGAAAGCCCCTCATGAGGGATGTCTCCACAGGGCTGCCACTCGCTGACAATCCCTGAGCACATGCACTGTAGTCTCGACCTGCCCACAAACCGAACAACAGTCATCAACCGTGTGTTGAACCGTGAGATGCCTCAACACACGGTGTTGATAAGTCAGCAATTTGTCTTTGGCTACAAGCTAGAGGAACGAGCGAATCCGTTGAGGCCCTGGCCACTTCCAAATGACCTCCCAAATCTTGGTGGAGGAATCCCTGGTCTGCCCCGTAATCATATCGTACGCGGAAGCCACCGTGTAGCGGCCGTGCACTGACGAAGCCCAAACCACCTTGTCCACCCTGAGGGCATCCTCCTCAGGGCGGCAGTGGGCAAGCTCCAGGCAAACCTCCGTCGAAAGATAATGTTGAAAGGCCGACCACTGCCAGTGACCTTAGGCGTCCGTAAGGGACTCGACAGTGGCCAAGCGAAGATCGTCAAGGATAGGCGAGAGGGCGACTCGATGAAGGGGTCCCCAATCGCCCAACCAGTTATCAAGCCAAAAGAGGATACGGAACCCATTCCCCATTTCCCATTTGAGACCTTGACGCACGATCGATCAGGTCGCGGAGATACCCTGCTATATACCTGAAGCCCCGCGGTGGGCCAAAGCAAGGGGAATCGGGGAATCCTCGAAATTATACTTGGACCGAAGCAGTTTGACCCAGAAAGCATTCGACTTCGTGAGCAGGGCCCAACCTAATTTAGCCAGTAACGCATCATTAGTAGGCCGAATGCGCTTAAGCCCTAACCCGCCCGCACGCTTAGGTTGGCTAATGGAATCCCAGTTAACAAAATGCAGTTTTCGCCGGTCATGGGAAAACCCCCAGATGAAGTCCCGCATAAGTTTTTCCATCTCGTTGCACAGCAGGCGAGGGAGGCGCACCGTTTGCATGGTGAAAATAGGCAACACTAAGATGACCGATTGAGTTAACGTTACCCTGCCAGCCAGAGAGAGCATACGAGCATGCCACTCCGAAAGTTTTTCATGGGTCTTGTCAAGAACGTGTTGATACGTACGCCGGGTCGCCCTCTCGTGGATTAAAGGAACCCCTAAATAGCGACCCAGGTTATCAGTCCGAGTCACCTGGAGGTCTTGGTTGAGCCGTCGCATCGTCTCCCTGGGAACATTCTTGGAGAAAAAGTTGCGAGTTTTAGCCTGACTCACTTTCTGCCCGGAAGCCCTGCAGAAGGTGTTAAGAGTATTCGCTATGACCCGCGTTTGAGAGGTCGCCGCTTCGGCAAACAGCACGAGGTCATCCACAAAGAAAAGGTGGGAAATAGGAGGGCCACGACGGCTGAGCTGGATCGGCTTCCACCGACCACTGCCCACTTCGTGCGCGATAAGGTGCCCCAGACGCTCCATACAGAGGACGAACAAGTCAGGAGAGAGGGGATCCCCTTGGCGTATCCTACGCGACGGACGGAAGGGCTCCAACACCGTACCTTGCCAACTGATTTGCAGGGTAGAAGTCGAGATGCACTGCATAACAACCCAGATGACATCCTCAGGTAGACCAATATCAACCATGGTGTCCCGGATGAACTGCCAGTGCAAATGGTCATAAGCTTTCTCCAAGTCCACCTTAACTGCCAGATATCCCGTCCTGCCAGTCTTCTTACGCATAGTATGAATGACCTCTTGCGCTATGATAATATTGTCCGTGATTTACCTCCCCGGAATAAAGCTACATTGGGTCTCCGCCGTTAAGCGATCCATGTGCACTTTCAAACGATTCACCAGGACCTTAGAGATGACCTTGTAAAGGACATTACATAGGCCGATCGACCGAAATTGCAAAACTTGAGTAGGGGATGGGACCTTGGGAATAAGGACCAGGAGGGTGTGGTTCAGTTTGAGGTCCCATCTCTCCCTACGAAGCACGACCTGGATATAGGAAACGATGTTCGGCCCAACCGTCCCCCACTGAGATTGGAAGAACTTAGCGTTAAACCCGTTAGGACCTGGGGCTTTATTAGGGTTCATATCGAAGATCGTGGATTTAATTTCCGCCTCTGGGATCGAAAGCGACAGAGCCTGGAGCTGTGCCCTCTGAAGGGAAGGGAAAGCGCCGGAGAGGGGGAAAGGCAAAGGAGGCTCGTCTTCCTGGGAATAGAGGTGGATAAAGTACTGGTTAACAAGACGGCTAAGATGAGCTGGGTCGTGGACCGGTTTCCCGGTAGGGTCCGTGAGATGGGCAACCCTAATTCGTTTGTGCTTAGTCATGGTAACAGTATGGTAATACTGGGTATTCCGATCGCCTTTAGAGAGCCAGTCACAGCGGGCGCGCTGGTGCCAGAACATCTCCTCCTGACACAAGGTCTGATTCAATTCCTGGCTCAGCTCGTCTTCCAAAGCTAGCCTCGACTCTGTAGGAGCGACCGTTAAAGCCCGTTGGAGACCTGCAAGACGAGCAAGCAGCTGCTTCTTACGTTGAAATCTATGATCGAAGCTATGCTTGTTCCAAAACGAAAGGTGAGTAGCGAGTCTAGAAAGATGGCTGCTCAGAGGACCCTCCGTAAGGCTCCAGTGCTGGGCCACCACATCCAGAAACTCAGAATGAGTAAGCCAGGCATTCTGGAACCGAAAGGGTGGGGCCCCAGGGGCTCTCTGCGGGGGACTGAGGAAGGAGAGGAGTAGCGGACGGTGATCAGACCCAAGAAAGGGGAGGTGCCAATTCACAGCCTGAGGAAAAGTCTTCAGTCAGCTTGACGAATATAACACTCGGTCAAGCCGGGCCTGGATGAGCCCTCGCCGCCATGTGAACCGCCAGCCGATAAAACCTATATCATGAAGACCACACCTATGCACGCAATCCCGAAAGCTCCGATTGATCACGTGGGTTGAGGGGGCTCCTCCCCTCTTGTCCGAAAGATCCAATTTCGCATTGAAATCGCTGCCTACCACCCAGGGTCGCTTGATAGAGTCCCCAATCCAGGACAACAGCGGCCAGAGGAGGGACTGCGAAGACGCCTGAGGGCTAGCATACACAACGGTCAAGTCGAAAGCGAGGGCTCCTACCGTGGCTGAGGTGTGCAGGAGTTGCTTGTGGGCGACAACCACCGAGATGTTGAA
>JANKOD010000005.1:29153179-29163740 GCA_026284645.1 Erythroxylum acuminatum | reverse complement strand
GTATATATACATATCATTGTATTGCTCGAATTGTTATGACACTTGTGAATTCAATTACAGTCATATGTTTTTGCTCACTTACTGGTTATCCACATTATGTTGTATACAATAATTATTATTTGTGAGATAACAATTACCGAATTACCCACTTAAAGTTTGTTGAGTTGAGTTGATTTTGTGATACATGGAAGGAATCAGGTTATATAACTTGTGACCGCCATGATCCCATTAGCTTAATTCAATTAAGGATGACTTGATCGATTCCATATATTATGTGCACTTAAAGTTTTAATATTGGATCACCAAGTCGTAACATAGGCTAAGTGGGAGATTGTTAGATTATTTTATGTCCCATGTCACTTATAAATTTGAGTCCAATTAAAAGCACCCATGATAATGGTTATTGGGTATTATAGAATGGGTCTCAAATGGGTCACGGACCAAAGGACATGTCCGTTGGTGATGCTATATAAGTCGAAAAAACTTATTGAATGAAACATTCTGAACCATTGAAGAATTCTCTAACGGAATAAGACGAGAGGAAATAAAATTCGTTCAAGCAAATCAATATCTAACGACAAACAATCATGGATACAGGTACGCCAAATGAATCGATCCATAGATTGATTTTACAAGTGAAAGCTTTTGTTTTTGCTTCAAACATAATTCCAAATTTAACTGTATTCTTTATAAAATATAGACTAAGACTCAAAATAAGTCATCGAGAAAATGACAAAGTTTGAATTATTTATGGACATGGGATAATTTAGAATACATAAAAAAAAAGAGTGATCAAGCAAATTAATAAAAATCTCCAGTATTACTATTAAAAAATTGTGCACATCTTTCAGGTGCTCGTGCTCCACGACTAAATTGGTTTACAATCACATGAAAACCAAACCATTATCGACGGTAGAAGATATTTGAATTCATTAACAAAACCCATACACAAGGACGGATCCAGGGGGGCTGGCAGGGGCTATAGCCCCCCTAAGACTAAAATTTTTTCATATATATATAGACGCCAGCCCTCCCGACTAAAATTTTTTCAGAATATATACATATATATAGGCGCCAGCTCCCCAGACTAAAATCCTGAATTCGTCGCTGCCCATACATATTATGGAACGTGATTGAAATTCGTTAATCATTTTTCCTTGAACACATTTCACGCAATTACATGAACATTAATATTGTAACTTTAACATTGAGAAGCTAAAACTACAAGTGATTCTATGGTGTACTGGAATTAAACTACGATGAACCCACTTTTCCATAAAAGCCGCTGGACTTCGTAAACAGAAGACAATGTTTATTGCTTACAAATTTTGACGTGGGAGAAAATAAAAAAGACGTGAGACAAGCCCCTCAACAATAGAAAGAAGCGATAATAGCAATGAGTATAGCGTCGACGATGACCATGACATCTACAACAACAGGCGGTGACGACGGATACCTTGTGCTTTGTCAAGGAATAGGGATATGGGACAGGGATACAATAAGACACAAGTTATCCTCGTTTGATTCATTTAATAAAATAATATTATTTTAGGTTATATAATAAAATTCAAATCTAAATCTTAAAAAATTAAAAATTTAATAATTCAATATTTAGACATTTATGAATAATTTTATTTTTTATCTCTTATTCCGAGGAATTGTGCTAAAAATGTTGGAATTTGGTTGCTATCCAACGTAAAACCGACTAATTATTCTTGGTGACTAGCACAAACATCCTGACCTTATCCATAACACCATCCGGAACAGCCAACAAAACCCCTGAACCTTCTAGTTCATTGTCCTACAGTCTCAATCAATTAGTCAAGAAACTAGAATCAGGCCAAAAACCTACATCCACCGTTCGTAACCTTAGATTCCATCCTCTAAGTCTAAAACGGCCATTACATAGGCCTACATCCACCGTTCGTAACCTTAGATTCCATCCTCTAAGTCTAAAACGGCCATTACATAGCCTCCAGCCTCCAACATCCAACATCCAACATCCAACGTCCAACATCAATATACAAGAAGACGCATTGTGGCGTTGCTGTGTCTGGTGTATGTTGCTTAACTTGCCCCTTTCTGACTTTTTATCTTATTTCACAACCATATGGGCCTTAGACCTTGTACAACTACTGCCACAATTTTGGACCAGAAGCAGACAACCGAACCACAGATGTAAGGCAATAGAAAATTCCTAAGACGTGGATTGTGAATTGCAGCACTATGGGACAAAATGATGGGGGATCACATTGCGATTGACCAAGAGAACCGAAGCCATCTATCCACCCACCCAGGAAAGTGGAGTTGTACCCGTACTTGCTTCTCAGCTTCGACTGTGAATGTGCGTCTGTCTGGCCAAGTCTAGCTACGGAATTGTCAACGACATACTCCGTAATGCATCCAATGTTCCCTCTTCAGTTACCCGTCAATATTGGTAGTGGACATATCAATAAATAGTAAAACTCATATATGTTGGAGATCAATGTGATTGTTATCATATACTATACTATTAATCCACGAGTTCGTTCCGCTGAATCACCAAAACATTAAAACCAACCAGCCGATGTTGTCCGCGTGTTATTGACCGCATCAACCGCCTTGCAGCCGAGCACACTCAACGAAACTCCAAATCTTCCTCTAGACGGCATATAATACGCATATGCCATATCCTTTCCGTCCAGAATATTCCCTCTTCTTCCTACCAGCCAAAACAACCCATATCATCGATTCACGTGAGTTACTCCACGTCACCACCCGAAATCTCTGTAAACCATAATCAATCCTACGTGTCATACCAGCTGTACACTTCCCAAAAAAAAAAAACTCCTCAAACTTCCTCGTTCCCCCCATCCAATGCTTAGCATCCAGCTACAAGTACTCTCTCCAAAACCCCCCCACTCCCTCCGAGATTACCAACCCTAAACTCTGGATTCTTCCATGAACGGCCACGCGTCGCCGTCGATGTCTGCGAACACGGCGTTCTCCTTTATCTCCAAGGGGTGGCGCGAGGTCCGCGACTCGGCTGACGCGGATCTCCAGCTGATGCGAGCGCGAGCCAATTCCTTCAAGAACCTCGCATCCTCATTTGACCGCGAATTCGAGAACTTCATCAACTCCGCTTCGAATCCGTTCTTCGTTCCCTCGCTCCGGTCTCCGTCGTCGTCTTCGGAAATCGACTTTGTGAAAAAATTGAAGCCGAAGATATCGGAGTTCCGGCGGGTGTACTCGGCGCCTGAGATAAGTAAGAAGGTTTTGAAGAAGTGGACCCCTACAGCGAAGCTAGGGATCGATTTATCGGCGATTAGAAACGCCCTGGTGTCGGAGGTAGAAGGCGGTTACAGGGGTGGGATTCGGGAATTTGATAGGTTTAGGCAAGGAAGGGGAAGAGTTAGTTTTACGGAGTTCTGGAGAGAGGATAAGGAGGAGGAGCGAGGGCAATTTCGGGAATGGGAACCTATTCGGTCGTTGAAGAGGCGGTTGAGAGAACTGGAGAAGAAAAGTGAATTCACGGAGTTTTTTGAAGGGTTTAAGAATAGTGAGTTCGTGGAGAAAGTGAAATCCAGCTTGGTACGTTTTCGATTACAGCACGTTTTTATTAGGTTTTCAGTATTTATCATCCAAATACGGTATTCGTTAAGGAATTTGTATAGTTCATATTTGAAGTGTTGAATTAGGATGCTTGTATGCGACTTACTGGAGTCGATTTGGTTTGGACTGGTTTCATATTCTAGTTTATGTCTCTTACCTTTGATTAGTCACTGAAAATATGAGGTTGGAAGGAAGTGTGTTTCGTTTTCAGGTTATTAGGTATTGCCAATGCATCTAAAACAACACCTAAAACATTTGATAATTGTCCTTAGACATGCAGTGATTTTCCTTCTTCAGTAACTTTGAATTGTGTTATCGTTTGACCTTATAAATCTCAAATCTTTTCAATTCTTTGTTTCCCATACTTTCTTTCAATAAACTGCACATGATTAATGGTTGCTATTCATTTCTGTTGGTTTCATGGAATATTAATCTCTTTAAGAACACTTGCTATAATTATAAAGGGCTGTTGATTTCGTCTAGTCAATTAGTGAATAGTCTTTTATTATTATTGAGAAATCAGCAGGGAAGCATGACCATTAAAAAATAGAAAATTACCGTAGTACCATATTTGTTCCCCTCAATATACTTGAATATAAATTCGACCCATGCCTTATTTCTTTCAGTCTCTTCATGCTATTATTGAATTCTAATATCTTGATAGTTTGTTTAAATCAAAAGAGAACAAGAGATATAGGATCCGTTTTATTTGTTATATAAAGATTCTTTTCTAAATATGTCATCCGAAGGTGTTAATCTTATTTGTAACAGTTGTTCTCTTCTTTTTCCTATCCTAAAGTTGTTTCTGACTGTTATGGGCGAAGAAGTTGCTAATTTTTTTTCTGGAGAATGTACTGTACCATATAATATGAGGAATCGAGTATTTATTTGGATCATATTAAGTAAAACCATGTTTAATAGTGGAAACTTGAAGCTTTATTCTACTTTCATTTTCATTTGCATGGTGTAAATTGAAGTCTGGTTTGGTATTAACATTTTGGTTGGTGGAAGTTGTGTACCCTTGCATCATTTAATGATGCGAAGGCTCATTTTACTTCGACTTCATTGCATTCAGGTTGATCTTATTTTAAACCTATATTCTGATGATATGTTTATGTGTTTTGGCTTTTTGCAGAAAGCAATCCGCAAGGAGCCACATGAGTCGCAGGTTAGGTGTCTGAATCAACACATATTCTATGAAAAAAAATGCTTTCATTTGGCTGTGGGTCGATACAAACATTCCATAAGAGAAAGGGATTCTTGATTTTCCGCCGTCTCTTGCTTGATTGTCTGTACAACACTATAGTGCCCTTCAAATGTGTTGTATACTTTTCTCTTTGTTTGTGCGTTACTTTTGTTCAGTCACCGTCTTTTTGAGTTTCTTTCAAGACTCCTGTTTCTGATTCTTGTTAAACCAAGATGTCTGTTGGGTTTCTATGTATGCAACAACATACAACTCAAGCAATGAGGAATGCTGTTATACTGGGTTTAAATCTACCATGGAAGAGTTTTCCTGTCTTTTGCTGTATGACGTTCATGTCTTTCAGCTTATAGGGTTTTCCTCATATAGCTTATAGACATTGTCCTAGATAATGCTCATGGCTTTGAGGGGTATTTTGCTTTGTTTTCTATTTTGTGAGTTATGAAGAAAAGTAACAGCTTGATATCAATTTCTCCTACATCCTGCAAAGCAAGGCTCTTTGGCAACTTGTTTAAGAGTCAGGTGCTCCTAACATTCTTAGGCGTTTATGTTTATTTGTTTAAACGAAATTTTTCTTAAAATATCTTAATTTCCCTGACAAGATTTTGTAAACAGAGGATGATAGGAAGTCAATCATTTATTTTTAATCTCCATAACCCATGTGATGTTGTTGGGGTTATAATGTTCAGGCATACATTCACAATAGAGTTACCATGCTGAGAATTTCTCATTCTAAATGTTCGACCCTTTGCTTCTGTATATTGGTCTGAATATTCTCGTCTTTGTCTTATGTAGGAAGTACTGCCGCTGGATGTCCCAGAACTTTTAGCATGTTTGGTTAGGCAATCAGAGCCCTTTTTGGATCAACTTGGTGTAAGAAGAGGCATGTACAATGTCATCTTTTCCTCTTTTCATTTGAGATATATTATTTGAGTGGCAGAGGCATGATGATTGAGATTTCAATGGATTATTCTGGTGCATAAAAATTTAAAATGCATTTCTACTGCTTTGCAAATCCAGGACAATATATTACTATAATTTTCCTTTTCTAGAAAGGCTTGATGAACTGGGTGGACCTCAGAAACATGATATACTAGCATATGAAACTATTTGTTAATGGAAACCTTGGGTAAAAGGATTGTGTTGTTTAAAGATACATGGTGGTAGAAAATTGGAATCATTAGTGAATTAACTGCTCCATGTCATCCTTAAAGTTTTTCTGTAGCATTGAGTTTTTTATTTGATATTCTTTTCAGATTTTGCAGTTCACACTAATTTTATATCTTAGAACAATGCTTTTCTCTGTTTGACTTTGTGTTGCATCTAAATTAAGTACCTTACCTTATAAAACATTATCTTTTAAACAAAAATTTATAGTTTATCTGATTGTTAGATCTTTTAAAACACTCTATCAATCAATATTCTTTCAGAAAGCTTCCTTTTTCTTGTTGCAGGACTAAACTTTAGCTTTTGATTCACCCTTTTTGGTCAAAAATCTCTGTTAATTATAAGGAATCAAATCCCTGAGCAATTTTTTTAAGTTTGAAAATTGGCGTTTACCCATCCGACGGAATATAAAATAGGGCCTTAATTCATTTCTTTATTGTCAATGGATGAGTTATTAATAGGAACATGAGCATGACCTCACTGAGGGAAAAAGTAAAGTAAAGATAGGAACATTAGAAATTTCGTGGATGTGCTGTTGCTCAGAACAGTAGATCTTTGGGGCCCTTTGACTATATCTGCCATATCATTTTGGTAAAGAAAATGCTCTGATAGTGTCCTATCAAAATCTAACTGCAGTTTTCAATTGATTCAGATATCTGCGACAGGATAATTGAAAGCTTGTGTTGTAGACGTAAGAACCAACTCTTACTGCCACCTTTATTGGATGGAGAATCCTCCTTCCTTGATAATGAGAATGTGAATGATGAACTGGATAAGAGAATAGCTAGTGTTCTTAGGAGTACAGGACATTGCTGTGATGGTGGCTTTTGGACAGATGTGTCAAAGCAAAGCCCTTCAGATGGGAAGAGGCATGTCGCAATTGTCACAACTGCTAGTCTTCCATGGATGACAGGAACAGCTGTGAATCCACTTTTTCGGGCAGCATATTTAGCAAAATCTGAAAAACAGAAGGTCACTTTGTTGGTTCCTTGGCTTTGTAAATCCGATCAAGAGCTAGTTTACCCCAACAATCTGACTTTTAGTTCACCAGTAGAGCAGGAGAATTACATACATAAATGGCTTGAGGAAAGGATTGGGTTTAGGGCTAACTTCAAAATATCCTTTTATCCTGGAAAGGTAACTAATTGTTAATTAACTGATGTGTTATCTTGTAATGCTATAGAACTCTTGGCAGTGTGTCAATGCTCTGTGATTGTTTCAGTTTTCTAAATCGAGGAGAAGCATCATTCCTGCTGGAGATACTTCTCGGTTTATTCCATCGAAGGATGTTGACATTGCCATCTTGGAAGAGCCTGAACATTTAAATTGGTATCATCATGGTAAGCGTTGGACTGATAAGTTCAACTATGTTGTTGGTGTTGTCCACACTAATTACTTGGAATACATCAAGAGGGAGAAGAATGGTGCTCTTCAAGCCTTCTTTGTCAAGCACATAAACAATTGGGTTACTCGAGCACACTGCCACAAGGTAAACAGACTATTCTGTTTTTGAGCCGGATCCCAGAAAGCTTAGGCAAAATTATTATCTGCTAGATGGTGATTTGGCTACTCATGAAGTGATGGGCACCTTTTTAATCTTTTTGACAGAAACATTATCCAATATTTATTAAGGGTTGGAGTCTTTGATTGTAGAGACTAATTTGTTTTGTGTATTGATGTTCAGGTTCTTCGCCTCTCTGCTGCCACTCAGGACTTACCCAAGTCTGTGATCTGCAACGTTCATGGTGTGAATCCTAAATTTTTGAAAATAGGAGAAAAAGTCGCAGCTGAAAGGGAACTTGGACAGCAAGCATTCTCAAAGGGAGCATATTTTCTTGGGAAGATGGTCTGGGCCAAGGGATACAGGGAATTGATAGATTTGCTAGCAAAGCACAGGAATGATCTTGATGGCTTCAAGCTGGATGTTTTTGGGAATGGGGAGGATGCACATGAAGTCCAGAGTACAGCCAAAAGGTTGGATTTGAATCTCAACTTTCTGAAAGGGAGAGACCATGCAGATGATTCTCTTCACGGGTATGTTCCTCATAATCGCACATGAAGTGTGTTAAGTTTCTTATTTAGTTCAGTGCAAAATGTATTGAGAAGGATGCTGATTTTACGAATAAGCTTAGGTCAGGGAGTGGGAAGGGGAAAAAGAGTGAACTTGGAATTACTTGACTTAATTATAAATTTAAGAAATTTGAAGAAGGGGATAAAATATCCTTTTTTTTTTAAATTTGGGGAGAAAATATACTTGCTGTAATGGAGTATGAATTTCATGCTGAGATAAGTTCCACGAAATGCCTTCTATTACTGAAAAATCCGTATACTCACTATTATCCTTTCTTTACCTATGGTGACCTCATACCTTCTTGAAATTTTTATGTTGAGAACACTTGAGATTGTGAGGATTGTTGTCTGTTACTCATATTTTTCTAATTTTCTGATTTTTTTTGGGCTCTCTTTTTATTAAATATGTTATTATTGGCTTGAAGGTACAAAGTTTTCATAAATCCCAGTGTCAGTGATGTGCTTTGCACTGCTACTGCTGAGGCGCTTGCGATGGGGAAGTTTGTTATATGTGCAGATCACCCATCTAATGAGTTCTTTAGGTCATTTCCAAACTGCTTGACATACAAGACATCTGACGACTTTGTTTTGAAAGTGAAGGAAGCATTAGAGAATGAGCCGCAACCACTGACTCCAGAACAAAGATATAATCTCTCGTGGGAGGCGGCTACCAATAGATTTATTCAATACTCTGAGCTTGACAGAGTCGTGAATGATGCCAAAGATGATAAGAAATTGGAAAAGGGTATAACAAAAGCAGTTTCAATGCCTAATCTGTCTGAAATGGCTGATGGAGGGTTGGCATTTGCTCACTACTGTTTTACTGGGAATGAGTTCCTTAGACTTTGTACTGGAGCAATACCTGGGACGAGGGACTATGACAAGCAGCACTGTAAGGACCTGCATCTCTTGCCTCCACAAGTAGAAAATCCAATTTATGGCTGGTAAATAAGTGAAGTCATCGTTACCAGCTCTGTTATGTATGATAACCTTAATAGTTAAAGTAAGAATCTTGCTAGGATTGGTAGTTGAGTGGCGGGTTTCTTTTTTTGATTTTCTACTAATTTTTGTATAGCCATAGCCAGATGCAACTTTGAAGTTGTTTCAATGTAGTTGCCTTGTGTAATTAGTGATTATATATATTTGAAGTTAAAGTGCGAGGAATATCTTTTCTGAATTAGCTTGCCCCAAAATTTTTACTCCTGTGTTTTATACTTACCTCCACGTTCACATTCTTGGCAGCATAGTTTGTATTGGTGCTAGTTAATCAAGCTTTTCTTATTGAAGAACATCCGAAGTTTTCCTCGATTAACAACATAAAGAAATCGATATCTATAATGTCGAACGTGTACTGATGCCCTTTGCAATTGCTGCCTTGGTTTTTATACTGCTACTCTTTTCGTCAGGGGTTGTTAGCTTAACAGGCAACCATCATGATTTAAATAACGTTAGAGTGCAGTATTTAATATTTTAGAAGTCTTGAGCTATTATTGTTCTCTCTTTCTCTCTCTTTTTCCCTACATACTTGGGAACGATTGAACTAGGGATAACAGTGAGTTTTCAATCCGATTAATATACGTACTATCCGACCCTAAAAAATAGATATGGAGACTAAAAAATATATTTTAAATAGATATTGAAAAAATGGATGTGGACATGGATTTGAATATGGGTCTAGTAATAAACCGACCCAATAGACACCCAAACCCGATCCGTTTTTATTAACTCTTTTTTTTCAATACATATATAATATCTCACTTTACTCTTATATAATTTACTAGCAAGCATATTAATTGGTAAAAGTAAAACACTATTGCGTAATTTACTTAATTTTCAAATCGCTGTTTGCATAAAAGAAACCTAACAAAAAATTCCAAAATAACATCAGTTATCACGCACACTCACAAGTTTAGTGACTTCTGTCTGAAACATTCCAACTTCCAAGTTCCTGCAGCACCTCAGGTCCTCAGCCGCTGCCGTCTCAAGCAATTTGCTCGTCAGTCGTTGGTCACACGCGCAGTCGCATGCTCGTCGTCAGTCGTCACTCAAGTCAATATATCCCTGTGGCGTGTTGCGTGAACGGTAAAATATTTTTGTAATCCATTGTCTCGTGTAATCCCTGTGGCGTGTTGCGTGAACCATTGTCTAATATAAAATGCTGGAACTATGATGCACAGGGGTAATCCATTGTCTCGTTGGTCACTGACGGCAATCGCGTAAAGCTCCAAGCCTCCAACCTTTCTGCATTCCTACATTCAACGTTATCTACCATCGAAGAGGGGTAAGTCCAATACCATTTATTATTTCTAACGTCATCAACCACCTACACTTATTTAAAGAACTTGTATGTCGTTTGTCACTGTCAGAGACGAGTGGCTTATAAAAAATCCAGCTAATTCCGTAACTGTAAGTGATAGTGTGGAACTGATGGAAGGAGTTGAGAATCGTACAACAAAGAATCTCTCTAGTCCACCTCATGAAGAAGAGGAGATTGCAGCTATGGAATTTCGTGATCATGGTGCAACTAAAAGC
>JANKOD010000005.1:29099695-29121838 GCA_026284645.1 Erythroxylum acuminatum | reverse complement strand
ATATAAATACCGACACCAAATTTCCGTTGTAAATTTCGTCGCTATATTGAGACCGAAAATTTCGGTTGGTATTTTTACCTTCGGGACAATTACCGACCGAATGTTTCGGGCAACAAATTCCGTCGGTAGATTGCTAATTTCTTGTAGTGAATAGTTAATGTAGAAGTTCATTGGAATAATACCTTAATGGATAAGACAACAAAAAGGGCTAAAAAAACCGAAGACCTCTTTTAAATGTTGGCGTTGTCCATCCCCAAAGTGAAAGCTACTTCTCTATTGTTGGTGGCCAACAAGCATTGAGTGGGATTAATATTAACCTTACTAATGGAATCTCTTTTGAATGTTGTCTAATAATGAGAGAGTTTTGCAACAAGTAGGATCTAATAGTTAAAGTTTGATTATGACAAAATTCTCGACATTGTTAGTTTCGTAGCAAATAAAAAATAATGTCAAGAAAAAGGTAGAATAGGATTTTGGATGAGGATACCCACCTAACACCTTTTGCATTTCTTTCGGAAAGCACATAATTATTGGAAACAAGGCACCGATCGAGTAGCGCCATGAATCCAAAATACCACTTTCGAGAATTTTACAGGCATTTTAGAAGATATTTTCGTAATATGATCCTGGAAGAGGGTATTTTAAGTGTTGGTGATTAATTGCTTAATAATCAGCTTGGTGGAAATATTTAATAAAGTGTTTTTTCAGTATTGTGATAATTGGTACATTTCGGGTCTTGTAATTGGGTGCATGCTACTTCTTTGCTGTCTTCTGGGCCCACTTTGTGCTTTTCGGAAAGTGCATTCGTTACAAACAAATAAATTCCTTTAAATTGTGATTTCATATTGCCAACTCACAAATATAGTGGAAGGTGTTTCAATGATTACTTCTTCTTCCAATAAATATCTTTTTGTGAATGTTGTTGTTGTTGTGATATAAGAAAATTACGTATTACGACCGCTTCGTTGAAGAAGATCAAAGAGCCTTAACAAAGGAGTGCACTGGAGTGTGTTAAAGAGAACTTGCCGAAAGGATGCCTCTCCACTAAGCAATTTTCTCTGTTCTTGACCCTATATTGAATTAACTTTAGCAGTTGGAAAAATATCTAGTGAGCTTCTTTCGCTTTATTTGCTCTCAATTTGGTGATGACCCATTTAAGAGACAAGTCACCAACGTAATGGTGAAGATTAGTAAGAGTGGTCCACATGTCCTCACTTCATCGACTGTGTCATATAAAGGAATGACTCTTATATTATTCGGATATATATGCATCATTAAACAGAAATCAACGAGGTGATGATGATGTTTATGATGACGATGATGCAATTAGGACCCTTTTCACACAAAATATGTTTATGCGAATATAATATTACGTATTGTAGTAACAAAATATGTATCCATTCAAGTGTTTTCTTCTTTAATCAGTAGTGGTCATTTTCTCTTTGGATTTCCTTAAAACTGACAAAAGAAAAACAAATATTATGAGGCTAGTCACAATTAAAAGATCATCACCACTTACTAGCTTGAAATATATTTACTTTTTTCCAAGGATTTATACAATATTGGATCTAGTGGGATGGAATGCAACGAAAGAGCTTTGCCTGGAAATGATGTGGTGTGTTCCACTAAGAAAATGTTATGTAATCGACTGATTAACCACTTAGGGAACATATGAGTACGAGTATGTACTAGGGTTTTAAACAAATGTAATGTTGATGAAGATTTAGATTTGAGATTATTGCCAAAACAACGACATGGACTAAGAAAACAATGAATTAACAATAACAATCATATAATTCAAGGGGTGTGGTTGAGTGGCAGGGACTCATCCATCCTTAACCAAAGGTCAAGGGTTCGATCCTTAACTTTAGATATGGAGCAACCTTAAATTCTTGGGCCAGCTGTCCCACTCTATGAGGTGCATACTAACCAGCGAGGGGATTAGTCACTGAATCCGCCGGTGGATACCCTGGTCTAAGATATAAAAAAAAAAAACCATATCATATTAAGGTGAACACCCTTCAAAGTTGTTATTTGAATCGATTTTATGAAAGGTATCAAAAGTCACCATCGTACATAATAAGGGTCAGGAACTTTGCTATCTAACTAGATCCCATTATGGAAACTTCCTGTCCATATTTTCTAACCCGATCATCAATTAAGAGGAATAATACTAGAAAAATATGCTCTGTCGCTAGATACAAAAGAGGGATTTGACTTTTAGATGCATGAGTAGCGTCTGCTTTGCATTAATATATATGCATATGTTTATTGACATGGACAATTCATGTGGTAGATTTGATGGTTTCACCTTCTAACACACAATTTAGTAGCTAATTAAACTATTAGTTCTCACTAATCCTATTGTTTAGAAAGATGACGAGGAAAAATTGAGGGGAGTGAGGGGAGGCTGCACTTGGGAAAACAATAGTTAAATGATTATACATGTGAAAATGTTCTTACGAAAGTCTAATTTGTGCGAACCTAAATCCTGGCGTTGATGAAACTTCACGGACAATTATAGCATAGAACGTAGGGGAAAGACATTCAATTCCACGAGTACTGCATCCAGTTTCTTGATTGTACATGGCGCATATTACTCTTGCAAAGCATAAATGTCACCTTTGTTAGTCGTAGAATCTATGCAGTGTACACAACATGACTGAGAAAGTCAGCTTTTGTGCTACTCTCAACAAGGATTGGACAGGCTGATATCTATCACAAAAGACATTACCCAATCCATAGTTTCTGAGGTTATTCAAGACTTGATGGGTACTTTAGTGCACTTTTTGTGGCAGCTTTCCGCAGTGGTGAAATTAGTGAAGTGTCTGCCTGACAGGAAAAAAGATTTCCAAGCTCTTACCAGGTTTTGATTAAAGAAGCTTGGGAAAGCATGAATTGACTGAATGACTTGGAAAAATTAGTACGTGACATGGCGAGAGGTGATGCACATTAGCTAAGTAGACATATTAAATTTTCTGTTTCGGTTACCCGTTTGTTTACCAGATTTCGATTAGCGAGTGTGACCTGGTTTAAATACCAGTCACATTCCCATCGAAGCTTTTACAGTCATAGTCTCTGATTGTGATGGAAGATTTAAGACAGTGGTCTTATATAGCTTCCAAAACCTCCTTCTGTGCCTTTATTGTCACCTTTGAAAATGAATTTCTAATTTTTCTAGTAACCCTTTTTTGTTTTCCGCCTCCACATCAAGTTAGGGTGCTATGGAGTTTTGAAGAGGTGCCTAAAAAAGTAGAAAAGAATAATAGGAAAAAGACGCAAAGTGGTGGAGAGGAAATACCAGTTACTACAAACAGATTGAGCTAGATACAAACTAGCTTTTATCATTTGCTGGTGCATGGTAGGTATTGATTCTTCAACACCAAAATAAATATCCATGTAATAACAAAAAATAGGAAAAATTAAAGGTAGGGCCCTTTTATTTTGGAATGCATCTGATCAGGACTTGGACCCACTGTTGAAATTTGCAAATTAGACATGAATGATATGCATCAGATTTGACAATTTTAGTATCTGTGCACCCAGTTTAGTGAAAAATTTTCTTAAATTCAATCTAGATGTAGTTGAGTATTAAAGCAGAGGAAAACCGATCTTCCCTAAGGAGTCATACTGTATAAGAGTATATGATTTGATGATATGGGATGGACCTGCATATCGATACTAGCTAGAATGGAGGTATATTTCTATAAATATTAATCTCTTTTGGCATATAATTAGATGTAAACTTTTTGAGCATTAAAGTAGGTGTATTGTAGTGGTTGGCTCTGTGTTCCTTGGCAATTTAATTGCTTTATCTTCAAACTCTTGCATCCAACCACATAAAAAGAAAAGAAAAACAGAAATTAAAATGGAAGAAAAGAAGTGGAAATACACACAGGAGTATGAAAAAGACAAGGAGATATTTATTATTGAATTGAACAACAAAGGAGCCCCTCAATTTCAACCCCACACAGTTTTCATCATCATCATCTTCCTCGTCATCATCTTTCTTTCTTTCTTTTATTAATAATCAATTTAATCTTTTGGGATTTGGAAGGAGACGTTTCCTCGTTCTTCGTCTGTTTTTTTATCTTCTCACACACCTTGAAATCGCTGTACTTTTCTGTTCTTTAATTTTTCTTGCAGTCCTTGTTTTTATTGAAGATATACTGGCATACGCATACAGCTTTCTTCATATCTCTTTCTCTCTCAAAGGGTTGGGTTCAAATCGAAGAAGCTCCATTGTTTTGATCTCTTCGCAGGCACTACTTCACTCAAAGGCCATAAAAGAGAGAGGGAGGAAGGATGACTGTGGTGTGTGGATAACAACCCTTCGTATAGTTAATTTATTATTTGCACACCCCCACTCCTAACCAGAGCAGAAACACTACTTGTCATATATAATTATGTTTCTTATATAGAGAATTTGTTCTCTGTGTAAAATTTCTCGACTACCAATTTTGCTTAGTCATAGAAATTCCTCCAAATATATCTTCAATCCTTTCCTTTTATGCAAGAAAAATAGCTTCATGCAATAATGGATAACTAGTGAATAAAGATGGGTATCTTTCCTTTCTCTGCCTTTTTAATTTAACCCCATCTTTCTTTTCATTTCTCTGTTCTCCTTTTCAGTGGGGGTGTTGCAGAGATTTGAGTCTGACAAAGTGCTGAGACTGAAAAATATTATAGGATATTTAGATACATAGATACCATATACACAGATAATCAGAGACATGGTGGTTGCGGTATTTGTGTGTTTCTGATGTACTTCTTTCATTGTCAAATTATATCAGTCATGACAGTATATATACAATTCCCTCCTTTCCCTTTCTCTTTATCTCTCTGATCAATTCAAGGACTTTAGGTCATTGTAAATGAAAATTCTTTCTTCTCCATTGCAGCGGAGATGATCATGAAGCACGTGCACGCGAAGATTTCCATCACAACAGGTTCCAATGATATAAAACTCTTACTATAATCAGCATCTTGTCTTTCTCTTTCCCTATCAATCTTTTTACCATTCTCTCTCTCTCTTTCTCTCTTCCATTTCTGTTTTCTTTAATTCTCCATATAAACAGCGTATATCCTTGTACTTTCCCTTCTCTTCTATCACTTCTTCTTCTAGATGGAACATATAGAAGCTCTAGAAGTAGAACTGCTTAACATCAATATAATCACATATGTGCTCCAAATGTTTTCAGTTAGTATAGGAAACTCTTTAATCTTCGCTCAAATCTTGGTATATTCACTAACCTTTTTCGTGTTTCTTCAGTTCCAAGCCACGGCTGAGCAGAAAAGCATCTTATACCGACTAGCTTAATCACTGTCTGAAGCACTCATCAATTCTCAAGTCTCCTTGATGGGCTGATCTGCAAAGCACCCAAAACTCTTAAGGTATCTTCTACGCGTATGCGTACGTAGCTTTATCTTGTGCACGTATAAGTATGTGCATGTATTTGGAGGTTAAGTATGTGCTAGTAGCAGTATATGATATGTGGATGTAAAGACCGACTAATAACGCTGTCTCTTTTTCAGAAGAGAAGATCATAGTTTTTCACGAACAAATCGAACCAGATGGCGACGTTCTTTCATGGGAATCCCGAAATTCAAGCTGCTGCTGCAGCGTCAGCTGAGGGACTCCAAACCCTCGTACTCATGAACCCTACTTATGTCCAATACTCCGACAGCCGTTCTCCTACTGCTCCTCCGACCAGCAACCTAGTGTTTCTCAACTCCGCCGTCGCCCCCACCAATCTTTCTCAGCCTCCACATCTCTCTGACGCTCCCCCCAACACCCAACAATTCGTCGGAATTCCCTTAGACCCTAGCTCCCACAATAATTCTTCAACTTTGCATGGACTCATCCCTCGGGTCCACTACAATTTTTACAATCAAATTGATCCTGCCTCGACCGCGCGTGAAGCTCCACGCGCCCAGCAAGGTCTCTCCTTGAGCCTCTCCTCGCAGCAACAGCCTGGTTATGGATCGCAGGCTCAAACTTTGTCTGGAGAAGATATGAGGGCTTCTGGTGGGTCGGTGTCGTCTGGTTCGGGTGTGACAAATGGTATTTCGGGTATGCAAGGTGTGCTGCCGAGCTCCAAGTACCTGAAGGCTGCTCAGGAGCTTCTTGATGAAGTTGTTAACGTGAATAACACTGGAATCAGAAGTGAGTTGCCAAAGAAGAGTGGTAGAACTAAAACTAGCAGCGGTAATAACGTCGCCGGAGAATCACCGGCCGGCGAAGGGTCTGGCAGTTTAGAAGCAAATGGGAAGCGTGGAGCGGAGCTTAGTACTGCAGAGAGACAGGAAATTCAGATGAAAAAGGCAAAGCTTATGAGCATACTTGACGAGGTACGTCATAACTATTCATTTTGTGCGTTTTTGTCGATGGGTTTTTATGGCATTTTTTGGGGTATAAGATGTAGTCTGGTTAGCGCAAAATTATGAAGTTTCGATGAATGGTATTACAAGTGCTTTAAGGTTTTATTTGTTGAGAGAGTACAAGGAAATTGAGTTGGGTCTCTTTCAATAGCAGAGTTCCATTAAAGGAAATTGATTCCAAATTTGTGTCAGGTGGTGTTTTCAGTATGTTAAGGTCTTAGAAACTTTTGAATTGTCTAAGCCCCACCTCTCTGGAACCTGGTTTTCGATAGACAACGATATCTTTTCCTGCGAGTCCGATCTCCAAACTCATTTTATAAGAATCTCCAAGTAGACATTAGCAATAAATAAAGAACTTGAATTTCTCGAGTTTCCAACTTGTAAGGAACCCGTTGAATTGCAGAGGTTAAATCGAACCCATTAACCTGTATTACAATTTACAACCATCAATTGAAATAACTCCTCTTACTTCAATTGTTCTGTTATATGAAGGTGGAGCAAAGGTACAGGCAGTACCATCTGCAAATGCAGGTAGTGATATCTTCTTTCGAGCAATTGGCAGGAATTGGTTCGGCAAAGACATACACAGGTTTGGCACTTCAAACAATCTCGAAGCAGTTTCGGTGTTTGAAAGATGCGATAACAGGTCAAATTAAAGCTGCAAATAAGAGCTTGGGCGAGGAAGATTGCCTAGGAGGGAAGATCGAGGGTTCGAGGCTCAAGTATGTTGATCATCAGCTTCGGCAACAGCGAGCGCTTCAACAGTTGGGAATGATCCAGCACAATGCTTGGAGACCCCAAAGAGGATTGCCTGAAAGATCAATTTCTGTTCTTCGCGCTTGGCTTTTTGAGCACTTCCTCCATCCGTAAGCTCACTGAAAATTTCTCACAATCCCATTTGGTTTCTTCAGTTTTTCATTTGGAAGTTCTGTCTTTCTGGTCCTATTTTAATCACTTCAACGTCAAAAACACTGATGTTTAGTTTGCTTTCCTCCAAACTTAACAACTTGTTGAACTTGTGTTTCAGATATCCCAAGGATTCAGACAAACACATGTTAGCAAAACAGACAGGGCTTACTAGGAGTCAGGCATGTCCCAACTCTTCAATTTCACATTTGTTTAACCTATTTTGTCTTAGTTCCTATGATCAAATTTTCTTTGAACTTTCTGTTTCAGGTTTCTAATTGGTTCATCAATGCTCGTGTTCGGCTTTGGAAGCCAATGGTGGAAGAAATGTACTTGGAGGAAATTAAGGAACAAGAACAGAATGGATCAGAGGACAAAATAAGCAAGAGTGAACAGAATGAAGATTCGGCTTCAAAGTCAGCTCCACAAGAGAGGAGTTCTGGCAATGAAAACCAAACCAAGAGTCTCAAGTCCTTGGACAATTCACCAAACCCTAACACTCCTGGAATCTCAATATCTGCAACTTCTACATCTACAATGAGAGGAAATGTCCCAAACCAGTCTGGTTTTTCCTTCATAGGAGAGTTAGAAGGAATTACACAAGGAAGTCCAAAGAAACCAAGGGGCATTGAAGTGATGCAATCCTCGATTACTGTACCATCCATTGGCATGGAGATCAAGCCTTATGAGGCAAACAACGATCAGGTTTCTTTGAAATTTGGAAATGGGAAGCAGGGTAGAGATGGGTACTCGTTCATGGGAGGTCAGACCAGCTTCATTGGAGGTTTCGGGCAATACCCAATCGGTGAAATCGGAAGGTTCCAAGCAGAGCAGTTCACACCAAGGTTCTCAGGCAATGGTGTCTCTCTTACTCTTGGCCTTCCTCACTGTGAGAATATTCCCTTACCTGCCGCGCACCAAAGTTTTCTTCCTAATCAAAGCATTCAACTGGGAAGAAGAGCAGAACTTGCTGAGCCAACCGAGTTTGGAGCCATTAATACTTCTACACCGCATTCTTCTACTGCATATGACAGTATCAACATTGACAACAGGAAGGGGTTTGCTGCACAGCTGTTGCCTGACTTCGTGGCTTGATCGGTATATTTGCTGAAGTACATGAAGAAGTGAGTAAAAGGAGGTTTCATAGGCATAGCTTGATGATCTCTTCTTTACCATCTCTTACTGTTCCAAGTTCCAACATTAATTTCGTAGCAGGGAAAGTGTAATGGGTAGTGTAAAGAAACAAGAAAAACTTAGTATAGGTCTACACTCTGGCATAGAACCATTGAGTTAGACAGTTTAGGGATCTTGATAGTATATATGGTTGAACATTGTATATTTTTTTGTAAGTTCCGCATATGGATAGATGGATTGGTGTCATAAGATTATTAGATATTGGTGTATACCAATACAGTATCTATTGTGAACAAATATGGTGTCAATGTGGGTATTCTATGGAATAAAGAGCAGTAAAAACCAAAACTCAGTCTTAATAGAGTTCTACGGGAAATGAAACTCTGTGTATTGGGATTAAATATTCTGTAGACCCTGTATGACTGTGTTTCTCATTCTGTCAACGTTCTTAATAAGATAAAAGAAATTGGTTTTCCGGATGACAGTGGCAGATAATTTTTTTTAATCAAATCATCTGACTTTAAATCAGCACTGCTATCTTAGATTGAACTGGAAAAGGTTTAGGATTCGAGGAATCACATCCAATGTGAAACTACCTTTCAGATTACTCTGGTACTCAACATGTCAGGTTCCTTTCAAGCTTAGGTCTCAAAGCAAAAGATGATTACACGACACATAACCTTTGGAGTGCAAGTTGCTTAGAACAAGACATCTGAAGCTCCCATAGATCTTCTCTAAAAAGTTTCAGGAAAATGTCAAGTCCAAAGTGTACGGAGTGGATAATGTCAAGTCCAAAGTGTACAGAATGGATAATGCATTCCTCCTATTTGTGTGTTTTCCTATAAAGTATTACTTCTGTTTAACGATACTTATGTTTTTCAACTTCTCAGCTACCAATCGCCGAAAAATTTGCAAAAGGACATTACATTAATGAGACTGTTCCATCTCTCTCGTACGTGCACATCACATGGCTCAACAGTCGTCAGATTCGAAGTTTCTCAACTGCCATGAAATGATCAATCTTAAAAAGTGCATCTCAGACAGTTTCATGTTCTTGAATCCAGTGAGGCTAGCATGAATGGAAAAAAGGATAAAGCAGGTTTAGTTCAATCGAAAAAAATGAAACGCTTAAGTGAGTTCACTTTTGACATGTAAACTTTGCTCAATTTCGTTAATGCGTTTGGAGCTGAATTGGCACAACCCCAACCCTAACCCCAACCCCAGCATAGCTATTAAGATTAATTAGTAATCTCATTTAAACATGTGAACAATAAGGTTATGGTTATGAAATTTAACCTTTAAGAAGTTTTCAAATTAAATTAGAATCATATGTATGCACGATCAGGAAACTAAACGAAGTGTACCGTTGAGACGCGCGAGTATGATAGAATTTCTCAGCTCCAGCCTCCAGACCGCAGAAAGCTAATATGATAAGATGACGCCATGAAAATGGCAAGGCTGGTTAGATCCAAACATGATATACAAAAACTTCAAAGCGTAAACAAATTGTTTAGCTACAATACAGTCAGTAACATTTTAGAAATGCATGATCTTACAACTGATGTAAAATCTCAGTCTGTTAGATACGGTAAGTATGTGCATGCAGCTTAGGCACTTCTTGGACCAAAAGGTTGAGCCCCAACCCCAAGGGCCCTCGGTCACAGGCCCGACCACCGACGGGGGAGTGCAGCTTAGGCACTTCTTATTGCAGTGGCTGTTGCGCCCAAAACCAAGTGCCAGTCTTTTCAAAAACAAAGTGTAAGATAACAACTTAACTGTATCCATGTACGGTGATTGGAAGCCAAATTACATAATACGGTAAAGATGATTTTCTCGTGCAATTGCTTAGACAAATATGTGCCGATGTTCTTTCCCATGGCAACCTTTTGACTTGTACACCACATTTCCAGTTGAGTCAGGTTAAGGATGTGCTTATTTTCCGAATCATTTAGTCAAAATCTATGCCTGCTATCCTGATGGCAATGCAAAAAACTATTGAAAAATGTAGATTCCAAGGAATGCCAGACCTCAGTATCAATCTTAAGCTCCCGAGAATCCTCATCGCTAGTTGCAGTGCAATCAATTAAAGGATTTTTGACCTTACAAATGGAAGCTAAATCTTCAGCATGTCAAGTCGCCACGCTAATGGCCTTAACGACCTTATTTCAGTGGCTTCAGCTGTTGAATTTGTGTGCTCAAGAACCCAAATGTTTTATGTGATTTATCTACCCAACTGTAAACTAACTCCTTCAAGATCTCTAAAATCTTAAAATTTCGACAAGCCCATCATAAATCTGATAGATGAAGTTGGATTACTTTTGTTGAATCTCGTGAATGCCACTTCCCGGACATTTCTTTGCCTTAGATTAATCCAATCATCATCTGTTAACAGGGCCCATCATCATCTTCTGTGTACATATTTTCAAGTTGCTCCTGAGCAGACGTTTTAAGGTCATTCTTAGGTGATGGAGGTGATGATGTCACTGACTGAATGACTCAAAAAGTTTTAAGAGCTGATGGCTTGAATGGAAGGAGTGTTGGACAAAGAAGAAGAAAGAGGTGAGTATTTTCTTTTAAAGGAATTATAGCAAGATGGAGGATGTTAATCAACATATACTTTTATTATAATAATGTTAGAAATTTATAAATACAGTTTACATAGGAAAGGTGCTTAAAAATAAAGTTAGTTATATGGAAAGATAAGATTCATAAC
Source organism: Erythroxylum acuminatum (assembly GCA_026284645.1). NCBI lineage: Eukaryota > Viridiplantae > Streptophyta > Magnoliopsida > Malpighiales > Erythroxylaceae > Erythroxylum > Erythroxylum acuminatum. The sequence continues at coordinate 29,110,704 of JANKOD010000005.1, read as the reverse complement.
TTATTATTTTAAAGTTTGAGGTTGGTCTAAAATATTCGAACTCACTTAAATTTATTCCAATTTTTTCCCAAGTTCTCGTAAAATTCTTCATTAGTATAAGATTTATATGTGAGGAAAAATTCACATGTAAAGTAGTCCTGTTGCACCTCCCCTTGCACTTTCGATCCCAAACACTGCAAACCTTCATGCGAACCCCTCCTCCTCCTTCCAATCTTCTTCAGCCCAATTTTTCTCACCACCCCTCTCTAAAAATACCCCTTCCTCAACATCAGATTTTCCTTCTAAAAAGACAGATCCAACATAACAAGTTTTTGTTATAAGAACTAGGAAGACATGGAAACAGGTTGTGGGAGATAATTCTCATTCTCCTTTGATTTTCAATCCTCCCGTGGATGTTGAAGGGAAACTAATGGTGACTCCTAGCCTAGAAATTCTACAGGAAGGAGCTAGGTCATGGGAGTCTACCCTAGTTGATTTTTTAATGGATAAAAGACTTGCCTTTCAGTGATACAAGCTTGGACTTAGAGGAACTGGAAAGGAAAATGATTAATGGAGGTAATGCTCACTGAGGAGGACAACATAATATTCACTTTCTCTTCAAAATCAGAAGCACAGAAAGTAATTAAAGAAGGCCTTTGGCCCATTTCACAACTCCCCTTATTCCTTCAAAGTTGGCAACCGGGAATGGAACTAGAAAAAATCAGAATGAAAAACATTCCCTTATGGGTGAACATTCACAATATTCCTCTAGAATATTGGACTACCAAAGGATTGAGTATGCTAGCTAGTTATTTGGAAAAACTTATATGTATGGATGATAACACTGCTTTGAGGAAAAGGGTCGGTTTTGTTAGATTGTGTGTGAGTATAGATATCTCAAAAGAAATAAAGGATTGCATTCCTATCTTAAGGTTGGCAAATGAGCATTAGCTTAGAAAGGATAGAGTTATGGTTATGTACCAATGGAAACCGTTGCTAAAAGATCAAGGTAAATAATGGAAACCTACTGGAAAAATCTTCACTAGAGGAGACTATTGGGAGGTGATGGGAATAGAAAAGCGTGATTCGGAAGAAAAGAAAGATGGCGAGAAGGATGAACAAGTTGTTGAAAATACTGAACCAATTCAGTTGGAAAAAGATCCTCTTAAAATTGGGAGAAGCATTCAAGGAAAAAATAATCTAGCTCTAGACAGAAAGATAGAATCAGGTCTGATATCTTTGGCTTATCATAAAAATTCTCAATCGAACAAGAAAGGGAATGGGCTGGAAACTAGCGATACTAATCAAGATGAAGGAGTCTCTAATCCCCAACAGAATGAACTAAGCCTTCAAAAGGCTGAACTGCCGAATGGTGGACCTCAAGAGGAGTAGTTTGAATAGGTGACTTCTAGGAAAAGTAATAGGAGCAGTAGGAAAGGCTCCAAAGGTAAGAGCAATCTCTTATAACTTTGATAGTAAGGAATGCACGTGGAATAAATAACCATTCCAAGCTTAATGCGATAAAGGATTTTGTCCTGAAGGAGAAGCCTCAGGTTTTTTGTCTTTTGGAAATTAAAATTAGGGAAACAAATATGAACAAGCTATGTTGTTCGGGTAGGAAATGACAGTTTTTAACAAACCACCATAGCCATGCATATGGTAGGATTACTATTGCTTATGATGGTAATTCATTGGAGGTGAACGTTCTCAGAACAAATCAGTAGTTTATTCACACTAAGATTTACTTCCAAATGGAAAACTCCAGTGTTTTAGCTACTTTTGTATATAGTTTTAACCTTGGATTTCAAAGGACGGAGCTCTGGAATTCTATAAGAAGAATAAAGGCCTTGACAAATGCTCCTTGGTTAGTGTGTGGTGACTTTAACACCACATTATTCAGATCTGAAGCAAAAAGTAATTGTAACTTACACAATTATTCTTCAAATATGTATGATTGTATGCAGGAGGTGGAACTCACATATCTGAAATCTAAAGGCCATAGATTCACTTGGTCAAATAAACAAAGTTCAACTTGGCATATCAGGAAAAAGTTGGATAGGGTTATGGTAAATGTGGAGTGACTAAATTCCTTTTCAGGAAGTTCAGCAAAATTCCTAGACCCTGGTGTTTCTGACCATACTCCTATAAGGATTGACAACTTGTTCAACTTTGTCAGAATCCTTCATCCATTTAGATTTAACAATTTCTTGGCAACCATGGAGGGTTTTCATGAGGCAATATTGAAGGGGATGGAGTATGATTGCTTTAGGACAAAACAGTACATTTGCCTCAAAAAGCTTAAGTCTATCAAACAAGAACTGAAATCCCTCAATTCAAAAAGAGGACAAAACCTTTCGAAGGAAATTGATAAGGCTAGAGATAAATTATCATCTATTCAAACCTCATTGGCGGATAATCCTACAGATGTTTCACTAGCCACAACTGAAAAGGAAGCACTAAAGGAATATTTGCAACTGGTGGATAATCAAAGCTCACTATTGAAGCAGAGGTCCAAAGTTAATTGGCTGAAGGATGGAGACAGATGTACTAAATTCTTCTTTAACTTAGTGCAAGCTAGGAAGAATGTAAACAGAATCACCTCTATTAAAACTAAAGCTGGAGAGGTTATGGTAGGACAAAAAGGAATAGCTAAGGAAGCTATTAACTTTTACAAGAACCTTCTAGGCTCAGTAGCTTCCCCTCCTGACATAGGAGGTGACCTTAGAAAGTTTGTTACAGCAAGAATTCTTAAACATATGGTTTCCTTATTAATTAGGCCTGTTATAGACCAAGAAATAGAGAGGGTGGTGTTTGACATGAATGGCTCTAAAGCTCTAGGCTCTAATGACTTGAATGGTTTCTTCTATAAAAAAACTAGAAATACTATGGGGCGTGGGGGATGGGTGGGTTAGTAAAGGAGGCAATCCATGAGTTCTTCCAGAAAGGGGTATTGCTAAAGGAGATTAATAAGACTTTTCTTTGTTTAATCCCTAAAAACTCAAATCCGTCCTATTGGAATGAATTCAGACCTATTTCTTGCACAAATGTTCTCTATAAGATTATTGCAAAGATTTTGGCAAACAGGTTAAAGGAGGCTCTGCATTATCTCATCAGTGATAATCAAGAAGCGTTTATGAAGAATAGGGATATTGGGGACAATATTCTTATAGTCTAGGAGCTTTTGAAAGGGTATAATTGTAGGAAAAATCCTCATAACTGTACCATAAAGTGGACTTACAGAAAGCTTTTGATAATGTTTGAAGTGAATCACACGTTAATATAATGTTTAATAACACTATCAAGATACACGAGAAGGGGGGTTGAATTGTGATAAACTTTTTGTTAAACCCCGTTTAAAAACTTTCATTTAAAACTAGACTTTGTTCGATGTAAAAGAACTAATGTAAATCTCGTTTGTCAAAGTTTTAATAAAACTTGCGTAATAAGTAAAGTTAAAAATCACGAATGAGAGAGAGAGTATTTGAGAGAGTTTGACACAGTAGTTTTTATACTGGTTCACCCCAAACCGTGGGCTACGTCCAGTCCTCAGATGACTTTCTGAGATTTCACTAACTTCTCAAAAACTTTTACAAGTATTCTTTCACTGAGCCTCTTCAGGTCTCTATACACTGAGTATTCTTTTACTCTTAGCCTCTTCAGGCTATCTGTATCACTTTCACACTAACAGTGTTTCGAGCTTGTTACAGTAAAGAAATAGCTCTTAATTTTTGCACAGAAAATTTCTCGCAATAAACGCTACGCTCTTGTAATGATCTAAATCTCTTCTTATTGTTTTTGTTATTGTTCTTGCAATCTCCAACTCTGACTCTTATTTATAGCCTTCGTCTTCAACTGCTTCTTGATTCTTTAAAGAAACGGTTATTCTGTTGAGTTCTATAACTAACTCAAACTGATGCTTCCGTCTGCTTTCTTGCGTCTACTTTCTAGCGTCTGCTTTTTAGCGTCTGTTTTTTACTCTAAGCTTCCGTCTGCTTTTTTGCTTAGCTTCCTTTCGTCTGTTTTTTTTGTTTAGCTTCCTTCCGTTTTTTTTTTGTTTAGCTTCCTTTCGTCTGCTATTTGCTTACCTTCCTTTCGTCTGCTTTTTTTATTTCACTTCCTTTCATCTGCTTTTTTGTTTATCTTCCTTTTGTCTGCTTTTTGCTTAGCTTCCTTTCGTCTACTTTTTTTCCGCTTCCTTTCGTCTATTTTTTTTGTTTCGCTTCCTTTCGTTTGCTTTTTTGTTTTGCTTCCTTTCGTCTGCTTTTTTGTTTAGCTTCATTTCGTCTGCTTTTTTGTTTATCATCAAAATTATTAATCGTAAAGTCATTTTGACTTAACATGAGAATCCATACAAAGCGGTTTAGCTAGAGAGCTAGCAAGGAAGATAAGCCCTTCCATAATCCAGAATTCTAGAGGAAGGCTATGAAAGCACACCCACAAGGGAATTGAGTCAAATTTTCCTCTTTTCATCTCCATATCTGGCCTCCATCTTTGAATGAATAAGGGTTGATCACCTACGTGTCATAGCTCTTGTGCAATAATATCATTCAATCCACTATCATCTACAAACTTGAATAAAAATGTTTCATCCTCTCTTAACATAATCTTTTCTATCTTCTTAGATCCCCATTTACTTTTTTCCCATGCATTGACTACTTGGAAAGTTGGCCTTCTATTACAAAAGAACCTGATTAAAGTTGAAGACCAAACTTTAGCACCTACATTAAGGAGTTCAATCAGTGGAGTGATAGTACTTTCAATTACTACATTTGAAAGTGCTCAAGGGAAACTTTTTTATGCTAAGTAAATAGCTTCTTCGTCTAAGCCCCAAAAAGGTGAGAAGCTTCAACTCCTTCCTTATCTCTTGTAACTATTTTGAGGTTGTTCAGATTGTTAAGAACTTAGGGCTTACTGAGGAGAGTATCTTTTAAGAGCACAAGGAATTCTTCCATGACACCAGAAGACTCCCCAATCTTTATAGTGGAGACATCTGCCTTTAGAAGGCCTTCCATCTGGGTAGAAACCCTAGTAAGGAGGGGTTCTATAAAGTTGTTGAGTGGACCAAAGTGGTACGAGAGGTGAGAAAATGACAAAAGAAAAAAGAAAAAAAGAAAAAATTAAGGGTAAAATGGTAATCGTAACTAGAGAGAAGGCAGAGGGTAAAAAGCTAGAGAGCAGACGTCAAATAAGGACGTTATCGTTATGGAATTCAGTTGTGTCAATTGACAATATTCCTGTTTCTATTAAAGTGTTGTCATAGTAACAATATTACACAATTATGTTTTTATTTTTATTTTTTTCAAAATGATTAAAAAAAGATAAAATAAGAGGAAGATAGAAAACAATAAACAACTAATAGAAAAAAAAGAAGTAAATGTTAAAATATTACAATTATATCCTTACTGCTTTCTATGTAATAAAATTAAATTTATTTAAGTGGCACATATTTTGCCGTAATTGGTCACGGACGGTTGATTATGTAGTTGTTACCCTTACAGGAATTCATGCCAGTTTTCTAACACTCGCTCATTTCCTCTTCAAAACGACAACATTCCAACCCAGTTTTATCCCTGATAAAAGTTCCACGACCCTTACCTCCAGGACACCGAGCATGGGGTAGGTTGACCCATAATAAAAGCGGGCCTAAAGAATGCGCCCATTTATGGGAAACCATCAACAATTGTGGGATTCTTTGCCAAAACAGGTTACTTAACCTCGGATACATCCCATCCCAATTCCCAAACAACCCCGCGTTTAGTTGTTTTCAATTCAACATTGTCGCCAAGGAAAACAAGGAAACCCATGATGTTACATCAAGGTTCATGTACTTGCATTATCTGTTGGTCGTTTGCGTTCTTACTAGAAGGTTATTGATAAGTCATTTTTATCTTATATTGAATGTCTAACCCAACATGGCTGTCTATTTTTTCTATTTGTGTTCCTTTTGGATTGCAAGTTAGTACTTGAATAATTGGTGTAAAGTGAGAGACAACGATATAGTAGTGGATTGTTATGTCTAGTGCTTTAGAACTTCTGCTTTATAACACGACATCAATGTTGTACGGATGCACCGCGGTCTGATTTATGGAGATATAGTGGTGAATTGTTATGTCTAGTTATGCTTTAGAACTTCTATTTTGTAACGCTACATATATGTTGTACGGATGCTCCACGGTCTGAACAAATCGAGACAAGTGCAAATCACTTGTCAAGCCTTGTTAACTCTAAATCAATAGTCCAACATAGAGAGTAACTAGTTCTACACTATATGCTTTGTAACAATTCTTGGTAAAAACGTTATATAAAATTCAAAATGATAGGTAAATATTATGTAATTAGCGTTACTTTTACCAATTTAATCACATTATATGGTTATTTGTATTCTTATTGTGCTAATTAATTATCAATCATTAAAAAGATTTATGTAAGATTAATTAATATCATAATTTATAAGGTTTTGAACTGATTCAATAATAAATTTGAATAAGTTACAATACCAAATTTTAAGTTGGTACATATTAGTTTTTTTCAATATTTTATATCTTTAAATTTTGATATATTTCCTTATCTCTAAGCGAATATTATATATATATATATATGACTACCAAAAAAAGAACACAATTTTATTTTATATTGAAAAAATTTTAAATTGTATATTTAAACTATTAAATATATATTTTAAATGTGTGTGTGTGTTTGTGTTTGTGTTGCATTTCCATTTCTAAATCTATTTACTTAAAAATAATTCGTAATATTATGTGTAGCTACATTTATTTCAAATTAATATATAAACTAAGTCATAGATAATTATTGGATATTAAAAATAAATATGTTATGTATTGATTTTGTAAATATTTTAAAAAATATAAAAATTAATTATAGACAAATATTTTTAAAAAATTGAATATGTTTAGTGTTATGTTTTTTTAATGTGAAATGAATTCATTGATGAGCTCTCCAGGACAACAATAGAGTACTAGTACAAGGTTGTGCTATACTGAAAGCATTTGATACAATATATTTACAACGTACGATTTGTATGGACTGCTATAAATCAAAAGGCTAAGTTATAGCAAATTCCATCTTCTTGTAAGTGAGAGATTCGTGTCTTCAGTAGATTATTGACCAACAACGATCTGTCTAATCAAGCAGTAAATTACGTGAGCTAGAGCAAGATTATCAATTTTACAGTTGTTGAACAATCTTTGATTCCTTTCCATCCATATTTAATTATACACTGAACAATTTAGACTTAGCTTAGGCAATGTTAATTTCTCCGGCCAATTCTTTAATTGATTTTCATCCCACAATAATATAAGATCCCAGTCTGTAATTGAACAGTAGAGATTAATGATTTGTTGCATCTTAGCCCAAATAGTAGTTGTGTAATTACATTTAAAGAAAATATGGTTTTCAGTTTCAGGTTTAAGGCAACATAGTATATAGATCTAGTCACTAGCTAGATACCTTTAATATGTCCTTAGTTTTTAGTCTCCCTCTAGCAACTAACCAAGTGATAAAGGAGGCTTTGGGCATTAAGGAGCCTTTCTGAACAATGTTGTACCAAGTAATGATAGGAATGCAAGGTCTTGAGGGCTTTTAGACAAGAGGAGTTGGAGAACTATCAATTTTTGTTAATGGACGATATTGATTTGTCAATCACTATGGAGTTAGGCAAGTAGTTAAGAAGGTGGCTCTGCAATCCTTCAATACCTTTATCAATAACTAGCCATGAGTTTTGATTGATAACCTTCTTGGCTAGAGCATGGATTGGGATTCTAGTTGTGAGTATATAGATTTCTTTTCTCAAGAATAAGGGGCTTTGGTTGGGCCAATTGTTAAACCAGAATCAAGTGCCTTCACCATTGTCAACTTGAATTCTGATAAAGTGATATACAATATGTCTTTTTCTGAGTATTTGTATGAAAGGCCATGAATGTTCTTTCTTTTCACTTATTTGGCACAAGCTGAATTCCTTCAAGTAATACTCATTCATCCATTTGCACCAAAGAGCCTCCTTTTTATTAAATAGCTCTAGATCCTCCTAGCCATTTGGATATTTTGAATCATATGTATAAAGACAAATCCTACTCCACCTTCCCATTTTCTCCAACATAATTGATCCCATTTGATTTTAGCTTCTTTGGAATTATCAACCTTACCATACCAGAGAAAGTTCCTGATGCATTTCTCTAGTTCCATGTTGATTCTCTTGGGTAAAAAAAGGTGAGTGCTCCAATGAGTGTGCAGATTGTTGAGTACCGAAATAATGAGCTATCCTTTTCTAACTTGTGACAGAGCTCTATTCTACCATGCATTTATCTTCCTCTTGAATTTCTCTAAAATCTGAAGACAGTCTTTAAATCCAGCTAGGATGAGAGGTCTAAAAGTACATAGCCTTATCCCTAGCTTATAGAGAGATTGTTTGTGATATGCCCATCGAAAAATTGAAAATAGTTCAAAGAAAAAAATAGCCAAATATATAAACAAATAACCATATAAATTAAAAATAAAAATAAAAATATAGACATAATTAAGAAAATAAATAAATAAAATAAACAAGCAATTGAAGAAAATAAATAAGTAAATAAAATAAACAAGCAATTGAAAATAAATAAATAAATAAATAAAATAACTAAAGAAGTAAGTACTACAAAGAAAAGTATTTGGGCTAAATAAAAGACATAAGAATCAAAGGAAAATATTCAAAGGCCTATGAAAAGAGAAGGACCTCTCTATGACAAGAGATAAACCTCCCTATGTATAGTCTTCTACCTATATCCTAGTTTGCCAAAGTATCCTATTAAGGGTCAAGTCCTTGGTAAGCTCTAGTAGGGTCATATTTTTCTTAGTCACCTCTCCTTGATTCTTCTTGAGTCTTTCTCTTCTTCTCTTATATTTCTTAAGTATAATCTTCTAAAAATTTCTCATTGGCCGGGTCATCAGGATCTCTCCTTTTAACATATTCAAACCGCCTAATCTTTGTTTCCCTTATTTCACTATTAATGCTAGTCACGTCCAAATTGTCTCTTATGACTACATTTCTATCATGATCTCTTTTTGTAAAGTTGCACATCTAACAACCTATTCTCATCTCCACCATCATTAACTTATAACTATGCACTTTTTTGATGGGCCAACGCTCTACTCATAAAGCATGACCAACCTAATTGCTAAATAGTATAATTTACCGTTTGGCTTGAGTGACATCTTCTTGTCACATAAAACTCCTGACACTTCCTTCCATTTAAGTCATCATGATTTGATACAGTGAACTATGTTGTCATCTATCTTGTTAATTATCATTACTTTGGATTAAGGATATAAGGTACTTAAAACAAACTCTTTGTGATATACCTTATACACTATTCATGATCTCTATATGTTGGATCCCGTATTCGGAACCCAACTACTCATACAGATTTTCTCAAACTGATAGCGTTGGATACCTTAGACTAATCTGAAACCGGTATAATTTTATTTTCATCTCATTCATCTTAAATTCATTTTCATACTTATTCATGATTCGGGTAATAACTGGAAACGGAACGAAAGAACAGAAACAAAAGCAAACGCTCAAAATCAAAAGCGAAACGAATGGAACCGGATAATGGAGCATGGAAACAAGATGAACAAATCGATGCAAATCGAACCGGAATCAAATAGTGGAAGCAAAGCAAATCGAATCGAAAGACATAAGGCGGAAGGAAACAGAACAAAAGCGGAAACATAAGCACATCGGTTCGAAAGGCATAAGGCGGAAGCAAAGCGAACATCTCGAAGCATAATTCAAATAGGTCAAAGCAACAAGACAAACGTGAGGAATAATTCCGACAAAATTCAATTAAGTGAACAATTGGATATTTTTGCAAGAGAAGGTAGAAAACTTGATGAGAAATCACTGGTTCGAATTTCGGGTAAATCGGAGGCCAAACGAGAAAGTTATAAGAGAAAATGTCAAAAATGACCAAATGAATAGTATTTGACCAAATGAATAGTAAAAATCCAATTTCCGACCCTCATAACTTTTTACTCCGAATTCCGATCAGGACCTATCATATCTCGTTTTAAAGATCTTGACGAGCTCTACAACTTTCGTGAAAGATGGAAAAACATGATTCCCGCTCTAAAGGGGCGAAAAATCCATCCGAAGATTCAGCCTAAAATTGCCCATGAATAGTAATCCGAGAAACCCTAATTGCCTATGGGCAGCGAACTTTAAACGCTCATAACTTTTTCATCTTAAGTCGGAATCTAACCCATTTTATCTCGTTTTAAAGATCTTAATGCGCTCTATAAGTTTCCAGAAGACCTCCCATGCGAATTCCCTCTCTAAGAGGGTCTAAATCTTAAGTGAAGTTGCTGTCCAAATTTAGGAAAATTTGGACAGCATCTCCCCTAAAACTTCATCTAGCCAACTCTTCAATTTTGATCATCCAAACTACAAACCTGCACAAAAATCACTTCTATCTTCCTTATACTCATTCATCCAACTACAACTCAATTCAACTCAAATATCCCAATTACCAACTCAAAGAGGCAGCATTCTCACTTACTCATTCTTTCCATCAAAATTCACCAAACAATAATCCATACAACCATACATCCTTGGAATACATATACAAGAGATATTCAAACTTAGGAAACTTATACATGACACTTTACAACTGAAACTTCAAAACTAAAGGAACCATATACTAAATACATTGAAACTTTAAAACTCTTACATTTACATGGAATTGAGCAAATACAAAGTTTCCAAATGCTATCTAAAACCTAGTTTTCTAACAAATGACTTCTCACATAAATGCATCGGAGTTGCTTCAATCCCGATGCCGGACTCGGTTTCTCGCTCGAAACCTGAGGAGGAGAAAAGGGGGGTGAGCACGACGGCTCCGTGGATAATATATTTATACATTGAACAATAAGCGAAAATTGTCTTTTTCAACTTTGCAAACATTTTTAAAACCTTTCAAAACATTTTTAAACTTTCATCAACATTTTCTAAAATTTCCAAATCTTCATTTGAA
>JANKOD010000005.1:29083154-29099595 GCA_026284645.1 Erythroxylum acuminatum | reverse complement strand
AATCGTTTTTGCTTGATTAAAGAATGATTTTTTTTTACCGGTTTGGATTAGTTTAGACCGAGTATGTCGTATGGTTTCCAACGCGGTGTTTTTCTAAGGTACTCATTTCGGATGTCAAAATTTGCCCTTAAGTTTGATTGAATCGTTTTGGTTTCTTTGATTCTGAGATTTTGTAAATCTGTTTCTTCGATTCCTCGTCCATTCTTTTGTTATTCATTTTGCTTTTGGCCCTTCGTTTTCGCTTTGGGCTTTTGTTTTTAGTTTTTCCATTTGATTCTGTTTTCCGTTTTTTCCGGTTGGGGTCCGGTTCCAAAATTAGGTCCCAACAATTAGCTATTGATTCAATTAATAACATTTGTAAACTATTTTACAAAGTTTCATTCTACCTTGGCCAAGGATTTTTTAAATCAACAGTAATCGAGAAAAATGGAGCATTCTCCTTAATTACTTTAGGGAGATGAATCCTATTTTGATCACTCAACTACCTCTATATAGTTCATGTTACATCCAATGACTACTGACTGAGATATTATTGACTAGAATAGGTCATAAACAATATCAAAACATAGCAATCCTTAGATAAGATAACTATGAAAATCTCAAGTTAAAGGATCACTATACAATCATCACAATTAGAATTTCTATAGACATGCAAGTAATGTTCGAAATGAATTTCTCATGTGGAGTTAGTTCAGTAGACTTATTCTTGCACAAGCACCCATATGTTTGTTTAAGTATCTCCGTGTTTTAGTCTATGAAATTAGCTTATTCCTTTATAAAAAAACATAACAGATGCTAGTCTTTTTATACTCTATTAATGTGCAGTCTCAAATAACTAGGAACAATTTAAGGATAATACATGAATGCAATATGAATCTCATAATTATGATCTCATAATAATTTCATTTGCAATGTATATTTATCCCATAGACTTTATCATACACATATGAATATGTGTAAGATGAAGAATGCCTTTAAATTATTTTTTCACTAATATTATAGGGAATAAACCAACAATAGTTTTAACAAAAGTCTAAGAAAGCCCTTATCATTATTTCTGATATCAATTTACCCTATAATGTTTACATACTAGGATAATTTGCCTAAAAAAGAGTCACTTCATCATGTTTTTGTTAGTTAGATTTAACGTTCCTATTATAGTGGAATATGAGGCATGCCAAGTAAACTTAGAGATCAACTTGGTAGCTTATGTGTCATATACAAATTAAATTTATTCTTTTAAGAATTTTTATTAATTATTTTGAAAATAAATGTTAATTTGATTTCACACACCAAATTACCCTAAAACCATCTACAAAAGTCTCTAATCCTAACTTACTAAATCCTTAAATCTCAAACGGATATCTTTGTGTTTCATCATCCCTTATTTTTATGCTTATTCTTTATTCCTCTTCCTCTATCTTTGACTTAATTGCTTACTATGTCCTTGATTATTGTACATTCTTCTTCTTCTATCTTCGATTTGACCACCCCCTCCCCTTTTCATCCCAGATGGTAGCTCCCCAGATAACTAATAAGAAGAAAAATCAATAGCTGATAGTTTTAGGCTCGAGCACAAAGAATTAGGAATCTGACCTCTAAGGTTATTCCTAACAAACGAAACAGTTCTCAATGACCTACATTATTGGAAAAAATTAGCAGGGATTGTCCCTAATAGATTGTTATTACTCAAGTCAATAACTTGTAAATCCCCAAGCCTAAAAAGACTTAGGTTTATGGTCCCTATGAATTTGTTCTTGGAAAAGGACATAAGTTGAAGTTACCACAACCTTAAAATTTCATGACTAATCTGCCCAAAAGAGGAAAGCTATCCAGAATTAGCTTGGTCACTAATAGGTGTAGATTATATTATGTTTTAGTGTGTTTTTAAGTATTTCTTAGATGATTATCATGTTTACAGGCTTAGAATTTTGTTATTGTTAATGTTTGTATGCATTCTAAGTGTTTATTTAGTTTAGAACAGGAATTGGATCTTAATTTTATGTTTTAAAAGGTATTTGATACGTTTGTAAGTGGTGGAAATCAAGAAATTAAAGAATGAAGAAGATGGAGGAAGTTTTAAGGTGGCACGATCGTGCATAATTGAACACAATCATGACAAAGAGGTTAAAGCAGAAGTATGATTGTGACTCTAAGGTCACAATCGTGACTGAGGTTTCTTTAAGCGTGAGCTTTTTCATTTTTTGACGGCTGGGAGCTATTTTTGGAACCAAACAAAGTGGGGAAACCTTAGAACCTTGATACACTATAAAAGAAAATGAAAAACACGAAAAGGAAGCAGAAGCCAACACATCAAACAAGATCAAAAGGAGACATCAAGAAGAGCTTAAGAGAAATTCAAGATTTCCAGCTCAAGACATAAGCTAGTTTTTCCTTCTTTTTTTCCTTTAATTCTTTCATTGTCTTAAAAGTCTATTTGAATTTATAAGATGCTTAAAATGATCATAGGTATCTAGATCCTTATTAGGGATTGTTCTTGAATTGTTTTATGAACATTATTTCTTTTTAAATTTAATACATTGATGAATGTTTGTGATAACTGTCGTGCACATACTTAATAATAAATCGAGAGTGTGAGTCAAGTCATTAGTGTTAAGGTATGCAACAAGTGCTGGCAACTGAATAAACCTACAATTATTAGATTAATGAACAATTGAAGAGAGATCTTAATTGTGAAATTAATTATCTATAGGATTGCTTCAGATCTATTTGAATAACTTAGGAGTAGTTTGTGAATCGAGAGATTAGAAATCTATGATTATCGAACTCAATTAGGGTTATTAAATTAGATCTTGAGAGAGAGTAATTAAACTTTAGGATATCTTGGATGAAACATAAATTGAATTAACAAGTTTAAGGAAAACAAAATAATTATAAAATAGTTCTTAAGTATTTAACTTTGATCAAACTCAAATTCATTGGTAGCTTACGTATCAATTCTTATTTATTTCGTTTTATTATTTTTGAAAATTTGTTATTTATTGTATTTTAAATTAATTTCTTAGTACCTTAGATAAAATTCAATTCAAATTGCTTAGGTGTCTATAGTAATTGCGGGAACGATACCTTTTGTACTACAAGATATGATTCGTATACTTGCAGGGTTGAGAGTTTTATTATATATAAAACTTGCTCAACAAGTTTTTGGTGCTATTTTCAAGGAATTTTAGCATCTTATACTATTTGAATTCCTTTGACCTAAGGATTTGATACTTTTCTTATGTGAGTGCATATACTTAAATGAAAAAAGAAAAAAAAATTACATCAACTTAAAACTGAATAACATGTAAATTTTTTTCTTCCAACCAGTTGAAGGCATTACAACATGGATGGGAATTACTATAACACATACAATCTTGGGTGATAGTACCACCCAAATTATTCATGGATTAACAATGTGGGACATTACATAAGTGACAAGGTCTATAAAGTTTCCAACGGGATAGGTTTGAATTCTTGGAGTCAAATTTGGATAAGATAACAGACATGTTTAACCCTAAGGATGACGAGTTACTAGACTAGGTGGACAAATGGGAAAGTAAGATGAGGATGGAAGCCTAAATTGGTCGATTCATAAAGAACCATTCCTCTGATCTTCATAACTTGGAGGTTCAAATGGACCAACCTACCAATGCATTGTTAACAAGGAATGTTAGGGAGTCTTCTAAGTGACACAAAAGCATAACCGATATCCATCTTGCGTTATGAAATTTGTGGGGTGTTGGGCACTAGATTATATGTGGGAGACCCATATTGCTTGCGAATCTGGTCTCAGAATATGTTCTATGAGCATAATGATAATTCAACATGAAGTAACTCTTATGCTGATGCAATGACCAATTACGTTTCATTTGAATCTTTAATGGAAGATCTTGACAATAGTGAAGCTAGCCATCGAGTCGTCCAAGAGAGTATTAATTTGGCCGAAGACACTAAACCAAATATAGCATGCCATTGGAGCCCATTAATGTCTCAGAGTGATAAGGAGAAAAAGATTAATAATATGAATGAAGTTTCCATTTAAAAAGAAATAGAAGAACAAAGGACAGAGAACATACAGTTTGAAGAAGCTAAAAAAGGTATTTGTTTAAGAAGCAGATGAAGAAGGGGAAGAGGAATAGATGACAACGGACATAAAGTTTGAAGAATACAAGAAAGTCTCTGCTCAAGTAGCCGATGAAGAAGAGGAATAGGAACATATGATAGAGGACATAGAGCTTAAAGAATACAAGGAATTCTATACTTAAGAAGTGAAAGAAGAAGAGGGACAAGGATGATTGCGGAAGAAGAAGAACAATTCACCTTCGTAAAGGTGTTGGATTTGATAAACGATTTAAAGAGTTTCAACATTCCCTATTTTATTGACAGTTTGTTACCAAAAAGGACATTACTAAACTTAATTGATTTTCTTAATTTCATCAATTTTTTCCACCTCATTATCTTGAACTGTAGCTTATTTGCAGACTACTAAACTGCCATGTAGAGAAAATGGTGGCACCAAACCACTTATATAGACCCAGGTTGAGGGTAGAAGGTAGAGTATGTCAAGCTAATGATGTAAAAGAAGTGCTACTTAGGAGACAACTCGAGAATTATGATTTTTATTTTATTTTATATTTTAGGTATTTTAGGTATTTTTTATGTTTCTTTTGCAGGGAGTGGATTTTTGGGATTTTATGGTATAGAGTGTTTGCAAATTCGATCGCCCACACTATCACCATACAAATGCTATAAGTATTCTTGCTCTAAATTTTTCTTTGTTTTTATTTATCTTTATATGTATTGTTTTGTTTTCCATATTAACAAAAATATGTTGTTCAAGTGTGGGGATGTATATGCATTAGCATATCAATTATGTGCGAATTTTTCATCTATATTGTATATTTTTTATTAGATTTGTATTATGATGTATGCATTATATGAATGTGGCAATAGCAAGAATTTACTGGAATTAGTTTAGTTTTGAACTTAGTCATTTAATTTGTGAAGGGAAGTGACTTGTGAATTTTATGTTTAAAGTATTTTTGGATGAATATATATATTGATTAGGATACGACACCTATTATTTCACTTTAGGAAATTTGTTTTTATACATTTAAAATTATAATCAATTGAATTAGTTAGCAATATTAGTATCCTTTCATGAGAATGATTGACTAAGAAGAAATAAGGTAGGCTAAAAACATAAATAAAAATAATTATTTCGTTGGCCCTTTATAAAAAAAGTAGGTTAAGAATAAAGTTGGTAGCTAATTGTGAGTTATGATATCGCTGAATATCTGGGGCATTCACGAAAAAATATTTGTCTTCCCATCAAAAGGCTAGAATAACACTTTAACCAAGCTAAATAAACAACATGACCTAATTGACTAACCGGGGGACATTCATGACAACTTGTTTGCCTTCACTTTAAAAGAAGGTTATCATTAAATAAAATATAAAAAATGGTGTTATAATAAATAAACCTACTGAGGTTTTAACAATGGCAAGAATTTTGATGAAAGCTTACTTAATGATTTTTTATTGATCAATGATAATAAATGCATGCTTATAAGTGCCATAGGTGTATGAATAGGGTGTTAATATTTTGATTGATATGTATATTCAAATCAAAGCACTTAAACATAAAAGGAATAAGTTAGTATGTTGGCACATTTTAAGTGATTGTTGTTTGAGATTGAGTTCATTCTATAAGATTGGATGCCATTGTACCATTACTGTATTGTTGCATGATTGTGTGATTGTATATGATGCATATTTGTAGTTTTTAGCTTTGATTGAGGACAAGCAAAATTTTAAGTTTAGGGATTTTCATTGGTGTAGATTATATTATGTTTTTATAGGTGTTTAAGTGTGTTTTTAAGCATTTCTTAGATGATTATCATGTGCATAGGCTTAGAATTGTGTTATTGTTAATATTTCTAAGTATTCTAAGTATTTGTTTGGTTTAGAGCAAGAATTGGATCTTAATTTTATGTTTCAAGAGGTTTTTGACATATTTTTTAGTGTCAGAAATTAGGAAATTGAAGAATGAAGAAGATGGAGGAAGCTTAAAGGTGTCATAATGGTGACAGAGAGGCTGAAGTAGGAGCACGATTGTAACCTTGCTAGATACAAGTTTTTTTTGTGTATTTTGAAGGTTCAGAGCTATTTTTGGAACCAAACAAACTGGGGAAATCCTATACACAACCCTATAACCATAATGCGCTATAGTAGAACATGAAAAACACAAAAAAGAAGCAGTAATCAACAAATCAGAGAAGATCCAGAGGAGACATCAAGAAGAGCTTTAGAGAAAATCTAGATTTCCAGCTCAAGACATAAACAAGATTTTACTTCTTTTTCCTTTAATTCTTTCATTGTCTTGGATGTTTATTTGGATTTCTAAGATATTTAACATAATTATAGGTTTGTAGATCCCTATTAGGAATTGTTCTTGAATTATTTTATAAACCTTATTTAATACATTGATAAATGTTTGTGATAATTTTCATGCATATACTTGATAGTAAATCAAGAGAGTGGGTCAAGTAATTAGTGTTAAAGTGTGCAATGGGAGTTGGTAACTTAATAGATGTACAATTATCATATTAATGAACAATTGAAGAGAGATCTTAGTTGTCAAAATAATTATCTATAAGATTGCTTCAAACCTAGTTGAACAAGTTAGGAGTAGTTTGTAAATTGAGAGATTACAAATCTATAACTATCAACTTCAATTTGGGTTATTTGATTAGATCTTGAGAGAGAGTAATCAAAACTTTAAGATATCTTGGATCAATCAAAAATTGAATTAACAAGATTAGGGGAAACAAAATAAGGATAGAATAGTTTCTAAGTCTATGAATTTGATCAACCTCAAATTTATTGGCAGTTCACTTATCAATTCTTCTTTGTTTCTTTTTATTATTTGTTTTAATTTTTGTTATTTATTTAATTTCAAATCAATTTCTTAGAACCTTAGGAAAATTTCGATTCAAATTGTTTAGGTGTGTCTAGTCCTCGTGGGAATGATACCTTTTGATACTACAAGATACGATTTGTATACTTGTGATATTGAGAGTTTTATTCTATATAACTTGGTAAATAGTCACCCTATGGATTGCATGTGATATTTACCTAATAGTAGGGGTGTAATCATCTTTTGACCATAATTTTAGTTTGCAGTAAAGGTTTTGTAGACCAGCCTTAAAGATGATCAAACTAAGGAAATCACTGTTAAAACTTGGGTTAAAAGACTATACTAAAACTATAGCCAAAACCAAAAGATAGAGTTTGAACATCATTTTCAATCTTCTTTAGGATTTCACTAAAGATGGAATCTTTTAAGAATGTAACTTCATGAAAAAATCCAAACAAGAATAATGTTACTCTGTGAAGGATTTCATCATTAGCAGTTTAAGATTTGGGATTTGTTTGGTCAAAGTTAAGGATTTCTACAAATGATGATAGAGCAATTTGGGGGTGTGAAATCATATTAGCATGTGTTTTTTATTTTTAAATAATTGATAAATAATTTCTTAAAAATAAATTTAATTGGCATATGATACACCAGTTGCTAGGTTGACATCTAAACTTATCTAACATACCACGCGTTCTATAATAACGGGGTCATCACATTTAACTAATAAAAACATGATGGAGTGACTCTTTTTAGGGAAAGTTGTTCTATTTTGTAAACATAAGTGGTGAACTGGTGTTAGAGATAACTTATAGGCCTTCTTAAACTTTTTCCAGACATTGAGAGGCAAGCTATACCTTTTTTCTAATTACAAATAATCTGTTTCTTTTCGAATTTATTGCCTTAATAACCCTGTGTTATTCAAAAGTTGCTAAAAAAACCCTGATATATAAAAATTAGCAAAAAAAACCCTGAGTTGAAATTTTATTAACTCACAGCCCCTTAACAACACACGGCTAAGGGTTTTTTTTGCAGCAAAATTGAAAACATAAGGTTAATAGAGTAACATTTTATATCTTAGGGTTTAATTAGCTACTTTCGTATAACACAGGGGTCGCTACAGCAATTTTGTCGTTTCTTTTCAACCCTATAAACTGAAAATCTTAGTAATCATTACAATAAATATTAGAAGGACTCAATTAGATATTTTATAGGTAGTAGCTATATGTGATTAGATGATGTTAATTCATTATTTTTAATAGGTATAATAGTGATAAAGATAATCACGTAATTTTATAATGTCATGAGTAAACAAGTAGAAAATTAATTGACAACTCCTAACGCATCTCCTATCTAAATTCTTCTTTCTCATTTTTGTAATTCCATTTTATAGTGTAGAAACTTAAAGAAAAGAATCTAAGTTTCTTTTAAATATAAAAACGCGTTTCATTTTAGACTAAATCCATTAGATCGATTAGTGTTTATGTGTGAATAATTGTTGACATTTTAGTTTTAGTTTGATGTTAAGGAAGAGAAGAAGTGTCGAGGCTTTAATAATGGTGGAAAATAAGTGCAAAATATTAGTCTTCACTGCTTCCCTCAAAGTTTTTCCTTGACATCTAAACCAAATGACTAGTCTTAAGGTTCATTTTGGCAATAACAGACAATCCTGACACCTGAACCAAATCACTCCAAATGAAGTTCATTTTGCCATTAGGCAATTAGGTCACCTCAATCAGATTAGTTCACTTAAGCTTTATTTCTTTACCAGTTAGGTTTCAAGTTATGCGTAGTTTCTTTAGGTATATGTACTTATAAGTATTAACATATGTTGGTATTGATTACATTAGCCAATGATAAAATTTATTCAATGTATAGGTATTTTGTCATTAATATAGTGGTATTTATAATATAATATAAGGATTATATTACGGATTGTTATTTAACAATTAATGTAAGTATTATATTCTAGTATTTTTAGTGTGTTTTTATTACATACATGTTAAGTTTCCTTAAAGATGTGTTTTTTTGGCAAGGAAAATGAATTGTGAAAATTTTGAAATGTTATATTTCATCTCCATTAATATAATTTCTGCAATTAAATATTGTAACTAAAAAATTAAAAATTTTGATTTTAATGTTTGAATGCCACATCTCTAGATTGGAAATACCACTAAGTAATAAAAATTGTACCAAGATTGTTAGAAAATACTATGACTAACTGCTTACGTATTAGTGACACCCTTGTTTTAATATATAAACATCCTACTAGAAATAAGCATAAGTATTACCATACCTTATTACATATCATATCAGACATATGTACATGAAATAGCATCATTCATTTTAAATAAGTAACATCTTCGCTTTATAATGAGAATAACATGACTTAAGATAAAGAATATCATGTCTCAATATAATATACACTTTAAAATGGGAATAACATAACTGAAAACAAAGAATATTCTCCTTCAATACAAAGTATACCAGCACTATTTACATTCAATACCATGTCTGGATTAAAAAATATTATCATTTATTATAGATAACACCTACACTTTAAAATGGGAATACCATGACTAAAGAATATCATGCTTCAATATAAGGAACACCAAGGCCCAATCCATGTAATATTTTTCTTATATTAAGAAAACCATCATTCATTAAAAAAAAAGGCACCACGTATACTTTAAAATGGGAATACCATGAGTGAAAACAAAGAAAATTATACCTTTATATAAAGTATACTAGTATTTTGTTTTACATCAAATACCATACTTATGTATACAAAATGTCATTATTTGTTACAAATATGTACACCCTAAAGTTATATATAGGCAAAAGCTGTATTTTTGACCATAAGGTTTTTATAAAAGTACAAGTTAAACCCTAACAATTTTGAACATACAAAATGAACTATAACAATTACACAACGCTCAAATTAAACCTTGAACGAGTAGAAATTAGAACACAGTTAAGTCTTCTTTTATTATGTGCCATGTCATTACTAATATTGTACAAGTTTATTATTTTATTAGTAGCATAGGTACCATTGTCCTATATAGCATATGTGATGACTGATAGATGCATATTTAACCTTATTTATACCCTATATTTGCTGTATGTTTGCTTGATATTTTATACTTTTATTGTATGTTTGGTACTTAATTTGCTCTAAGTGTGTTTATATGTTATAATTTCCTTTATTGACTTAAAGGAGAAGAATTCGAATAAAAACACAACACAAAACAAGTTTTGAAGCAAAGAACTGATACACAATCGTGTATCAGTCCATGTAGAATCGCAAATTCTAGGTATTTTAGGTTATACATGGTCTAGTGCACCGTCGTGTATCAGACCATGTTTCACCCAAAACCTTAAGAATTACTATAAAAAGACGTGTTCAAGGGAAAAATAGAAGAGAAGACATTTAGAGACTTTTAGAGGAGACTCAAATATATATTAAACAAGTAATTGAATCACAATAGATCAATCAAAACAATTGCATAAAAAT
Organism: Erythroxylum acuminatum; assembly: GCA_026284645.1. Taxonomy (NCBI): domain Eukaryota; kingdom Viridiplantae; phylum Streptophyta; class Magnoliopsida; order Malpighiales; family Erythroxylaceae; genus Erythroxylum; species Erythroxylum acuminatum. Next base: position 29,089,159 of record JANKOD010000005.1, on the reverse strand, counting down.
AAAAGTATCAAAACATGTTAGAGCATAAATATAGGGTTCATCTTACCTAGACACTAAAGAAATTTAGTTACTTATGATAGAAAATGAAATCAAAGAAAATTAGAAAGAAAAACAACTAGAAAATGAAGGCTATTAGATCGTAATCTGATTTCATAACATAGAGATTGAGAAATCCTTGTATTAATATATCTATCGTAATTGGAAGAAGGTGATTGCAATCCTAGAGATAGGTTGACATAAATCCTCTAGATTAGGTTTAAACCTAATAGAGGAATTCATAATTCGATAAAGCAATCCTCTAAACTTTAACCTGAGTAATTCGATTAATAACCTTAAGATTAGTTGTTATTAGACTCGAGAGAGCTATTAGCATACCATAGTAATTTTGTTTAATATTTAATAAAACAATTACATGATAAAGTATCAACTAGTTAAGGGTTTTTATGGGGATTCGAAACCTATACACTAATTCTTGCTATAGGTAATTTCCTAAGTGATTTCTTATTTCTCTATTCAATATTGCTACTTATTTTATTTTATTTGCTTAAGTTTTATTTTCTTTGATAGAAAAATCAAAACCAAAAATTTAAACTAGATGATAGGACAACAGTAATTACTAGTATTCATCGTCTTTGTGAGATCGACCTGTACTTGCTGGTACTATCTATAGCTACACAGTGCACTTACAGTTGATTCACAATTAACACAGTTAAAAAAAATTAATCAAGCTTCTGGAATCGTTGTTGGGGACTTTGATATTAGGAAAACCTGAATTCTATTACTCTAGTCATTATTTTTGTGTTTATTATATTTTTTTATTATATCTTATTATATTTTTGGCTTATTCATTTAATTTTCTTTTGAACTTTTCTACTTTGACAGTGAGTTGCGATTTTTTTTAAGGATATTGAGATTTAAAATCATAGCCAAAATTCACAATAGATAGATGGAGAGAATAATACTTTTATAGGAGTTAGAAAATGTCTTCGCAATTTATAACGTCGTCATATGGAAGAGAAAGGTTTCCTCATATGTTTTCGAAGGCTTAATCGATGTCTACGCTATGTTGCGACAAATATGGGAGTATTTACTACAATCATGAATATCAAGCACCAACTTATATATGGGATCAACCGAGCATATACAATCAACCTCAAAGTGCACTATAAGAGAATAGTTATAATTCAAACTGGAACAATTCTTACACCTATAGATGGAATGATTACACTCCAACTAAAAATTTATAGCACCAAACACCCTCAATTAATGAGCCAACTCTAGAAGATATAATGGCGAATTTCATTCCAGAATCAATCATGAGGTATTAGGAAGCAGAGGCTCGTATATAGAATATGGAAAGTCAGATAGGCCATTTAGCGAAGATAATATCCGATGAGATGAAAGGGAGTTTGCCTAGTCCTACTAAAACATATCCTAAAGACTTTGGAATGGAAATCAAACTTAGGAGCAGAAATAAGCTTTTAGAAGAAGACTAAGAAGAAGAGGAAGTCTCTATCCAAGAAGAGGAAGTAGAGAAGTGGCAGGAGATAATTGAAGAAGATAAGTCTGAACCTCTATCTAAGAACAACAAGAAGAATAAGAGTGGACAAAGGTGGTTGAGAAAGAGCTGACAAAGGAACCAAATAAGAAAACTAATGATGAGGCATCGGTAGACATCTTAAGTGTGAATGTTTCCTACTTCCTAAAATAACTGCTCAAGTCAACCGACAATATAGGGAGTTTTATTATTCCCTTTTTTATTAACAATTTGTTGTTAAAAAGGGCAATAATGAATGTAATTGGATTTATTAATTTGATAAATTATGTCTTTGTTATTATCTTGCAACAATTGGCTTACTTACAGACTATAAAACCCTTATGTGGAGAAACAGGTGGAAGCAAACCATTAATCATAGACCCAGGATGAAGGTAAACGTACATGTTACGTTGAGCTAAAAACCTTAAAAAAGCACTACATGGAAAGCAACCTATGAGTTAGTTTTAATTTCAATTTAGATATTATCTTATTTTTCTTTCATGTTCGTATAAGTTTTAATTCATTAATTTTTGTTTGATGTGTTTTAGGATAGAAAGATTAAGCATCTTGGAAAGAATTGTGCATAATTAGTATGTTAGGGTATGCGTGTTTATGAGTTATAATGTTAACGTGCACAGATTTTTGTGTTTGAGCATCAAATTTTAAAGTTACAATATTTACAAAGAGTTGGTGTGTAGTTTTGCACGCTTTGATACACACCCATGTATTAAAGCGTGTAAACTCACAAAAAGATGTATTTAGTGACATGCATGATTTGCACTCTCACAAGACACTTTAGAAAGCCCTAACTTCTCATATTTTTCATTATTTCCTTTCCCCCTCTCATTGTCGGCGTTACTTTTTCTTTCTTTCAGCCCAATTCTTTTGTTTTTCAGCCAAATTAGTGAAACCCAAGTAAGTTTTATTGTTTCTTTAACTTGTTTATGCATGATCCATTAGGTGTTCTGTGTTATTTGTATTTTTTCAATCAAAAATGCCAATTTCACGATTTTGGGATTTTTTGAGAATTTGTGTGATTTTATGCCTAATTATAGTCTAATAAATGAATTTAGGCATTATCTTATTGTTTTAATGATTCAATTTGAATAATTGCATGTGAATTAGGTGAAAATTCAAGTTAATTTCTGTAAACTTATGATTGTTGCTCATTATATGTTTAATTGCAATATTGTTGTGTTTAATTAGGTTAATTACTTATTTTCGATGCTAATTAAGACTAGTTTTGTGTTTAATTGATGGATTTAGTATTTAATTGCGTCATTTTGTGAAATTGTGAAATTAGATTTTTAATTTGAATTTTAAGGTTAGAATTGTAATTTAACAATGACTAAAGAAACTAAAAAAGATCGAGAATACCAATTTCTCATAGGCCTAGACAACTAAATGTATGGGAATTTGAGAAGTCAAATTCTAAACAACTCACTGTTACGTTCAATAAAGCATGTTACTCCATGACCATATAAGAGTAAACACACAAAGCGATTATTCGCTGCCGAGATGAACAAGTGGATGTCGTGCGATATGTTGTGCAGATTTTCCCGCTAAAAGGAAATCAAACTACATCTTCACGATTTGTTTTAGGTGAATTTTCAGCGCAAGGTGATCGCCCTATATGTGGGCATTATGAAAAAGCTAATCACGACATCACAACATGCTACCAACTCCATGGGCGTCCTAGGCAGAAGGGAAAAAAAGCCAAAGGGAAAGGTTGAGGCAGAGGTACACCACTAGTGGCTATTGCACACACCAGACAGGTGCCAAGGGGGTGAACTATGCAACTAGTTCGTCCAGTGTAGCACCGACTATCCCCATGTTGACACCTTATCAAATTCAGCGCCTCCTCTCTCTCATCAAACCATCAAAGTCAGGTAGTGAAGAGCTCTCTAGCAAGGGTGAACCCTCTCCCACTTGGTTAATTAATAGCGGAACGTCATGTCAAATGACTAGTCATCTTTGACAAAAGTTTAGAATATTGTTCCTTGTCCGGTCAGATTGTTTGACAGAGTCCAGACGTCTGCTGTTAAAAGAGGTCACTTGTCTTTGGGTCCTAATTTTGTTCACAACTTGTTATATGTGCCTACATTAAATTGCAATTTACTTTCTTTCACACAATTAATCCGTGGGAAAAATTGTGTAGCAATCTTCACTAATGGATTTTGTGTGAAACAAGACCTTGCTTTAATGACACTGATTAGGCTGGGTGAGCAGCGAGATACGGAGTATATGTACAAGTTTCTTCTGAGTACTTCTTTTGTTGTCAGGACTAAGGGGACTGTGGAGTTATGGCACAAACGACTAGGTCACCCATCAAGTTGGAATTTATCTCGACCTTCTATTGCGAGTAGTTATAGTGGTGGTAGTAAAAATAAAAATTGGGAAGCTTGTGATATTTGTCTCCATGCAAATCAAACTTGAAATGTGTTTCCTATCAGTGATTATAAAAGTTTTGCCTGTTTTGATTTGGTTCACTGTGACATATGGGGTCCATATAGTGAGTCTTCTTTGACAGGTGAACATTACTTTGTGACCATAATCGATGATTTTAGTAGGTTGTTTAGGTCTATTTGATGGTGGAAAGTGAAACAATTAAACTAGTGAAATTTGTTTTTGCTATGGTGGAAACTCAATTTAAAAAAACTGTAAAGATTTTTCGCACTGATAATGGTACAAAATTTTAAGAGAGGAGTTTGGTGAAATTATATGAGGATTTGGGGATCTTACATCAGATGTCATGTGTCGATACACCTCAACAAAAAGGTAGGGTTGAACGAAAACATAGGCATGCAATGAATGTAGGACGTGTTTTAAGGTTTCAAACTAACCTTCCAACAAAGTTTTGGGGAGAATGTGACCTTACCGCTGCACACTTGATAAACCACACTCCTACTCCCTTGATGGTAAGACACCCCATAAAAGGCTTATTTAAACTATTCCTCGTTATGATCATTTGAAGTTTTTGGCTGCCTTTGCTATGCCTGTCTTAGGCCAAAACCTACAGATAAATTTGCATCCCGAAGTAGGAAGTGTAAGTTCTTGGGATATCCTCATAATAAGAAAGGATGGCGTTCGTTTAACTTGGAAACAAGTGACATTTTTATTTCTCGAGATGTCGTTTTGTTGAGGATGTCATTCCTTACTCCGAGCCAATACAGCCATCTTCCTCCCACACCAGTCCATTACCCTCTTTGTTCCCACCTTATAACAATGCTACACCTACTGCCTACGATGCATCACATCCCTCGCCATTTATCTAGTCACAATCTGAGTTTCCACCCAGTAGTTCTAGCCCCAACAGTAGGAGCACAGGAAATAGGAGAGCTTCTCTTTGGATACTTTAGGAAGCTCAGAGATCAGAATCCCAAGTGATATGGTTGTTCAAAATTCATCTACAATGCATGATGACACTTTGGGGCATGGGCACCGAAGAAGGCGTCCTCCATCTCATTTACAAGACTACTCTTGCCATATTGTTTATATACACACCCTATCTCTACGACATTCCTCATCCAATGGTGTCTCAGGTACTCCTTTTCTTATTGTCAATTATATAAATTGCTCTAAGTTTTTTGTGTCTCATTAACAGTTCCTAGCAGCTATTAGTGTCGATGTTAAACCCAGAAATTTTAAGGAGGCTTACAGGGATCCTCGTTCGCATGATGCAATGCCCAAAGAGATTGTCACCTTGGAAGCAAATAACACCTGGATTGTTACCGACCTTCCAAAGGGTAAGAAAGCAATTCCTTCTAGGTAGGTATATAAGATCAAGTATCACTCCGATGATACTATAGAATGGTTCAAAGCTAGACTTGTGATCTCGGGGAATGACTAGGTTAAAGCAGTAGACATCAATGAAACTTTTGCACCAATTGCTAAAATGGTTAGTGTCCTTACTTTTCTAGCAGTCGCAATTGCTAGAAAATGGGAATTGCATTAGCTTGATGTCAACAACTCATTCTTGCACGGTGATTTATTTGAGGAGGTGTATATGTGGCTTCCTCCTGGATTTTCAATGATAGATCCTAATAAGGCGTGTCATCTTCAGGAATCACTTTATGAGCTTCAACAGTGTCCTCACAATTGGTTTTACCAAATTGAGTGACGCCTTGCAGATCTTTGGTTTTATTCAGTCCTGTGCTGATTATATTGTGTTTACTTATTATAAGGGTGATATATTTTTAGCTCTTTTGGTGTATATGGATGTGTAGGGAATTGATATGTGTTTAATTGTTGATATATTTAATCATTTAAACTTATCGATTAATGATATGAAAATGCTTAGGATACTCATTTTAGTTCATATATGATTTTAGGTAGAATTTGGAAGTAAAGAAATTAAAGTGAGTCGAAAGCATGACATATAGGTAATTTTCTGAAGATTAATTTTTACTTGTCTTCATGGAGCAAGAAGAAGAAAATTAAAAGACAAGAAAGAAAACACAAAAGAAGA
>JANKOD010000005.1:29059842-29072000 GCA_026284645.1 Erythroxylum acuminatum | reverse complement strand
CTTTCTCATAGTTTTAGTTACATCATTGATTGAGTTCGAAAGTAAAGCACAAATTTCTCTTTTGTTCCTTCATATTTCATTTAAAGATTGACTTGGCCAAATTTTTGATAGAATATAATGTATTTAATCAGCTGTAATCAAATTTACATGCCATTACATATGTACAAAATATAAATGTAGTACATCATTTTATTATAGTTGAAAGCAAAATATTATCTTAATATTCTTGAAATATGGCTAAGGAGAACCCATAAATATAACTTAATCCAAATAAGTTACCATAAGTTTAAGAACAATAAGTATGTCAATAAATTATTTTTTTGTACCTAGTGTACAATGTCCATATAATATACACAATCTTTCTTTTGTATTTTTGTGACCATAAGGTTACAAGTTCAAGTCATGAAAACTATCAGTTGTTCTAAGACTCGCCCTTTATTTATGAGAAAAATTACAATTAAAATATCAAGATGAAAACATAAAGACCTAGCTCTAGAAAACATAATAAACTTAGAATTAGGAGGAAAAAAACTTTAGATAGAGCTAGCGCATAAATTAGAAGTATGTATTCAAATTCCAACTTTAATTGATAATTGTGACTTAAATAATATTAACAGACAATACAAAAATTCGTAATTAAAATAAAGAGACACAAAAGAAAAATAAATGTTTTAAAGTATGAAAATGTATATATTATAAATTACCTTTCAATTATGTGAAAACATAAAAATTATAAAGTTTATTCACCATACTTTGTGATATAGTTAATTCATCTCTTTACCAAATTTGAGATTTATGCCTGTTACAAAGGATGAATCTCCAGACACTAGAAAAAAAATTATTTAATAGCTAGATTTAAATTTTCACTAAATCACATAGTAAAACATGATTAATTTGAATAATTATCGTATTATTCAGGTAGTTTAAGTCAATTTAAACACAATTACTTTTTTAAAAAGTAATAGATTTTTCAAATTATGAAGCTTTGTAGAGATTAGTTCTTTTACAAGTTGTTTTGTGAATTAGTTTATCGTTAATATTAATTTCCTTTTTATTTTATCTTATAATAAAATTTAAATTAACAGTGACGTTTATTAAATCAACTGAAATTTCTTAATCAGTTCCAAGGACACGCACCTACGACCAATTATAGTATCAGAAACATTGTCAATTGTCTTCGTAACATTGAATAGTTAAGCGTAGTCAAGAGTTGTTAGTTTGGCTCGATTCTCAGCTAAATGTCAAAAGCAGGAAATGGACGTTAATCTTGCAAGCAAGTTGCACGTAAGTTTAACCAAATTTGGTCATTATAATGAATTGTGTATAATTAAATAACCTCTTTTTCTCTTTCTAGAAATTGGAATACTAGGCAAGTGATAATGGTTGAACCCAAAGAATAATAGTAAACAGTGACCAACTTAGTTATATTTACGTTAGAGCATGCAAGTTGGAAGAGAAACAGCGATATTAACATCGACTAACTGCAATTAAAACTAAAAAAGTGAAAGATTTGTATTTTGAGAATGTTAATTTTGTAATGAAAAGTGAAAAAAGAAATTAAGCATCCATGTTTGTTATTAATTTCTTTCCTTCTGCTACAGTTGTAACCTTCGAAACTTCTAGTACCAAAGACTTGAAGTAGATAACAAGTTGGAATAGGTTTGTTTTGAGTGTTCAAAGGGAATAAAGAGTGAGGAATCAGGATCAAAAGAAAGCAGTTGAACGATGACCAAGAAATGGACAAAGCGTGCTGACTTACAATTAAGCCCTTTGATATAATAATTCAAAGAGATTTTCGGGCAAAGCCGTCTTTTTTGGCCGCAGAAGCCCCTTTTTCATCAAGCGTGTGATTTTGTGAATTGAAGCTCGAGCTGCCACTAGATGAAAAGATGCTGCATAAACTTTGGTTGAGAATTCCAAAAGCGCAGGCATATCAGTGTAGGATTAAATGTATCTTCACCTTAATCTTAATTACTGTCAAAATGATATCATATCATCGATCCAAGAAACATATGTATATAATGGGAATGCAAATTATGTTGATGTATTCTTTCATGATACTATTACTACCTTCTGTTCTTCTAAAATAGCACTTAAATTAATAGCATCTCCAAAATTATAGGACAAGTACACCCAGTCCGTACTGTTTCATACGCTATATTTTGTCAGAAGCCTGAATACAATATTAAAAATAATCCAATAAAGAGAGATTAACATACCAGAATTCCCAGCTGCTATGACGTTGCGTAACGAGTAGCATTATTATAGAAAGAATGAGAACAAAATAAGAGAACGAAGAACACAAGACATTTGACTATAAAGACTTACTTGTATGAACGCACAAACTGTAAGTCCTTTTCATTAAGTTTATGTGTGTAAATTACCTAATACATTAGGTCTGCATTTGTAAGAACAATATCTTTCTATAATGATTAAGTATTATAATGTTAGTAGTGATACCTAAATATATACTAAATTAAAATATTTGCAGATATGTCTACTTAACATTATTTAACGTTCCCTTTTAAAATGATCAGTATGGATTGAAATATAATAATAATAATATCTTATTTGGAAAAAGAGAGTAGTTGATGCCATTGATTGTACGCAATTGCATGTTAATAACTTACGTATCAAGAAATTACACTTTGTATAACTGTTGATTGAACGACTAAAAGTTTTAGTTTATAAGAGTCTCCATTATTAAGTAATCGTTTCACCACAATAGCTTAAATTGTTATGGGATGCCAACTTAATTAGTTTTATATATTTACTAACATCCATGTGATAGTTTTATAATGATATTATTGTAACAAAATTGTTTCCAAGGAATTACACTTGAAAAAACACAAGAGGAATACAAGTTTTAGGCAGTGCTTGTTCCAACAACAACTTAATTCTGATATCATGTTAAAAAATAATAACACAAGATGAATACAAAGTTTTCGGTCATGCTCCTTACAACAACAAAGAACCAACTTTACATGATTAAATCTATAAAAAGTAGCAATTTTTTAGTCATAAAAATTGAATAGATTTCATTTTTTATATATGTGGTTAAAATAGTAACAATTTCGAAGTAATATAAGCCATTTTGTGTGAAGGGTTTGGGGAGGGAGACAGGCTAACTACTACTAACAAGGACAGGCAGCTGCACGTCAATGGATCAGCTAACGAGCATCAGGCAAGCATCATGTGTGTATAAATTTTGACTTGACCAGTGAATCCGTGTTTTGGTTGGTTATATGGATTTGACCACTTTTTAAACAATACCATTTTTTCAGGTAAACTTTGAGAGGTTGTCTGCACGATAAATATACTATCTTTTGTAAAGAAATAAGATTTCAAGTAACTATTTTTACTACTCTAAATGAAGAATATCTGGTCACCTAGCCCATTGAAATGACTATTGTGTGAATATATCAAACTTAGACCAACTAAAATGTTGATAATCAATGGACCCACTGAGTCAGCGGGAGGTAAAGTTGAACAGGGTAGGGAAGCTCAAAATCAGATTATGGACTCATGAATGATCAAATCACATTTTTAATTTTCATTAGTTAATCATTGTTCATGATGGGATGTTCAAGTTTTCTTTTATATATCTGTTCACAGGGATCGATTGAGTTCTACGTCCATTTTTGCGTGATTGGAGAATCGAAGTTACAGTTTTCTGTGGAAGAACCATTCACCAGTCAAGAAAAGCCAACAGCCATTATTAGTTACGGGGTCATAATTGATATGATATCTCGCAAGTCTTAACAGAAAAATTACAGCTAGCATCGATTAGTAACACTAAACCTAATTTGTGAAATGATGTTGAAGTTCAAGTATAATACTCCGCGAAGACCATTCATATATCTCTACAGGTGAGCAAACCGTTAAATAATGCTAATTAGGTATGTATCATTATTGATTGATGCACCAAAAATTAATTGAGAATTATCATTACGATCATAAACTAAGGTAGAGGGCCTGTCGAAAACAATGGGACTATAGTTTCATTAGTTTAGATTGAAAAAAATCGAAAGGATAATTGTTTCGTAATTTTTCCAATTCGTTTTTGACAAACACAAAATCAGAAAAATTAAAAGCACCAAAGATAAACAAAACTAAAATTTGTCAATGCAGTTCGGCACACATCGCCTATATTTGCAGGGCCCTCACTTAACTTAATCACTTTCACGAAAGTTGAATAGATTTACACAAAGGCTTTCAAAGCTGACTCACTCAATCCTTGAAATTATTTCTCAATCTCACTTCTCATGAAAGATTTTCACACCCAGTAATACGACTGACTCGTGTTAACCTCAACAAAGGATTTATTTCAACAATCTATTAACTGAAAGACAATAAATAAAAGACTCAAGTATTTGAAGATTTTATAGAAAAATCTAAACACACTGAAGATTCAAATAGAATAACTTTCCTATAGGTTTTGCTCCTCAACAAGAGATCTGAAAGTTGTTCACATAAAGTCAGTCTATCTGTGAGCCACTTTACAAGGCTAATCGTCCAGCAATTCCCATACGATCAAAATAGAGCAGTGAATCTCCTACTCTGAAAACACATGCTGCACCCTTTAATTTTCATCAATCAAGCAAGAAGGACATCACCAACGAACACATAACAAAACAACCCACATCCACATGTAAACACCATCGTATAGCACATCCACACCTGTAGTAATAACCCATCAATCCACACACTACACAAGCCACTTACAATGCTCACTCAAAGACTTAACCGTGTCTCACAAAAAAAAAGAAACCAGAAAACCACAAGATCACTTCAGCTATATCAACAAAAAAACACAATTAACGCACACATCAAAGAGCCCAACAATCGCCGTCAATTGACATATATGTTGTTGAAACACAATTGACCAAAAAACCGTGTCCAATTAATGTTGTTGAAACTCCTTTAAATTGATTGAATCGTCGAGAACGAACCCAACAGTGTTGAGAGTTGCCCATTTCCATTCAACCGCAAAGGAGTAGAACTTGACTCCGCTCCTTTGTACGTTTCTGAGGAGCCATACGAGGGGCAGTCAATGGAGCAGCTGTTGCGAGAGTCTCATCAGAATTTGAGGTAGAATCTTCAACCATGGATAATATGACCCGAGCAACGTCATCATCTGGATATGGTACTCTTTCCCGAATAGAAGTAGTGTCGAGAATATCAATGGGAGCAGCCGAAGACAACCTAGCCTGATGAGTATCCTTCCGGATGTCAGGTTGAGCATTAATCGACTTGAACGACGTGATGGAGCTGTTGTTTTCTTTTCTAACACTGAAGAGGATGTTTTCTCTTTGTTCTTACCCATTCTAATTAGAAACAACAAACACCCAATCAATGTCAAGGTGAAGATGACAGTATAGAGAGAAGAGTTACCAGAAAATTATCGGTGATGATGAATCTTGAGACACCAAAAGCACAAATCAATCTTGAGAATGAGATTGAAAATCCAACGATTTAGCTAGAAGGAAAAAGAAGCCCATATGCTGAATAACGCGAAGATGAAATTGTAAGAGAGAAGAGTAGTGTGGCGGCAGCCTAGGGGTTATGTAGTGGTAGCGGAGAAAAAAAATAAAAGTTATGGATTTTTAATCCCCTTACATATAAAACGTTTAGTTTTGTCCTTTGTTTAAAAATAAAGAAATATACATCAATAATGGAAACCGCACATTCCCAAAGCCCCTCGAAGAGGTTCAAACTTTAATGCATCAAGAGGTTTCATAAAGATATCTGCCAGCTACTTTTTCATAGATATATGTGACAAGGTGACTATTTTGGTTTTCATAAGCACTCGAATAAAGTGATACCTCAAATTGATGTGTTTCGTCCTTGAATGCTGAATCGGATTCTTCGAGATGTCTGTGGCACTCTTGTTATCACATAAGATTGTCAACACATTCTAATCAATCCCTTAATCTTCTAACATCTGTTTCATCCAAAGAAGTTGTGAACAACAATTACTTGCAGCGATATGTTCAGCCGCTGCGGTCAATAGTGAAATTGAAATTTGCTTCTTGCTATACCAAGAGATCAAATTGTTTCCTAAGAAGAAACAACCTCCGAAAGTGCTTTTCCGATCATTTAATTTTGCAGCCCAATCCGCATCACTATATCCAACTAGATAAGATGTCGAGTCAGATGAATATCATATTCCAAAATCAGATGTTCCACTTACATATTTGATAATCCTCTTGATGGCTGTCAGATGTGTTTCATTAGGATTGGCTTGATAACGAGCACATACACGGATGCTATAACAAATATTTGGCCTACTTGCAGTTAAATACAATAGACTTCTGATCATGCTCTGATATAAACTGACATTAACGCTTTTACCATTCTCATCTCTGTTTAGCTTCGTTGAGACACTCATAAGTGTTCTCGCATGTCTGGCATTCTCAAGACTGAACTTCTTTATTAAACTCTTGGCATATTTGGTTTGTGAAACAAAAATTCCATCCTTCACTTGTTTAATTTGCAAATCCAAAAAGAAATTCAGTTCACTTATCATGCTCATCTCAAATTCAGATGTCATTAATTCAACAAATTCATCTACCATCTTCGGATGAGTAGAACCAAACACAATGTCATCAATGCAGATTTGAGCAATTACCAAGTTAGATCTAACCTTTTTAATAAACAAAGTTTTTTCAACACTACCTCGTTCATATCCTTTCTTAATGAGATATTGTGTGAGTCTTTCATACCAAGCCCTCGGTGCTTATTTAAGATTATAAAGAGCTTTCTTTAGTTTAAAGACGTGGTTTATATGGGCTGAAATGATAAATCCTTTTGGTTGCTCGACATACACTTCTTCCTGTATGAACCCATTCAGAAAAGCACTCTTTACATCCATCTGATAAAGCTTAAACCCCTTCACGCATGCTATACACAATAATAGTCTAATAGACTCAAATCATGTCACCGATGCAAAGGTTTCGTCAAAGTTTATTCTTTCAGCTTGAGAATATCCCTGAGCTACTAACTTTGCTTTATTTCTAGTTACATTACCTTTTCATCTATTTTATTTCGAAACACCCATTTTGTTCCAATCACATTAGCATCCGATGATCTTGGCACGAATTCCCATTCATCATTTCGTGTAAATTGAATCAATTCATCTTACATGACTACTATCTAGAACTCATCTTGTGGAGCTTCTTTCACGTTCTTTAGCTTGAAAGAAGAGGTGTAGCATAAATTACCCACAAGTTCTCGATAATCAACCCTTCTTCCTTCTCTTGTTTTTCTTCTTTCACTAACGTCTCCAATAACGCTCTTTATAGGATGACTTCTTCTGATTCGGGAGGAAGGATCCTGATTCAAGTTACCTTCTCTCGAGTTTTAAACATTTACGAGAACAATTTTTGCATCGAGTGTTTTAGTTGATTCATCATCCGAAGTAATTGACAGCTCTTCAATTCACGTAGTTCCTTCCTCAGCAGCAACTAACTACAGATATGGGCAATTCTTCAATCTTGTCTCATTGGTTGTTTAAGCTGGTTCTGAGGATCGGTTCTATGGATTTTCTTCTATCAGTTGATCATTCAACAGAGATATATCATTTATCACAACATTTATAGACTTTAGCACTTTCTTGATTCTTTGATTATACGCTCAGTAAGCTTTACTGTGAGTTGAATAACCAATAAAGATTCCTTTATCACTTTTGCTCTCAAATTTTTTGAGTTGTTCCCAATCTCTAATAATGTAGCACTTACTGCCAAATACATAAAAGTAACTTATATCTAGTTTCTTTCCCTTCCAAAGTTCATATGAAGTCTCATTTAAGATGCTTCGAAGGTAAACTCTGTTACATATGTAGCATGTTGTATTGACTGCTTCAGCCCAAAAATGCATAGATAATTTTCTTTCATTCAACATCGATCTAACCATTTCTTAAAGTATTCTATTTTTCCTTTCAGCAACTCCATTTTGTTGTGGATTTTTAGGTGTTGAAAATTCATGTATGATGCCATACTCCTCATAAAGTCATTAAAGCTTATATTCTCAAATTCCCTTCCGTGATCTGATTGAATTCTTAACACAACCATATTTTTCATATTCATAACCTGCACATATAAGCTTCTAAAAGTCTTAAAAGGATTTAATTTTTTTTCAAAAAGGATACCCAAGTATATCTTGAATAACCATCAACATAGGTTAGAAAATATCTCATTCCACCAGTATTGTCTTATTATGTTGGACCAACCAAATCCATGTGAATTAATTCAAGTATGCGTGATGAGGTAACATGTCTAACTTTTTTGTGTGGTACTTTCATCTACTTACCCATTTGACATGCACTGCAAATTGACGTATCTTCTTTGTTCATTATGGGTAGCCCCTTCACAACTTCCAATTTCTTCAACTTGCTAATAAGTTCATAGTTCACGTGCCCAAGATTTTGATGCCACAAATCTATGTTACTATCATATGAGGTTGAATTATAGGCGGTTTTGACCTACAACATGTAGCAGTTTCACTTGTAAATTTAACTAACAAACCATCATCACAGAGTTAGCTTATACTTACCAAATTAGCTTTTAATCCATCGACATGGAGCACATTCTTGAGGGGAGGTAATCCATTCACGTACAATGTTCCTCTATCAATTACCGAAGCCTTCTTTCCATCTCCGAAAGTCACATGCCCTTCCATACAACTCTGATAATCGGTTAGGTAATTCTTTTCCCCTATCATGTGACGTGAATATCCACTATCAAATTACCAACCATTATTCAAAGTTGCCTTCATCAATTGAAGAACTACGAGAGCTTATAATTGACCCTTTTTTAACTCAAGCGGATTTCAATACTAAAGGCTGATTCTGAAATTTATGTGAGGGATATAGGGTCCTTTGGTTTTGGCTTCTTTGAAATAACATCTGCAGTAACTTATAGCATTTTGGCCTTATATGCCCAATAACTCCGTAAAAATGACATGTGGGAACAAATCTTTGATTCTTCCTTGATGTTTCTTTTTGGACAGATCTAGGTATATCAATTTTCTCATCATTCACCTTGGAGCACTCACCCTTGTAACCAATGCCTTGAAGATCCCCTTTAACCTTACTGATTTCGATCAACTTTTCTAACTTTTTGTGCCTCCATTCAACATTCTTAAACCCTTTTTGGTACTTGCTAACTTTAGTCTCGCTTCACTGAGCTCATCTAAAGCTACGATCAATTTCTTCTCTAAATGTTGGATAGTGTTCTTCATAGGGAAGTTTTTTTCCTTCAACCTTTCATTCTTTATACATGTTTTCACCTATTTTTCATACATCACTTCATAAGCCTTGTAAATATTATTCTTTTTATCATGTAAACCACTTTCATCACTGTCATAATCTGATATTGAACCTTGACCTGATCTGTCTCCATTTTTCTTGAAATTTTCTGATTTGCCCCCCTTTTTTGTCTTCAATTACTTCCTTCTTAATTACTGTTAAGCATACAATTGGATTTTTTCTATACAAAGCAGCTAATGCAACACCATGTACAATTTCTTCTTCACTACCATATTCACTTTCAGATTCATTCTCACTTCAAGTACTAGTAAAATATTTCTCTTTTCTCTTCTTCAAGGTATTAGCATATTCTACTTGCACATGTCTGAAGTCCTGACACTCATGGCATTGAATTCTCCTCATCTTTCTTTCACCCTTCTGAGTTATAGCTTGTTGTTTGAAGTTGTGGTTCGATGAGCTCCCACCGTTTTGCCTAAACACGAGTCTATCCTTTTTTACTTTATTCACCCACTTACTAAAATTTCATGTCAATAAAACCAAATCTTCATTCTCATCAGACTCATCTTCTACATCATTCACACATTTGCCAGTTTCAGCTTGTAGTGTCAATCCTTTGCTTCTTTCTTGTTTACCCCTTAGTAGATTCATGTCAAAATTTGTAAGAATTCTAATTACATGTTCCAATTACAGATCATTGATGTCGTGGGCCTCCTCTATTGCTACAATTTTCGGAATAAATCTCGAAGGTAGTGATCTCAGCATCTTCTTCACTAGTTTCATATTAGAATATTTCTTCCTGAGTTGATGTGCCTGATTAGCTATATCATGCAATCTTTCATCAAAATCCCTAATAGTCTCATTTTCATTCATCTTTAATTCTTCAAACCTTATAACTAACATTTGAAAATTTGAAGTTATCACAGATTTGAACCCTTCATGAATAGTCTGCAAAGTATCCTATGCTTCTTTAGCAGACTCACAGACCGATATCATTAAGAAATATCCTTCATCAACAGCACTGAAAATTGCATGCATTGCTTATGAGTTTCCAAGTGCCCTCTCTTCTTCGGCTTTTGTCCATTCAGATGGATCTTTTAAAATTGCCTCACCCTTATCATCAATAATCATCGGATGCGTCCACCTATGTACTACCGAATGCCTAGCTTTCATACCTTGAGCCTGGATAAAGACTCTCATTTGTGATTTCTATACAGGATAGTTAGAGCCGTCCAATGGTAGCAGCCTAGTGATCGATGCACCAGCCATGTTTGCGAAACTTGGACTTGCACCAACTTGTTGTACCAAGTCCTAATTTGGTGACCTTGCTTTGATATCAATTGAAAAAAATTGAAGGGGTGATTGTTTTGCAAACTTTCCAATTCGTTTCTGACAAACACAAAATCAGAAGAAAAAAAATTAAAAGCACCAAAGATAAACAAAACTGAGATTTGTTAACGCAGTTCGACACACATTGTCTACGTCTGTGGGGGCCTCACCCAGCTTAATCACTTTCACAAAAGTTCAATAGATTTACACAAGAGCTTTCAAAGCCGACTCACTTAATCCTTGAAATTATCTCTCAATCTTACTTTCCGTGAAAGATTTTCACACCTAATAACACAACTGACTCGTGTTAACCTCAACAAAGAATTAATCTCAACAATCTATTAACTGAAAGACAATAAATAAAAGACTTAAGTATTTGAAAATTTTATAGAAAAATCTGAACACACTTTAGATTGAAATAGAACAACTTTCCTATGGGTTTTGCTTCTCAACAAGAGATCTGAAAGTTGTTCACATAAAGTCAGTCCAACTGTGAGCCGCTCTACTAGGATAATAGTCCAGCATTAGCAATTCACATACGATCAAAATAGAGCAGTGAATCTCCCACTCTGAAAACACATGCTGCACCATTTAATTTTCATCAATCAAGCAAGAAGGACACTACCTACAAACACATAACAAAACAACCTACATCCAGATTTTAACACCATCGTATAACACATCCACACCTTCAGTAATAACCCATCAATCCACACACTGCACAAGCCACTTACAATGCTCACTCAAATTAAGACTCAACCGTATCTCATCAAAAACCAAGAAACCATAAGATCACTTCAGCTATTTCAATAGTAAAACACAATTAATACACACATCAAAGAGCCCGATAATCGTTGTCAATTGACACACTCAATATACACACGATAAAGACCCAAATTCCACACACAAACCCTTTTTTACTCTGCGCAAAATCCAGCAGTACCCTTGACAATTACAAACATGATATACCACAATTTCTTAAATGATAGACTTCAATTTAGTGTAGGATTCTTTCGCAACTATAAATGTAACAACTATATCTTTTTTAATCCAAGTCCAATTAATATATGTCCAATTAATAAATAAAATGCCAAAACTAAATAAAAAACATATACTATATACCTTAGCAAACAGCTACCTTGGGTTCAATTTGTGCGGTTTAGTGCAACAATTGCAATTAGGTACTGATGGCTAATATGTAATGCCATTGATTGCCTCATCAGGAAAAACAAAGCCTAGGCTTAAAACCTGCAAGTAGTTAAGCTATCAGTCTTTTAGCAATTAGCTCTTCAAAAGAATTCTATATCGTAGAAGAAAAACGTGTTTTTGGGTCTATTTGGCCCAATGTTATGGATTTCGTTCCGTACCGGTCGGTACGTTCCGTTCCAGCCGTTTACCGGAACCGGTACGGCCACATATGTACCGGGGATAAATTCCGGCCGGTACCGGCCTTTTTCGGTCGGTACCGGCTGGTACCACCGGTACCCGAAATTTCGGGACCAATCCGCAAAAAAGAAAAAGGGGCGAGGACCATTTTGCAAAAACTGAAAATTAAACCCTAAAA
>JANKOD010000005.1:28986600-29012089 GCA_026284645.1 Erythroxylum acuminatum | reverse complement strand
TTAGCAATATTACCCAATCACAACACTAATTTCCTTATTTACCAATTCTGACGTCCAATCAAGTTCGGGGTCCAACACAACCAATCCACTAAAAATTGGTTAATCCTCAGTTAACCAAACGAAGCCATAGAAAGGCTAGCAAACACTCAGAGAGAGTCAAATACCCAAGTGAACCGAACATGCCAATTTAAAAGGAATATCATTTATCAATTAATGCTACAAGAAACCATAAAGGTCATTTCATCCAGGAACAGATCACCTGTTCTCGTTACTATATTCTTATTATGTTCTATGAGCATCCATCCATCCAATAAATGAAAGCAACAGAAAATAGATGGATAAAAGTAACGAAAACAAGATCTGAACCCATTTCATCCATGCAATTTGACGTCAACTTTTTTTACTTTAATTGAAAAAAATGTTTTGTTAATTTAAATTATTTAAAATAGTACATTATGCTATTGTACACAATATCTTTTCATTAATTGTTGGTTAAATTATTTTGTGTTATAAAATTATTATTTTTTTGGTAAATATAAAATTATTATTTTGACTTGATGCTTATTAAAATAAGTTAATAACAAATATATTTTTAAATAAGTAAAATCTATAATTTAAAAACCCAACCAATTTGGTCAGTTCAACCGTAAAAATCTTAAATCTTCCAACTTATCGATTCGATAAATTTTAATCTCTTATTATTAAAAAATGATCAATTTATTAGTTAATCGATCAATTTTTCTAAAATTAACAAGTTTTTATAAATTTTAATTTCACAATCTCTTTTTTATTAAAGTTTAAATTTTTTACAATATCTTTTAATCATATTTCATATTTTTAATTTTATTTAATCTTTAACCTTTTTATAACGGTCTAATACTGGTTGGCACGTTTAAACCTTAAACCTCTTATTTTATCAGCTTACTTCTGGTTCGAGTTTTAGAACATTGATAATATATAAGATAATCAAATTAAATGATGAATAAATTTGTATATAAAAATGAATCTTTTTTTTCAATTCATATCTATGTTTTTTCTCTCCAACTATTATATTTCTCTAATTTCTTGACTTATTATATTTTGTATCTTGCCTATATATAAAAGAAAATGGATAAAAATCAATAAAGAAAAATATACCCTCAATATATTTATTATTTTGAAGACCATCAAACTTATGTTTCATCTGATAATAAATGTAGTCTTCTTATTAAATTTTAAGCACTTGAATCATACTTATTATTGATTTAAAATAAAACTATTACATATCGTAAGATAAAAATTACAAGAAACTATATTATAAATCTTATTTTTTGTATTTATTTTAGTATATAATTTCCATGATAAAATAGACTTGATTAATATAGAGATAAATTTAAATTAATGCATATTTAGTTATACCTCTACTTCATAAATACATTTATTAAAAATAATTATTCTATTTTGAATTTACACTTAAGATATTAAAAAATATTAATAAAAATATGTACACATTTATTTAAAATAATTCACAACAATTTTCGAGAGACATTTATTTTGAATATATTTTACCAGATTGTGTCTTGGTATCGGAGCTAGAACAAAACAAAGCCGGGAACACTTTGTCCCTTACCTTGGTTTGTTTGTGGTCAGGTCTTGAACATCCAGTTCATTTTCCTGCGTACCCCTTGGTGTTTATCACCTTGTGTCCTGCTAGCCTTGTTGCTACAAAGGGTTTTCCACTGCTGCTTGTGGTTTACATGGACACCTAGTCAACCTTCACATCTTTGTCAGGCGGGTAACATTGATTTTCAGGTTAGGAAGTGAGTAAGAAGAGAGTTGCATAAGAATCATGGAAACTTCTTCAGATCAAGTTCATTTATCGTCAAGTTTGTCTTTATCTAGTTTGCTTTCTAGTGTGAAACGTGTCTTATCAAACAAAATAGAAAATCTTGTAGAAATTACTCATGTGCTTGTAGAAAATCGTGTGTGAGTCTTCTTTACTATTGTTGAATCTGTACAATATCTATTCTCATGACTGTTTTTGGACGAGAAGTATTCGTAGTGTGTTATCTACTACTAAACCTCGTGTAAAAGAAATCATCTAAAGTTTCAAACTGAAACAGTGTGGTCTCATGTCTACAATACCAGAACAGTACGTAAAGCTGGAAATCCCTAAGGAGCTGATCGCCTTATGGAGAGAACACAACCATACACATCTTCATGTTGGAGCTATACGACTTGTTCTTACCTTACATGGAAGAAAGGTATTCCTACAACAGCCAGGATATCCCTTCTTCACACTGCCTACAAAATATACCAAAATGCTCTTATTGGTGCCTTGCTGACTACTCTCAATAACAGAAGTGTCATACTAACCATAGCACCTGATTTCAACATCAGGTTGGATGATCCCACTTTGTCTGAACGTCTACAAGTTCAGATCTAGATCACTGGAGCAGATGATTATCTATCGTCTATAGAATCATGTTTTGGACTTAAATTTTCCAAACTCTACTTCGGATGCCCTTTACATGGCTGTTGATCGATCTAATGATCAGACTACTATCATCCAGATCCCGAAGTAGTTGCCTTCACAGGAGCTTGAAAAGTTGATGCCAACAGAATGGATTACCAACTACCAAAAGGTATTTCACACGCCTCATCGACACTCTTTTCATATAACAACTCCTCCGATTCTGAAGACACTAAGAGATGGCTTAGTAAAATCCATCTATGCACAACCTAGTGATGACACGCCTGGTCCTTCAACATCAGGAGCAATCTTGATGGTCCAGCCCACTGAACAACCTGTTCTATCATGTAGGGCAACAAGCCTTAAGATCTAGCTCGTATATTCTTATACGGAAGGTAAAGACGGTCCTCCTATTCATTACTTCAAATCTAATGGAGATCCAGTCTATGTTAGTCATCATCGTGGACACTTTATATAGGATGTCGACCCATCCATATGCGAACCAGATTGTGAAATCTGTCTCAACCCTGAGTCAGATAGTGATGATGATGATCTAAGATATCAACGGAGAAGGAAGAAGAAGTCAAAGCTCAAATCTCGGTGCTTACCTTCTCAGTATCACCCTCTTGGTGGTGATCCAGATCAAGACGATCCAAATGGTCTATTGACGATAGAAAGATCTAGACCCAGGTCTCTACGAGAGATGCTCAGGTCGTCTACATGCAGATCTACTAAAGGATCTAGCAAATCTATGCTAGCAATTCCTAGTTTGACTCCTACTCCTATACCTTGTATGATAATAAGGCCAGACAAGGATAACTTTCCTCACTTATCTAGGAGTACTAATGAAACACAGCGGGTTGTCTATAACCTTTAAATCAGAGCATCAGGAATTACTTCACAAGGAACACTTGCATCAAATCCATCTGATGAAGTGCTTAACTGGCAAACATCTAACACAGTAGCACATAACAAAGTTCTGAAAAGGATTTATTCCAAGCTGGATGGAATTAGTCAACAAAACATTGTTATTCACAAGAAATTCGTTTCTGTTTCGGAACAGATACAAACAATGTATCGATCTTACAAATCTTAGATTCAGCACCTTGATGCTGAACTTCGACAATACATCTTTGCCCATTATATGGGGCCAGATTTCGACTTCAAAGTACGAAAGATACAAGAGATACAAGGAATTGTACAAGAAATGGAAGCTGATATGCATGTTGCTCAATCTAAACAGATATATGGCTCATCCTCTTCAGATTTTCCTAATACACAACCATCATATCCATCTCCTATGTATCAAAAGTATCCACAAGAAGCTGACTATTTAAAGATATTCAAATTCAATTATCCTTTGATTAGACAGTACATACATCCTCAAACAACTCAAGAGAAACCTCGACGATCAAAATCAAAGTCTACATCTGATCGTATACCTAAACATCGAGTTCTGAGTCTTTAAAGATTATAGAAGCATCATCTTCGTATACACCTTTTGAACCAGCTAAACAGTGGAGAAAACCGGTATAGATACATACACCTCCAGAGTCTCCACCACCACTTCAACCTTCCACCTCAACTCTTAGGAAGGATAAAGCGAAACAGACAAAGTACATAGCTACTCTAACCTCTAAATCTCTTGCAGAAAATTTCAGTTCTCAATCAGAGAAAACTAATACGGAAAGCAATACATCTGAAGTCTCTGCAACACCATCTAGTTGTTTAGGTGACCAATCACCAACTGTATCAGAACAACCATCAGACTCATCATATGAACCAGTTTCTTCACCATCGACTGATTCTTCAACAAACCTTGCTGATCTTTCAGAATTATCAAATGTTCTGATGACTATGCCTCAATATACTGAAGTTAAACCAGAAATTAGTGAAGCTAAATCCACAGGTACTGATTCTTTCAGACTTGAACCAGCACCTCAAGCTCAGCCAGCTGCACAGGCTACAAGTCAGTCTACGACAACCAAGCCTACTTCAAGACCTTGGTTCACATTTGACGATCTTCCACCTAAGAAATGAAGGGATCGAATACATGAATTCGGTGCATGGATTGATTTACAGATGACCAGACCTAATCATCCTCTTTCGGATATTTTGTCTAACTTCACATCCAAATTCACTAGTACTTTGTGAGAATGGTGGCAAAGTATTAACGACTATCAATGCCTTCAGTACATACAAGTATCAACTGCTGGAGCCCTTCGTGGCATAATTCACAAAGAATTCATTGGTGACTTCCAGTTGATTGATAAACAAATTTGTTATGATTATTTCGCGATGAAATGCTATTCTCTTGATAAGCGTGATATCCAAAAGCATTATAAGCGCATAACGGAAAGATATTATCTCTTGAATGGATGGAATGATGTTAACTTGCGTTATACTTTTATATCATCCCTTCCAGATGAAATACAACCAGAACTACAAAGAACCATAGTTTCTCTACAACCAGATATGTCTACAATCTCTTTTGGAGAAATCTATCAGCTTGCTTTAGGTTCTTTTGACAAGCTATGTGATCAGCATACTTTGTTCAAGAATATCCTTAAAGGAGGTCCATTTCTCAAATAGGCTTGCAAGAAGCCTTATCTCCAGATAAAATGCAAAGATAAAAAGACTTGTGAGTGTCATAGCAAGAAGAAAGCTCATTCTTCTCAAGTCTACCAAAGGAGAAAGTTCCACAGGAAGATGGAAGGCATGAAGCCTTAGAAGCAAAACTTCACAAAGAAAGCATAAGCAAAAAGCACAAATTTATGAGGTTCTTCAAGAAATCCTCACACCAAAATAAGGCTAGTGTTTCATCTGTGGAAACCCAGATCACTTTGCAAATAAGTGTCCTCAGGCAACGAAGAAAGATGTTAAGTTTCTAAAGAAACTTGAAACTCTTAAGCCTATTTATCCTCAAAGCAACATTGCAGAATTACTTGAGGAACAATACAGTGAGGATAGTGATACACAGTTTGTTATCTCTGTGTCAACTGATGAAGAAGAATCATCACAATCATCTGCCTCTACTGATGATGATTTGTTATTATACTTGTTACAGTAGACATGTATGAAGATAGATCGTACTCCAGTGCAATGACCTTATGTCCAGATCCATATCTTTCAACAAGATAAATACGGCAGACCCATCAAAGCTATTGGGTTATGGATACTAGTTCTAGTCGTACAATCATGAAACCCAATATCTTATTATCGAAAGCATGGACATCTAATGAAGAGCATTTTATAGCTGTTGATGGTGACTCTTTCAAATTTGGGTTAGTTAGTAAGAAGCGAATCGGCATTCGTTTCTTCCCTCAGTGTACAGTTTGGACTAAAGTACTTGGAAGCAATCTACAAGGCCCAAATTTTTTGATTGGAATGGATATATACAGTAAAGCCCAACCTTTACAAATCCTACTCACAGGCCTCAGGTATCGAAACCTTTCCAGTCCATACATTGTCATAAAAAATGTGTTTGAACTTACACAGGTTCCTGTACATTACACTGGACTTTGAGATAAACTGTTGGAATATTGTCCAAATTCCCATGCACGGTTTACTCATCCATATCCTCTGTGAAAAAATGCTAACTTTTTCATAAGTCTACCATTTAAGAAAAATGAGGATATTAATCCCACGAAAGCCACACATCCAGGGATGAACCCTGACGACTTAAAGCTCGCACAAGATGAGTGTGCCATATTGTTGCAACAAGGATTGATTGAGCCCACAAAGTCGGATTGGGCTTGTCAAGCGTTTTATGTTAATAAACGTTCAGAACAAAAATGTGGAAAGAAACGTCTAGTAATCGACTACAAGCCTATGAATGCTTTCCTGCAAGATGACAAGTTTACTTTCCTAAAATCAGTACACAGGTACTTTTTCTTAAGCTATTATATTCTCAAAGCTTGACCTTAAAATAAGTTTTTGGCTGTTGGGTATTCACCCTGAAGAACGTTATAAGACTGCATTCTGCAATCTCAATGCTCAGTACCAATGGACTGTGATGTCCTTTGGACTCAAAGTTGCACCATCACTGTTTCAAAAGTCTATTACAAAAATCTATGAGCCTATCCTTAACAGTACCTTGATCTACATCAATGATATTCTACTGTTTTCAAAGACCCATGAGAAACATCAGACCCTTCTGGAAAGATTTTTGGATCTCACTAAACAATATGGGATTATGCTTTTGGCTTCGAAAAGCACTATTGGTACAACAGAAGTTGAATTTCTTGGAATGCAATTCAAGGATGGATTCTATCAGCCAGGCCCACATATTGCAAAAGAATTATTGCAATTTCCTGATGAACATCTCACTGTGAAACAAATTCAACAATTCCTCAAGATTGTTAATTACATTAGAGATTTCATACCACATATGGCAGCCTATGTATGGCAGCCTATACATCAAGCTTATCTAAGCTCTTACGTAAAAATCCACAACAATGGGGAAAAGAACAGACTACAGTTGTCCAGCATCCTAAGCAACTTTGTCAGAAGATTTCACCTTTGAAACTTTCTGAGCAAAGACTATCTCTCTCAGACAAATGTTGGTCATACCACTATAGATACACAGCTTTATCTACACTATTCCAACAACATCCACCATGGCCACCAGATACTTTTTCTTCCTATAAGTATCCTTCTTCTCTTCGGCCTACTAACTTCATTGAGTTTTCTAGTTCTCAACAATTTTTGCATAAAAACCGAAAAACATGGCTAGTCAACCTCTTTTTGCTTTAACAAAGAAA
This sequence comes from Erythroxylum acuminatum, assembly GCA_026284645.1. Lineage (NCBI taxonomy): Eukaryota > Viridiplantae > Streptophyta > Magnoliopsida > Malpighiales > Erythroxylaceae > Erythroxylum > Erythroxylum acuminatum. Next base: position 29,004,874 of record JANKOD010000005.1, on the reverse strand, counting down.
GCTTTTCCTTCTATAGCTAGTCGTCCTACTAGTCTCTCTGAAGTTGCCTCACTGGCTCGTAGTAGTTTTTCTATTACTTGCATATATTCTTGCATGAACATGATTCCCTTGGAAATCCTGTTATGTTCAACATCAAAGTACCTTACCTTAATGTGAATCTTCTTCAAGATCCTTTATAAGAAAACACATTATGGTACTTTTGTGCTTTTACAGTCTCTCCTCTTAAACTGTATCAACATCTTTGTGATCCTAATAATGAAAGTTTATTATTATGGATATTATTGGAATGGTTTCAACCATTAAATCAATGGAAGCATCAATGTTCTATCATTATCCAACAACATCGTCTATGGACATCTTTTTCTAGATGACAAATTACGCAGTGCTTCTTCATTGTTCATCGCCCATACAGAGAATCACATACTGGTTTGCTTTACACAGAGCCACGTGTCCAAGTTTGACATACCTCTCTCTATTGGTCACGACATAAAGAAAATGTGTTAAATTCTTTAAGAGATTTTCTTAAAGAAATTAATCACTTTTCAACTCCACCAGTAGTAACAACATCTATTGGACCACATCCTGGAGAATTTATTCCTGGTGAACCAGAAGTACCAGAAGTTGATATTCCTGGTTCCAATAGTCCTAAATATGATACAGATTCAGAAGAAATCACAAGAATCGTCTTTAAGTCGGTAGGACCTTCTCAATCTCACAATGTTAAAATCCAAGATGCTCAAAATCCCAATGATGACATTCTTAGCATCTCTGATTCTGAGATAAATCATTTCCTGCATAAATTCCATCAAGCTGAGTTCAGTCCCAGTAAAAGAAAGATTTTCTCAAGCAGATATTGATGACTCAAGTGATCCAGATTCTCCATCTAATTTTCAATTATGGCAAGAACCAATTCGGCATACCTAAAGTTATGGATTATTTGGATCTAGTACTTAAAGAGACAAAACTGATGAGACCTTACTTTGCACATGTAAAGTAAGCACGCCTTTTGAGACAACTACTGACATGATGAAAGATGGTCTACATTTCACCTTCAAGACACTATTGAAGATTTCATCTTATCATCGTCCTGTTCACCTTTACTTTTATTGCACTAGGTACTGTGTGCTTTAGGACTTTTTGTACCTAGCGACTGTAAAACTTTAGACTTTGGCTAAAGTAGATTCATTTTTGATAAGGTTAGGTGAATTATTAGGTTAGTTTTGTTAAAGTGTAATCATTATGTCTCTAGATAGATTTACTTCTCTACCTCTCGCTTCGCTTATAAAAGCAGGGTTCTTCTTAGTTTGTAAACACAGTAAATCATATTCAGAAAATGAAGAAGTTAGTTTTCTTTTAACTCTTTTCTATTCTTTGAAAACTTCAAACCCTGAAAAATCATATTTGTCTCAGTCCCTAAGATGTAGGATAAGTATGCTCTACACTCGCCTCAGTTGAGGATCTTGTATAACAGAAAGTCTATGATAGTCTAGGAACTCTTACTTCTAAACATATCCGCTGCCTTGAGTTAGCAGCATTAGCGGGAAATGACGAGTAAGAATATGTGAATAAAATATAGATTCCTAAAAGGCGAGGGTATTTGTGCCCGTTTAGCCGAAGGACAGGCATTAGAGGGTTGTTAGCTCCGATATCTGGATACCTACGTAGTGATACATACTTCCAATCCAACTTTGGTTATTCGACAATGTCAACCAGATGTGGTTGTTTAGAGTGATGTTAACCATAAGGTTAACCAGAATGTTATAGTTTTCCTATGTACCCTTTGAGATCCCTAAGTGATATCTATATATCCTCTAGGTATTAAAGCTCTTACAAATGACATAAGAGCTTCAATATTACACGTGCCGTTTAATATAGTTAGTTAATTAATATGCCACAATTTAATATAAAATCATTTGGATTCAATATCAAATTGTTCCTATCATTGCTTCTCTACAATTGAGGCTAACCAATAGGTCACCATGTCCTTGAGGCTCTTCAACTTACTATTAGTTAACTTGGAAAGAGCGGACTTTTGGGGGCCAACACCAACGTACTAGGAACTCGCTGACCAAAACAATTACCGGATGCCTACCCTGTTCAATTCTAATAGGAAAATAAATGGAATTTAACGTAATTTAGAATGAAAGAATATACAGATTTAAATGGTACATCATCAAAATTTTACAGAATAAATAGAATGGTTCGTCCTGCAGTACAGAAAAATGGGCACATTTAATGAACAACGGATCCAAAAGCAACTCCAAAAGTATTCCACAAATTGTTGCTATTGCTGGCCCAATCTTTCCTGTAAACCACAACAAACAAACAAAAATCACTTCCCAAGTTACAGCTTCGTTGTCAAATCTCTCCATAAGGTATTTATCTATATAACATTCGCTTGGGTGTACAGTTATATTTAAAAGATACACATGGCTTTAAGTAATTGGTATCAGGATCGCATCCTGACTAACAGTTCAGATCAAAGAACTCAAAAGCACAACTAATTCAAGCTCAGGTAATACATCTCTCGTCACCAATCGTGTAGACCATTCAAAGAAAAGGAGGAAACGCCACAAGATTAAGCGAACTAGTAGAAACCAAGTAGAACGAACTTCTAATGTTAAAACCAAGGCTTTATGCTGGCCTCCTTTTTACAGATACCATATTCTCTTTCGGTGCTTGAATGGAGAACAGGAAAGAGAGCCACACAACCAGTTCATGATGCAATTTGTTGATTGGGATATTATTGTTTAGAGGTTTAAAGAATATGAATGTGAAGAATTATTTGCAATTTTAGGGAGTTTCAGAGTGTGAGTGAGGAACAAGCTCGAAACCAACCTCCAGTTTATTACTGGGTATCACAGGATCTGGTTGATCACGAATTTACAGGTCCAAAAACTCATGACTCGACAAACCTGAGCTAATAAGCACAACTTGGAAAGACAATGGGATATAGAGAAAATCACCACTAAAATAATTGCCAATCAGTTGGCTTACTTCTCTACATACCAATAAATGAGAATTGATGGTTAAAGGATGCAAAAGAAAAAGAAAAAAAAACATATCATGGAAACAATACCAACCTGAAGCATCTGCATCAGTTTAGGATGCTGCTCCAAAAGCCGGCAGAGTTCTTCTTTGTTACTTAATAAAGCCTGCCATGAAAACAAGAGAAATGATGATTAGCCAATCCTCGACATTTACTCAAGCTAAAAGATTTTCTTGGACAATAAGCTGCAGATACCGCAATAGCTTTTGGATCCTTGAAATATTCATGCAATGACATTCCCAGATCCTGTTGCTGCTGGGAAGCAGCATCTCGCTGATTTATAGCATGAGATTGAACATGTTCAACTTGCTGCTGCTGCTGCTGCTGTCGTAACTGAGCAAGCTCTGGCTGTTGCCCTTGATAATGGGCATGCATAGGAGAAATTTGTGGATGCTGCAATGTTTGCAATTGATGTACTTGAATTTGAACAGAACTTGGCATTGGTACTCCTTCCAAATGCTGAGCTGATTGTATAGGTGGCCAAAGATGTTGAGCTGGCTGTGGAAGGCGCTGAAGTGGAGGTTGAAGAGGTTGCAGTTGATGCATAGACTGAGGCATTGAAAGACTTTGCAGGATACCAGGACTGTCACCTTGCGGCTGAATTGAGGTGCTTCCATAAGGAGTCACAGGGACTGTAGCAGGTCTACTGTTGACCAAAGGTGGCATTAGAGGAGGTGGCAAATAAGAAGGTAGACCAGTACCTGATGAAGAAAGATTTCCATGGCGCGCATCAATTAAAGGTGAACTAGAGGACTGTGAAAGTTCGGCTGCTCCAATATTGTAAGATGAAGATAGGGAAGATGAAGCCTTCAATGTTGGTATATTGTAAGGACTAGAAGAAAAGGGAGGTGGTGTGGGAGGAAGTGGTGGATGAGGCCCAGATGGTACACTAGGAGAAGAGACGGGAGTTCTCGAGTACTTGGAATCTGGTACAGAATGGGAAGCTAAAGATGCAGCATTGCTGCCAAATGTAGATAGGTAATCTGAGTGAGCCTGCAAAAGAGTAAAAAGATAAAAGCAAGGTGAATACAAGGATAAGCCATAAACAAGTATACCCAAGGATTTTTTTCTAACCTGGAAACCCATAGGTATAGGCGGCTGCCCCTCAATCAAATTAATGAAGGGAGATGATTGACTTGGTCCTGAATCAGGCATTTGAGGTATTACAGTTGATATAGTTGACGGAGGCGGCATTGGAGGCAATGGTGGTTGATTTGGGGGAAGCTTTTGGTCATACAGTATTCGAGATCCTGAAGCATGTTGTGGGCTGTTTTTTATGCATAAACTATGTGCACTCATCCTAGAATCTACAGGTAAGTGACCAGATGATACTCCAGTATTATTATAAAGAGAAGCAGGAAAACCTGAAGTACTAGCAGCTTGAGCAGAATCAAACCCAGGGGATGTCTTAACTGGACCAACATTCTTTAACTCGTCAGATTGCTCAAAAAATTTCTTATCTGAAGAGACACTTGGTTCTCGTATCAATGGCATTTCAGGGCGGGAAACCGACATTCTTGAAGAGAACTCAGTTGCAGTATTTTCATCCATGTCAGATGCTAATGGTGTACCTAAGCGAGGAAAAGGGCCACTTCCATTTGCATCACTCTCCGTCTCTTCAACAATGGAGTGGGGAGAACTTTGCTCAACCATGACCGGGGCAGGCTGTAGGAGATTATCATCAGGCTGAGGAAATGGTAGTTTGTCATCTGATTCAGACCCATCACCATCAAAAACTATATCTATTCCTTGAAGATCATCATCAAGGTCTGTTTTTAACGGCTTTGACTTACCAACCTTCTCCTTATCTACATCACTCATGGGAATGGAATTCTTCATTTGCAAAGAAGGGTCCCCAACTACAGCTGCAATAGGATTCTGGCGTTCTCTTTGTCTGGCCATGAATTCATCCACATGAATTGAGGGCGGCCTACCACCAGTAGACCCTACTCTCTGGACTGCTATAACGTTCGAATTGGTATCAACGCTTCTTTCTCTAGCAACATAGTCATCAACATGCATGGATGGGGGCCTGCTGGTATTTGGCTTCCGCTGCCTAAAAGTATCCCTTCTGGTTGGACCAGAGGAGGTTGTAGATAAGCCAAGTCCCCGTGAAAATGCGTTTTGCCCAACTGTCTCAGCCATTGAGTTCTCTCCCTTACCACGTTTTCCAGGACCATCTAGAGATGAAAGTTTCCTTTTCATAGGAATATTTGGTGACAATCTATCAGGCAGTGTTTCTGGACACTCCCACGAGAATTTTTCTGAAAGGTCTCCAAGGTAGAGAGAATCATCAGCCTTGTCAATACTAGCATCAATCATCTGATGTATTTGTGAAGAAACTATAGCATTGCTTGGTGGCAAAAGAATGCCCTTGCCCCAAGAAATATCATCCAGCTCAACTGAACTGGTTGGCTTTTGTAATAACAGCAACAATGACCTAGCAGACTCTGAAGCCTGTCAATAATAAAGCTAGCAATGTATCAACACCACAAAAAGGGAGGAGAATGCAACCATCATCACAATTCTTATCTCTTTACCTTAAATAGAATGTTTGAAGTATAGGTGGTACTCAGATCTTCATCATCATTGACCTTAGAACTCAAAAAAGCAATCATTTCTTCTATTGAACGAAGAATTCCTGAAGGGCCACCTGTACCTTCTGTTTCCACACCATCATAAATCCCAAATAGAAATTTGATTGCACCCACTGCATCCAAGTTTAAACTAATAAAAAAAGAAAAAGAAATCGGTTAAACTAGTTAAATATTTGCAGCACAAAGTTAGGAGCTCAAGTGTCGATGGGAAACAATTTGAAGCCAATGTAGATACCAGCTATCGAGAAAGCCCAGCCAGGTTATCCAGCGAGCAGACACAAGGGACAGCATAAGACGGTATGCAATGTATTTCCAATCTAAAACAACCTTTTGTTTAAGAAAAAATAATCCTAGATTCTCCAATGTAAAAGATTTCAGCCAACACAAATTTTCCCAGTGGTAAGCATTCTTATTATTTCTTTCACCATATAACAGAGGGTATGCCTTTAGTCACTGCTCATTTCTTCCTTTGATAGAAAAGCAGAACAATGCCTTCAAGACCAGTTCACAAGTCATAATTGATAAGCACTCTAATCGTCCTAAGGTAAAGGGCGTAGGAATCTCTGAACTTAAACAGAGTACAGTATGCTAAAATGCCTGTCACTCTTCTGTTTTACAATTCTCTTGCTCGTCTACTATAACATTCCCTTGCAAAAGTATACACAAACTTCATTTGAAGACATTCAGTCAAAGTTTCTCTTGAAGTAAATTTCTGTATTCAATGAGTGTTACATTGAAGATAGTATTAAGCTATATGAAATATGACATCAAATACTGTACCATAAGAATGAAAAAGCGGGAATAAAGACAAGATGAAGCGCTTACTACCCAGGTTCTGCAAAAACCTACAGACACACCTTTAGGGATAGGTAATATGAAGATTTGCCATCAAGAATTCAGCTATAGAAAATGTCAACATAAAAATAGATCCAATAAATTAAGCCAAGTTCAGTGTGCTTGAATCATGATTTTCATATTTCAGTGCTCCCGAATTTTTTCATATTCATATTTCAGTGCTCCCGAATTTTTTTATATTCGATATTTTCGTAAATGTTTTGATAGTGATCTTATTCCAAATCTGCTTGTGATTTCCTCAGTAAACTTAAATTTTTTCATAGTTTTCTTCCTAATCTATAGGCATTTCCTTCTCCATAATAGATTCTTATGGCAAAACATTTCTCAGCCAAAATTCTTAAATTTTTTCATAGTTTTCTTCCTAATCTATAGGCATTTTCTTCTCCATAATAGATTCTTATGGCAAAACATTTCTCAGCCAAAATTCCTTTCACAAGACCATTTCACATTGTAGTGTACTAGCATCAGAATATACATACCATCAGTCTCAAGACACTTGGGAAAAGAAATATATGTCCCAATTTACTTTTACATCACACAGCATTATCCAGCCTAATCACCAACCATCATAAAATATATAGCTTAAAACTATAGAAGGATGGTATACCCTAGAGAACTCTTACGTATAGATTTACAAATTTTACAACACAACGTGAAAATAATTGTGACTGATACCAAACAGAAATGAAGACAAAGTTTACATCCCTCAAGCAAAGTTAACAACCTTAAAATCTGAACAGAAGCATAAATTTTCTGTTGAACATATTCCAGTCTATTTTTGATTGATTAGCACTGCAACGTATAAAATGGAAAAATTTTACCTTTCCCAATCACTAATATCCTCTGTAGTAAACAAATGAAACAAGAGTTAATATTACAAAAAGAATAGTTGGCTCACCTTTTACCATCCACGCAAAAGGACAAAGAGCCCACAGATAATATATGAACGGCCTCAATTGCAAAAGCTGACAAACTATCATTAGAATCAACTGTACTCATCAACTTTCTCCAGCAAAATAGTAAAGGAGGATGCTTTCGCCATTCAAAATCATCAAGATAATTCCCATCCTTTTCATATCCTTGTTCTGATTCAAAATCGTTATTACTGGAGTTTGAATGGCAAAAAATATCCACCAAGGAACTTCGACCTTCATTACAGGAACTTAACTCCTTGAAAGATGCAAGACAACAAAGTAATTCCTTTCCCACTGGTAGGACCTGAAAAGTAACAGAAGCCATCTTATCACCATATGAGCAAGCAGTTTCAAATTCAGAAGAGAAAAGGTAAAATTCATAGCTGAAGGTGCAGATCAGTTGTGCTCATACGGTATTCGTTTGGATTATATTTTCTCATTTTTCTGAGGCTTTAGAGCAGGTTAAAGCAGCATATACATAAGAAAAGAAAAAGAATCCTTAAAGAAAAGAAAGAATCCACGTTTTCTTTTTCTGAATCTTTAATCAGGTAGGATAATTCTAAAAAGGGTGTCATGAGTGCAGATTAACATGTATCTGACCTTATTTGTGAGAATTCAAAAAAAAAACATAAAAATGTCAAATCACCAATAGCAAACATAAAAGCGCGCCATCAGCTCTGACATCTTAACATTTAACAAAATCAAGAATGAAAAAAGTGGTTACCCGGAAGAAACTCAAGATATGAGGCCAAATAGATGAACAATCTTTAGTGCTCAACTTGCTGGAACTTGGCCTGATCAACCACCAAGGAATTTCAAAACAAGCATCATCAACTATCAAGAAAATAACCCATCACATCCAGGGTGCAACAAGATATGGGCATATGCATGTAAGAACACAGATATATACACACAAAAATATCTTGCTCTAGGAATAAAATTCACTCACAATTCATATCTCCCAGGATACGTTAACGATGTTTGAGAAACACAAAGCAGCGAGAAGGCCTTGAATACGGGAAGGCACCAGCTAATTACAGTAATTCTGCACTTAGTTTTACCATCCAAAACTTGTTTATCATCCAAATCAATCGCACCATAACACCTCTCCAACACTTCTAATAACAATGGAGTAACACCCTCCTCCAACAGTAGTCCCTGCAGCAGGGATTAACAAACAAAAAACATATTGCAGAACATAGAATTAGGTAAAACAAACCAAAATGTGAAACAAATCCCAGAAGCATGCAGCACGAAGCAAACCTTTGTACATGGATGTTCCAAAATGCTAGCAAGAAAGTCAAGATATCTGTAAACCTGTAAAATGACAAGAAGATGAACAAACTTCACAAGATTAAATGAATTCAAATAGGAAAAGGCAGAATCACCTTATAAGTATCTGCGTCAGTTGGATTAGATAAAGTAGAAAGATGACCACGAATGCATGACAATATGGGCCGTAGAAGCACAGAACCGTTTTCAGATTTTAGGCTAGCAACACGGACAATAAAAACTCGAAGCATGTCCCTGATGACTACCAATGCCTGTTTATAGTACATGACAAGCAGAAAAGACAACATTTTGTCATTCCTTAAACTGCAAGCTACCTTGATTCAGAGCATAGACTCTAACAAGAACAAAGGCAATAGCTACAACAATAGGAGATACGTACAGATATGGCATAATGTTCAATAATTTGTGCAATTTTTTCAAGCTGTGGGTTCAGCTGGCCAAGAAGTTTCTCAAAGTGTGAAGACTCCAGATACCAGTTGACTTGTCTCTCCTTCTGTGGACCCAACAAAGTCCCAACAGCCAATGTTCTTAGGGCACTCAACAAAGGCATTCCATTTGCCCAGTGCCAGACAATTTCTTCAGGTAATAAATCATTCTTCAATCAGAAGACAGGGGAAAAGAATGTTGTTAAACAATAGTTCATGAAGATAGGGAAAAAAGTAGTCCAATGGATCACAATACTGTTTCAAACACCCATAACCTTCACATGATGAAAAAATATCTAATGATTATAAATCATGCAAAAACAATCAGGCAAGTCAGAGACTCAGTTACAAAAATCTTTGCTTGCTATTTTTCCATTGAAACTGTTTTATTTTGTTTTTCATAACCATTAGACCAGTCAGAAATATGTAAAGAATTGCATCCAATAACATGCATACCAAAAGACACAGCAAACTGCATGTTTCCTTTGGACCCAGGGCTAATAGCGAAGCTGCTTGAACATTGGCAAGAAGAGAGTTGAAAAGGCCAGGAGTCCAGCCATATATTGGCCAACAAGAAAGTGCAGAAACAACTAAATGTGACACAGCTCCAAAACCCAGCGCAGAATCAGGATAAGAAGATGACAGATCCGCAGCACAAGCAGCTAGCTTAGGGCTGCAATCAGCATACTTGATTAAATACAGAAAGAAAGAAATGACAGGTTGTGGATAAGTAAAAATGAGAAGGCTGCAAACTACCTTACTTCTCGATGCAAACGCAAAAGGGCATTCATTAGTTTTGTATTTCTGTGCTGTTCCCCAGCCTCCTGGATATAGAAAAAATGGAACAATTACATTCTTGTGGATCCAAGTTCTAAAAAGCCATGTTCTGAGTATATGAGTCTTGGGTCAACCACCAGTAACGGTGCATGATAAACAATGGAAACAGGAAAATATAAAAGGCTGATGTTGCTAACAACTAAGAATTGCACACATATGAACACGTAAAAAGCAAGATATTTAGGAGATGTACTTTTAACTCCCTCTTACCAAAGAAAACATGTGATCACCTTTTTCAATCCTATAAAGATGGAGATAAAAACAAACTCCATAGTTTGCGGAGTAACAATAACTTGACAGTTGATCTAAAACAGGGCAATTGAACTCCTTTGCATCAAGATTAAAATGATCCAAAACCTAGAGCAACAATCAAGTACACTATTCACAAGTTAATCATCTAAAAACTTTTTTCACTCTGAATAGACAAGTATGGTAATCATCTAAAAACTTTTTTCACTCTGAATAGACAAGTACAGCTCCAACATGAACTTCATATGTGGTTCATAATGGAACATACATACAAGTAGAACAACACAGCATCTCTTAATACAATCTGAAGTTGCTGGGAATAAGACAATTGGCCTTATAAAAACTTAAGGATTTGCTTTTATATAACGTACAATCTCAACTTAACCAGTCCATATCGCATCAGATTCAACCACCAAGTAATCAATACTTGTACTCATGCTTCTACAGTTCAGTAGAGACTGTCCTTTCGACAGAATAAAAAGTAAAGTCACAGTCTTATCAATAGACTCAGAAAAGTAACCCACCTCTAATTTTTGCAGAAGGGTGATCAGCAATACGAGAGAAGGAATCAACAGATCAACCAAACTCTGCTCACGGTTACGTTCAGACAGCAAATCTGTTGTTGAGTTGCATTCTGTCCCATCATCAATGAGGTAATCTGCTCCATAAAATTACACACATCTTTCAACCAGTGAAAAACACAAAACAATCCCCATAAGAGCACAAAAGGCAAATGTTGACGGCTAAGTTTTGAGGCTATGCATGTATACATTGCATGTCATTAATTTACAGGCAAAATGAAAAATCAGCTAACCAGTGTTTTATTAATGGAAATCTTAAATGTTCAAACCACCAGTTTGAACAGTGTATTTAATTTTCTGCAATTGTACACTCAAGATTGACTTTTAGGAGTCACCTCAAAGGCCAAACACAGATTCTGAGACGTAGTCACAATTCCTCACTAAGCCAGTGCTATATCCAGTGTTTAGTAGTGCCTAACTAGTATTGCAATAAGTTTTGTGCCTACATTCATGAGCTCTAATGTCACAAGAATTAAAACATTTTTTTTCTTAACCCAATCATATCTATTTATATCTCAATTTGCTTTTGATTTGAGTATCTTAATTGATGGTTTGAACCTTCACCTTCTTGTCTTGCGAGTTTTATGACCAATCCAATCATTCACAACTTTCAAAACCCATAACAGACTAGTTTAATCATTATACATCACCTAGATATCATACTCAACCATATTGGTGGTGTCTCCAACCAAATAGATACATTCCAACTAGATAACGCCCTTCAAAGACTGCAGTGCAGATGTGCAATTAATGCAAACACCCAAATCAACAAGTATTTAATAACTAACCATAACTATTTGAGGACCTCTCAAGCATGAAGCTACAGTTGATCAGAATTGCATAGATAACAGTTATGGCACCTTCATCATACATGTTTGCAGCAACAGTCTACACCAACAAAATTACAGTAAGCCAAGTTCAAGTCAATTTTTCGAAAAATGAAGGATTAAAAAGATCAGCATACTGAGTTTTCTGAAATGAACGCTAAAATTCGAATGGCAGTTGTCAATTGTGCTACAGCTGAATCACGTAGTATAAGACCATCAAATGTCTTCTCAGACACAATTTTTCCAAGATTATCCAAGACATTTATATCAAAACCACTGCAAGTATCCCCAACAACATTTTCTGTGTCTGCTAAATCTGACACCAGAATACTGGCTGAGGATAGATGTGCATCTCCTCCAGAAACTAAAACAGCACAATACCGTAAAAGACCAATAAGCCCACTTTTATGATATACAACACCAGCATCTATCCACTCCAACAGCCGAGTTGGGGCATCCTTCCTATTGGACCCAGGAGAAGAAGAATGCAGTGCCTTGTGAAGTTCCATAGCATGTCCAATCCAAGAATCCAAAGATGATGCAGTTGAATCAGTTACAATGACCTCGAAGATTTCAGCAGCTGAGTGAAGAATTGCAAGATTTATTGGTGAAGAACCTGCATACTCAAAATTTCAGTAAAATTGCATGCATAGCAGACAAATAAACATGAAAAATGTGACCAGTATACACTTCAGAACAGAATAAAGAGAGTACCACTATTCTTGGCAAGAAGCTCCGATTCCTTAGCAGAATGCAAAGCTTCAATCAATATGGATATCACCTACAAAATAAAACCCAATTGGAAAATTTAACTGACCAGCATAAGAAATTAAGAGCCTATAGATCTCAATAAATGACTATTTCAATTCATGACAACAATTTCAATTCTCTGAAAACAAATGGCAACTGGCTTCATTTGGAACTTGAAAGTTATGTACAGGAAGCATGATTATATTTCACAGTTGTCGCACCTCTGGAAAATATCCCACTACCAACAAAGCTTGGCGACCACAATCTGACCTGCAAAGCATGAACAGAACATTGGTTAATTCCATAACCAAAACTGTCCCAATATGAAGAGAACAACAAAAAAACACAAAAATTTCAACCTGGACAGAGCACACAGCTCCCATAGAACCCATAAAAACTCTTCAGAATGTGGAGTTGAAGTGAGCAATCGATCAACAGCATTAACCTGGACAAAGCATGAGCAACTAAAACAGCTGAGAACTAGAATTAGTTAAAACTAACAGAACAGTGAATATTGGTCGAGTAAAGGAACAAACCACCCTCAAATGCATCTCAACAACCAATCCAACTTCTGGCGGACTGCAAACAAAACCTTTGGATAATAATACAGATGCATATCGAAGAGGAACGCATTCCTCCTTGCTCATATTAGTAGTACCCCTTAGAGCATCAATCAACGTAGTTGAAAGTTCCGGATGATCCAAAAGGAAGATCAATCCTACAGGAAAACAGCAAGATGGATCACATCAATGTCAAAAAACTATATGTAAAACTGCAAAAAAGATTGAGCAACAAACCTGATCGACACATAAGGAATGAAAGAAGTATCGCTCCAAGAGTTGAAGCAATATCAACAAATGTTTCCATAGTAGCTCCATTTTCTGAAAGCAATAGAGGAGATGACAGCAATGCAGCTGACAAAGGAAGGAAGCCCCTTTCCTGCTTCCAAAAAGATAAATGGAAAATAAACAGTGGATAAGGAAATAATAAAGTTATTTTCAATGCCAACTCTTTTATCCTCTTGTTGAAGAATAACCTTTTAACTGAACACGTATACAAAGCACAAATACATGGATAACCACCAAGTCCTTCTTAAGCTAAACAGATGTTAGGCAAACTACTATGTTCAGTTAACCACAGAAGGCCAGCACCAGCTCTGCTTTTTGTGTTTTATTATCTGCTAGCATGCAATGTTCGTTCACTGTTGTTTTGCTAGTCTTCAGAGTTACCAAAATGTTGCCGTTTTGTTGTAATAGCATGGCTTTGTCTCTTGTAAGGACGTTATTTTTATTTATTACAATTCTTTAACTTTTCAAAAAAAAAACAAACATTTGCCCATGCAGAGAAATCTCATTATTATCAGATTGTTTAGCCCAAAGCATAAAACTTTTTTTTTTAGAAAAGACAAAAGAAAACATGCTCCAACAGTTCTTGATGCAAAATACAAAAGGCTTAGAGGTAACAATATGCCTTACATCTAAGAAAGAATAACATGAGCCAATCAATGGTTTACCTTGAGGAGTTCTAGCAAATTTGGATCCATATCCCAATTTGAAAAGCAGCAAACTGATGAACCAATCAAGCTACATGTTGCTTTGTAAGACAGAAATCCTTCAGTTTGACCAAGGATCAATGACCTGCTAGCACAGGCCACTGGAGAAGGATCTTCAATTGGACCACGCGACATTATTAATTTCTGCATCGGTACTTGTCAACAAACACGAAAATTAAAAAATTGTGTAGAGCCTAAGTAAATGCAAGTGAAGACTGAGAACTGACCAAAAGCTTCTTGAGTTGAGAATTTGCCATATTAAGCATGTCTGAGGTAGCACTTGAAACATTTCCGGCAGCAGAAAGAGCTCCCAAGACTGACAAAACAGCACACTGCAAGGATAAAACCACCATTAAGTTACCAACATGTCATATTGAAGACAAAGACAAATGTGCACACAACTCGAAAATTAACCTCATATCTCGAAATAACTTCATAAAATCTTAAGCGATGAAGGAGACAAGTTGCGAGAGCAGCAACATCATGGCTGGGTTTTTGAAGAAGTAACTCCAACAATTTACTATAACCTTTACTAATACCAGATGGGACGTTTTCATCCTCACGAGGCCACCAACCTAGCATTCCTTCACAGCCAATTGCATGCCGAGTAGCTTGCTCACTCACTCCCAGTATCAGTAACAGGATAGCCGAAGAAAGCCGACCGTCATGGGATAAAAAGTATGAAAGCTGCTCCATACCCCCACAATCGACAAAATGAAAGCAGCTTTTCCTACCAGAGCACAATAGAAGGGCCAAACTAAGCCCCAGAATGATATTCTTGTTCTGAACATAAGACAAGGAATCAGAGACGGGTTACATATACCAAATAAACAAGAAAGTATAATGTCAACAAATAACACAATCAAGTGCAATGAGAAAATTACCTGTTGATGATGACAATGTTCAATACGAGTAGAATTTCTGTTAAAACAGAAGTACTGGGACAATAAGTCTACCAACTCTTTAGAAGTTGCCAACTCAGCTTCAGGTTCCAGAAAGGTAAATCCTGTCAGCAACTCAGCTAATTCATCTCCAGAAGCATGTTGAAGCATTTCAACAAGCTCCTTTCTAGCTTCAAGAATAGCAAGGTGCAATCCTTCAACACCTTTAGATGCACCAATTTTTAAATTTCTCTGATCCATTGCCAGACAATCTAAGCCAACAGTGACATAAGAACATACAGCTGCTACTACATTATCTAATATCTTATGCACAGAATCCTCAAAATTTGGCAACTCTAACATCTTCAGAATCAGCTGCAAAAACTGTTTAACCTCAGCAGTTATGTCGGAAGCTATAGTAGGTAAAGATAACACACTAAGAGGTGATAGTGACTCATCAGTTATCCTAGAATTTGAATGTAATGCAAGAGGGAGATCTTCAAGCTTTTCCTCAGTTGAACTAACAAGATTAGTTAAAGAGTTATCATCAAATTCAATGTTGAACTGTCCCAGATCCTCTGCTGTGTTTCCATATATCACCAAACTTAGACTGCGGTAAGTTCCCCTAATAACAAGATGATTAGTTACAACTGCCTGCAACAAACAAGTGCCATACATCTTAGTGCAAATACAATCCTACGCTTCCTCCAGTTTTCTCATGACACTGTTATAGCTATAGTAAATAACAGAAGAGAAACGATAAGCCAACGGTCACCACAAATGTTGACTATCCCAAAAAAAGGATCAAAAAGAAGGAAATAAGTAGAATATAACACCTATAAAAAAAACAAATAAACTAATCAAAGTAGTCTATTGCCTAAAAAATTGAATTCAAATTATTGGTAGCAAAAGTAATAACAATAAATATACTGATAATTTTACCTCAACTTCAAGCACATTTGATGAGGAATGAGAATAGAGGAATGGCTGGCAGAGGCGCCTAAATCTTGTCTCTCCCTCACACTGGACAAAAGCCTCCAAAGCAAATGAAGGGGGTGAAGTGGCCCTGTTATGGTGTACGCAGATTAGGAAATCTCAACCTAAACTAATTACAATCTTTCATAAAAACCCCAGAATTTTAGCAAGCACTATAGTGAATAATATACAAGGACCTGAATGTCAATCTTCTTGGGATCTTTGTCATTTGAAGATCCCAAGTTCAATCTACATGCCACGAAAAATAGAAGCAAAAAGTAAAAGACTTCCTATAACATTAGACTAAATAGAGTATGTTACTTCCATAACAGGTAAAGAATCCAGAGCTAAGTTAAACAACAACAAAGAGCTACAAAGTTCAAAATTAAAAACAACATTCATACCCAACAAGCGGCACAACTTGGGACGAGGAAGACCCATTCTGTTCAAGAAATTCGCATGCTGTAATTACAACTGGTTCACCAAACAAAACCTGCAAAAAGAAATTGGAAAGACTAATTAAAGAAAGAGATTAATTTTTTTATGAAGGAGTGAAAAGAAGATAGTGACCGCGTAAGTTACCTCGTCGACGTACTCGTCGAGTTGGGGATGGACAAAGTTCTGAGAGAAGAGCACGCACGGCTCGGGTCGACCCATTTCAGCTCTTGAAGATCTGGGTAAAGTGATTAGGGTTCAAGAAAGCTAAAAAGGAACGTGAAGATTCGTTGATTCCGATGAGGACATTATAGGGTTTTGCGGCGGCAAGTCGTGGAGGTTTCCGGTACGTTAAGTCGCCGACTTAAAACCCGTGACGAGAGTACTTTGAAAGAAAATTTGTTATATAATTATGTGCTACATATCCGAGGCCAAACCCGGCCCAAATTGGTCACTGTTTTTAGCTTTGAAATAGACTATACTTTTGAAATTAATTATATAGTAACTAGTTTCAAGCTTGCAGCCTTGCACCAAATTTTAAAATATATGTTTTTTTTTAAGGTATATAAAATATATGTTATTTAATAAACTTCCATATTTTTAATAAAATTGTAAACAATTTTAATTATGCTACATTTTTATTCGATATAAATGATTTTATTTGTATCCTACTAATAGTAATTAATAATCAATCTGTTAAATTTTTTAAAACTAATTAATAAATTAAATAGTGAACTACCAAATTAGTACACATTGATTTATCTTAATATAAATACATTATTCATATAAATGTTACCAAAAATGATATTATCTTCAAACTTGTAAATACTAAATTGCATTATAATAATTAAAACATAAATACATTATTCATATAAATGTTACCAAAAATGATTTATAGTCGAAATATTGAAGTATATTTTTTGAAATCATTAAAAAAAGATTTTATACAATTTCATTTGGATTAAAGAGCTAAATTATTTTTATGATTTATCGTTAAATCTATTAATAAGATATATAGTCAAAAGATTTAATTAAAATACTTTTAATAAAAATGTGGTTCATAGTTCAAACGATGCTTTATGATCTTTTTGTTTTGCTTTTCTCAATTAAAACGATTTATGGAAGATAGTGTAATCTTCTTTGTTGTTTGTTCATAATTTTATTGTATTTTTAACTTGTTATGGTGAATTTTCACTATGTTTCTCAAATATAATTTTTAGAACAGTTTCATTGGTCTTTAATAAATTAATTATGTATTAAAATAAAAAATTCCCAACTTTCTTATTAGAAAATACTTTTTGATTCATCTTCGAATCTTAAAAGTAGACAAGTTGAACAGAAGCAATGCTTTCGAAAGACTCGGTCTTTAGAATTTTTTTATTCATCTAACTCTTGTTGTTCATTCTAATCTCTGAACCATAACGTTGTTTCTCTTTTCTTTACAAAAATGTTAAAAGTTATGCCCATCAACTACACACTATGGCTACAGACCTTGATCATATAGAATTGTACTTAGGCAACACATTAATACCATAACGATGCATCTGATATTTTTTAACCTAGCAAATATGTCTTGTTTATTTATAAAATACTTCTACAAATCCAATCATACTACTAACCAAAACTAGGTGAAATCTATAACAAATGTTAATATTTACTTATATAGATAAAATAATAGGATCAAAACTTGCGTTCCAATCTCTTAATATAAATCACTTCTAGATTTCATTTATTTTCACATGTTTAAATACTAATAAAACCGCTTCTTCTATCTATTATCTTTCTTCTTACTTATCTTCGCAAGTTTTGAGAAAACAAAACTTATTAACTGTAACACCCCACTTTCGCGTGATCCGAACCCGACATCGATGGTGATATCCGAGTCCGTGCCCCGTGAGGGTGGCGTGCTACATCATTCAGTCAAATCTCAATGTAAATCTTTTTTTTTTGTTCAAAATACAAACATACACTATGCGGAAAAACATTAACATACATAATCATCGGTATATACAATGCTGACCATGGGGTCTTTTTCATAAATACAAATTACCACA
>JANKOD010000005.1:28951916-28973135 GCA_026284645.1 Erythroxylum acuminatum | reverse complement strand
AT
The DNA here is from genome assembly GCA_026284645.1 of Erythroxylum acuminatum. Taxonomy (NCBI): domain Eukaryota; kingdom Viridiplantae; phylum Streptophyta; class Magnoliopsida; order Malpighiales; family Erythroxylaceae; genus Erythroxylum; species Erythroxylum acuminatum. The sequence continues at coordinate 28,973,133 of JANKOD010000005.1, read as the reverse complement.
GGTAATTTACTTATAGTAAGGTTATCTTGTCTTCCATTTCCCCTCCTTTCCCACCAATTTGGTGGGAAATATTTTAAATATTTTAAGACCAAATTTTTCTCCTATTCTTCTCCATTCTTTTCCTTTCCCTTTGCTTAATTTAATCTAAATAATAGAAATCAAAAGAAATGTAATTCCCTTCCTTTCTTTTTCCTTTGCTTTCCTTCCATCCAAACAAAGGCTAAATATATTTCACCTCTTTAGAAGTTATCTTATTGTAAATTATACATTAAAAAATCACGTATAGTCATTTTGATTGGAAGGTATAAGAATATATTATGTTGAGTTTAGCGAGTAAAAGATCGTATTAAGAAAACAACAATAAGAAACTAGTGAAGTGAAGCGCGAATACGAAAAAGTCAGGAATTGGCTGTATCCATTAAGAACGAAACGGGTCAGATCCGAACTCACACGCCCAACAACATTTCTTTTTCAATCCGATAGAGCAATTCCTCCACCTGCCTTTTTCCTCTCCGTCGGCGACAGGAGAGCGATAGAGATCGGATCGGACTATTACTCTCCTCAGCCACCTACTGACCGAGCTCCGGTGGCCAATGGATCCGACGACCACCCCGCTCGGCCGAATGCTACTGGATGAAATCACTCCAGTGGTCATGGTGCTCCGGACTCCTCTCGTCGAAGAAGCCTGCGCAAAGAACGGCCTCTCTTTCATTCAAATGCTCAGTCCTTTCTGCAGCTTTAATAACATCGACGGTTCTCTCTTTCTCGCTCTTTCTCTTTCTCTATCTTTTTAATTGTTTTGTACATGTGCTGCGGATTTGAAATGTGTTTGTGGTTTTTGCGGATCTTGTTTCGTTACTCAATGCAGTGCCTGTACGGACATCGAGTGATCAGCCTTACAGGCTCCACAAATTCAAGTTGAGGTTATTTTACGAGTCAGATATTCGGCAGCCAAATCTGGAGGTAAATGTGTAGGGCTTTCCAACGAAGTGATGCTTTTGGATTCTAGGCCACTGAAGTTTCTAAAACCATATAGACTTCTTTTTCTATTTCAGTGAAGCTGAACAGTGCCTTTAGCTTCCTTGAATTGTTTGATGCTGTAAAGTAATCAGAACGATTATGACCCTATAAACTTGAGCTCATTTTTGGCTCTTTTAAGTGCTGATTTTGTGATGGCAAAATTGTTGACTTTGACTATCACTGCTTCTAGTCTTAAGCTACGTGCGTGTAGTTTTCTTCAGATGGATTTTGAACTTTTTGACATTACTTTCTTTTTAGATGTAAATGAAAGTTGCTTTTCATTTTTGTGTTTTTGAGATTTATGTATTTCTGATGTTATTGGTTTAAGTAGGTAGCAAAGGATCGATTGAAAAAGGTTATTACCCTTGCTGGGGAAAAAGATGATTCTGAATTGTCTTTGGACCCACCTTCTCTTAGCAATATACTTGCTGGTAAGTTCTTCCCATTATATAATGAGAGATACATTCTCAACTTTGATTTATTATCTTTTGCATATTACTATTTAAAATTTTGCTCTTTTTTTTTTCAAATTTCAAGCAAAAAGCAATTTCTTGGTGCTAATTTACTGGGTCAAGGTTTAGCTGCAATGGGCCAGCTTTGATCTATGGTCGTTTCCCTTTAACTGAGAAATCGATAGACATCCACTCGGACTTAAATTTAAATAATTATATCAAATTGAAATCATTAATTCTACTTTTGTATGTGGCTGAGGAAGTTAGTTAGTGGCTGGCAGTCCCTTCTTAGAACCAAGATGTCTTGAGTTTAAGTCGGATTCAAGTGGGTGGGGTTGGGAAAGGTGAGGTTTACCCACTATTGCATAACTCAAATGAGTTGCCTATAAACAAGAAGGAAATGAAAATTTGTACTCTAATTTGAGTCAACATCTATTGTTAAGATTGATTTATATTGTGAAACTTTTTGAACATCACTACATCAGCTTGTAGTCTTCTGTTTTCTCCTTTCAATTTGAGGAGTATGTAGACATTCGTATTTCTATTTACCTCTCTTGGATTATGAGTAGTATAGGTGATATGCATAATGTGTGAGTTGGTGCAGGATCTGGATTGGATATTGGGCCTTCGTGGTTTGAATTTGTTAATAAGGAGCTCGTAAATACAGTAGCCTTTTCAGATCATGAAGCTTTTGACCATCCTGTGGCATGTAAGCTTTCAAATTTGTTTAAAATACATGGGATTTTGAGGCTTGTTCCACTTCTTTGGGAGTTTGAGAGGTTCTGTCTAATTTGTATATGAGGTTTCAAATATTTATTTCACGTCTAATATAGTTGGTTAGCAATGATTTGCAGGTCTTTTAGTCGTTTCTTCAAAGGATGAACAACCTATCAACAAATTTGTAGACCTTTTTAACTCTAACAAGTTGCCATCTCTTCTTAATGATGGTGCAATGGATCCCAAGATTTTGAAGCACTATTTATTAGTACATGACAATCAAGATGACCCCTCAGAAAAGTAAACTTTCTTGTCCTTTATTCTTAAGTTTGAACTTCTTACTTACTTGTTATGGTCATTAACATAATGATAACTAGGTGAGGGTTTGTGTTATCTTTTTCTTTCCCTCATTACTCTGTATGGATAATCTCATTCAATGCTTGTTTCTGATGTCTGTTTTTCTATTCAAATAGTGCACTTCATTTGTTTCCTAAGGTCCAAAATGAGGTTTCTTTCTGTTTGAGGGACTTGTTATTGGCAAAATCTAGATCACTATTTACTTTTTACCAAAAGATGTGAAATAATGGAGAGAAACACCTGATTATGTATGGATATAAAGTGATGAGTATTAGTCCATTGTATGAAAGGGCCTTACAAAGGAGAGAAGGTCATTGGAATAAAGCATTGTGTAGGAACATAACAAGTAAGAATAATTCAATAAAGAGATAGTGCATTTATTATGTGGGAACAAAGAAAAGAAGATAAATATTAACTCACTTGGGTAATAGAAATAAGGTGGGCTTAATATTGTTAGGTTGCTTGGTTTTGAGCACGGGTACAAAGATTTAAGGAAAGGCAGTTGATACGACCCTCACCAGTAGGATTAGTGTAAGAATTACTCTAAAAGATTGAAGAAATTCTCTTCAAGGTTTTTGATTGATTAGTAACAATGATAAGCTAACTAATTACATCAATAAGAAAGCCTTTTATAGGCATAAAAACCCTATGAACTAGTTTCCTAAAAGGAAATAACATTTTGAAATAAAAAAACCCTAAGTAGCTAAAATATGTGATCGACACTTGTCTAGTTTTGTTTCTGATGCTAGTTTCATTCTGTAACTTCTTTCAAACACAAACACAATCAACACAGCAACACAGTTCTGTGTAGGTGTCATGTTGATTAGTTCTCTAATGTTCTCCAATGTTCTCTAATCTCTAGTAACTTTTGGCGCTTCATTTGAACTATTAAAACTTGTTCAAGCTGCTCTTCATGCCTCCTTTGTGTAGAAGCTAGCTTGAGTAGATGCTTAATTCCCATCATTTTGATACCAAATTCAAATACAACACTCGTCAACAGGATTAGTGTGATTCGATATTAATATGAATAGAACCGAGGATCATTTTATTGAAACAAATTTGGTTCAAGAACACAAGCATGAAAACACAGAGAATGATATGAATTGCAACTCTAACAAATAGAAAGGATTGGTAGTGATAGGATTTTAGGGTTTGATTATCACTAGTAAGCTAGATAAGATTGCATGTTTTTGGAGAACCTAAAACAAGAGTTACTTTAAAAGGTTGAAGAAAAATCTCTCCAAAGTTTTCGATTAATCAATGACAATGATAAGCTAACTAATTACATCAATAAGAAAGTGTTTTATAGGCCTAAAAACCGTAAGAACTAGTCTTAAAAGGTAATAATATTTAAAAATAACAAAACTTTTGGGCAACTAAACTACGTGAGCGATGCTTGTCTAGTTTTGTGTCTGACACTAGTTAACGTTCTGGAACTTCTTCCGGACACAAACACAACACTAACAGGTGTCATATCTTGGAATACTAGTCCAACACAGTACCATATAGGTTCCTTGTTGCCTAATTCTCTAATATTCTCCAATCTCCAGCAACTTTTGGCGCTTTACATGAATTATTAGTAACCTTTCCAAGCCCCTCTTTATGCCTTCCTTGTGTAGAAGCTCATGTAGATCGAGTAGATGCTTGATTCCTATCAGTGGTGACTTTAGAATTAGCAGTTTGATAGAAAAAGGTTAAAATTGTGAATAGAACTAAGGAGAAATTTGTTTACTTGAGATTAGCATTGTTGGGTTTCCAAATCAGGGAATATAAGTGGTGACTTTAGAATTAGCAGTTTGATAGAAAAAAGTTAAAATTATGACAGTATAGAACTAAGGATAAATTTGTTTGCTTGAGATTATCATTTTTGGGTTTCCAAATCAGGGAATATGTCTGTTAGAAAACTCTTTATATTCAATAAAAATTGCCTCTCGTGATTATTAAGATCATTTGCCTCTTGCTGCAAATGGTTTTTTCTCTTGGTATGACACAACTTCAATATCTACAATCACACAATGGAAGTCTATGCCTTCTTCTTTTGACTTGTTGTCAGGGAACCATCAACTTATTTTGATTTTTGGGTTTCCTACAATTATGTATCATAACCTTGCTGCCTTCATATTCTTCAGTTCTGTCAATTGTCTCTTGAATATATTCTCTAGCACTATCTTAGTGCACTGGACAATCATTTTTGTCATTTGCAGGGCAACACATCTTTTAACAGATATGAGAAATACATTTGGCTCAAATGACTGCAAAATACTTTGCATTAATTCTTCTCGGGAAGGGCAGATGGAACATCAGGATAGCCCATGGTCTCTCTATGTATGTTACTTTCAAGCATTCTTATTCACCTTCTTGGAACGCATAATATCTTTTTTCTCTGTGCCATCATCATCTTTATCATTATCATCATCAGCTTCTTCTTCTTCTTCTTCTTCTTCTTCTTCTCTTCTTCGTCAGCTTCTTGTTCTTCTCCTTTTCTCTTTGATTATATGGTTCATGTTACCTCTATGATAGATATCTGACTCTTCTCCCGGTGAACATGTTGGTCGTTTCCTTAACATTGATGATATTAATGAGGTAAATTGTTTTTTCTGTTGTTAATTCCTCTTCTGAATTATATTTCAACTTTTTTGCATGTGATATTTATTTTTTTATTGTCCTGAGTTCATAAATCTGGGAACAGATAAAAGATCTGATGCAAGAAATATCGACCAAGCAAATTATTCCATACATGGAGCAAAAAGTTCGTGTGCTTAATCAACAGGTCATGATTTTAGGCACTTTATTCTTTTCTATTTTTCCCGTTTTGAAACATTTGCAATTGTCTTATATAATACACTACTTGTCTTCCCTTTATATATATGCATATACATACAAACATACATAAATATATGCGTATCTGATTTTTTCTTCCATTGTCTTCATCTTTGGTTTTTCTCATTCTCGACCATGTTTAGATTTCTGCCACAAGGAAAGGTTTTAGAAACCAGATTAAAAACTTATGGTGGAGAAAAGGAAAAGATGAACCAGCAGATTCTCCCAGTGGCCCCACGTATGTTGCACCTTATGTCCTATGACTGTCAATATCACAGCTTTTTACTCATTTTATTTTGTTTTTTTCTAATTTAGGTTTTGCATTTACTGTTGAAGGTATACCTTTAGCTCTAATGAGTCCCAGATTAGAATCCTTGGGGATTATGCCTTTATGCTACGTGATTATGAACTTGCATTGTCAAACTACCGGCTTATTTCCACAGATTATAAGCTTGATAAAGCTTGGAAGCGTTATGCTGGTGTGCAGGTAGCATCTGATCATTGAATTCTTTCTCTTAAGATTCCATTAATTTGGTCTTTTTGATAATGATTCTATATCAATATGCTCGATTTTAGATAATATAAGTAGCAGGTTTGGGGATTTGGCAGTCTCATATTATTAAATTTCTGTCTATACTATTTTGTTGTGACTAGCCATGTGATACGTGTGAATTGAAGGCTAGGTTATCAGAGGTTTCATGTTTTTCAATAAATTTGTTCCATTTTAGTAGTGTGCATGACATCAATGTTTTATGGATATGCTTGAATGTTTGACTTTTCAGCTTTGTGTTCTGTTGACTATATGTATTGTGGCATGTGAGAAATTCTTTACTTGAATTGTTATTTTGTTTTCTTATCTGTCTTATGTTTTTAGTTTCAGTCCTTCTTAAGGGTTTAGTATCCTACCTTGCCAATTATCTGGTCTAGAACATCGTTGATATTTTAATTTATTCCTGCAGGAAATGATGGGGCTTGCTTACTTCATGTTGGATCAATCAAGAAAGGATGCAGAGTATTGCATGGAAAATGCATTCAATACTTACCTGGTATGTGTAGATTGTTCTTGCCATGTCCTGTGGATTCTATATTTCAGTTAGTCTGCATAATATGTTTAACCATGTTGAATATGGCATTGCTTTAGAAAATTGGAGCTGCTGGTCAGCAAAATGCTACACGCTGTGGTCTTTGGTGGATTGAAATGCTAAAGACAAGAGATCAGTATAAAGAAGCTGCCACTGTTTACTTCCGTATTTGCAGTGAGGTGATGCCTATGCTATCTTGCAACCTGAAAGTGGTCAACAGTATGTTGTTTTCTGTTGCTGACAGGTTTCTTCTTGTAGGAACCGTTGCATTCAGCTGTTATGCTTGAGCAGGCATCTTATTGCTACTTGTTGTCCCAGCCTCCCATGCTACACAAGTACGGATTTCATCTTGTTCTCTCAGGTGATCTATATAGGAAATGTGATCAGGTACCCAACGTAGTTCAAGTTTCTTTCTATAATTATTATCCTATTGTTTTTTTTTCTGAAAATTTTCCTTTGTCCTAGATTAAACATGCAATTCGCACATATAGAAGTGCAACTTCTGTATATAAGGGAACCACATGGAGCTACATCAAGGATCATGTTCATTTCCATATAGGACAGTGAGTTATTTCAACCTGATTCGACTGGAGATTGCCTGATAATTTTTGAAAACACTTTGCATTTTAAATGTTTCTGAACCCCCAAAAAAAAAATTGGTGCAGGTGGTATGGTATACTTGGGATGTATGATGTTGCTGTGAAACATATGTTGGAAGTCCTTGCTTGTACGCATCAATCAAAGACAACACAGGAATTATTCCTAAGAGACTTTCTCCAAATTGTGCAGGTGACTTAGTTCTAACTGTTTCCATTCTTGCTTCTTGGATATTGTACATATGCCAACTTATGGTTAGCTCTTTGTATCATCAGATAAGAGCTCAATTATCATTTAATTTAGCTCATACTAGGAAAATGCAAGACTTGGATGTTTCATTTCCAGGCTCTAATTCATAAGTGGGTAAAGTACGATTGAAGTCTTCGTAGCTTCTTGTTTCTAGCAAAACTTCTCTGGATTTAGCTTCAAAGATTCATGTTGTTCGATAATTAGCATAATAGATCTATTGGATAGTATTTTATTATGTGATATTGCAAAATTGTGAGTGTGATGGCATAATTGAAAGTAAGGTCTTAGTACTAATCTCGTTTTCCAAAATTGGACAAAAATAATTTTAATTGCTAAGAGAATATAGAAAAATGGATGCAGTTTGCCTATAATCAAATTGGAGGATTCTCTAAAACTAAATTCGTACTACATCAAATTTTTATTGAAAATAGTAAAACTATAGGTCTTAATATGTTTGTATATGTACCACAGTATTTGCCTATGCCAACTTTTTCTTGATATATTGTGTGAAACGTTTTACAAGTGTATCTGTGGTCCATGCTGAACAATACACCTTAAAATCTTTTTAGACTACTAATATACGTGTCATCTTTGGTCCTCTCCATTAAGGTATATGATCTAATGATAGCTTTACAGAAAGCCAATCCCATATGTACTAAATACAAGATATTGTACTCAACTCAAGACTTCAAACTTATCAGGTTGGCTTTGGGGATGGATTCATATTTCAACTTAACAATAACCTTTGAGGTATATTAGACAGTGGACAATTTTTTCTGGTTTGAGCCAAAGGATTGTCTACAGCTTTGAGGAGATCTCCTTTGTTGTGATTTACTCCTTCACTGAATGAGTTCTTAGGGTAGATATAGAGAACTTTTTCCTAATATTTGTTCTTTTATAATTGATAAACTGCACCCAAGTCCACTCCAAAACGCACCTAAAGCCTAAAGCAGAGGACGATTGCTCAAGTCTTACAAAGAATATTAGGCTCTTAGTCATAGGTAACGTGGGATATTATCACGCTTAACACAAGTTTATGAGTTGCCTGTTCTTGATAGGAAGACCATGGTGCAAGTTTATCAAGGACTTGCTGGGAGCTTCAAGTCTTCATTCCCACATTTTATGTGCTCCTAGATCATGGACATTGCTATTGTTCTTAGTCCAGATGGTGAGCTAAGTTATCCTTCACATCATCTACTAGCAAAAGCATTGTTAGCCTTGGAATCGGAGAGTTCCAATGTTACAGTCCCGGGTTACGGATTAAGTTATGGGTCGGCTAGTATGTCTAGAGTGATTGGGGTTAAAAGGTTCTAGGGGATGACATGATGGTAACGACGCCCTATGGTGTTAGTTTGAGTGTTGAAGAAACTGAGAACTTTCTTGAGTTTAGAAGTACCCAAGAGGAGTTATGGAATTCTTGACTACCTTCTTTATTAGCTGAAACCCCTTAAATACAAGAATGGAAAACTAACTCCCTAATACTAGAAAAGGAAATGGAAAGTGGAGACTAAAATGTGAAAATGGAGGCTAACCTCCTAACAAACTATGAAACATGTGGGAAATATGACTAAACTTATTTCAGCTTGATGGCTTGCCCTAAATTTGCCATGTGTGAATCTGTTGTAGACTTTAGGACTGCTAATATCCAATGCTGTAATAAAGACGTGATTAAACTTCTCAAGCAACATGCTGAATCTACTGGTAACCCCTTGTGGGGGCTTGGTGGTCTTCATGATGCACCCAGTTATGATTAGTTTCTGCACTTGAACAGTGGATTTTTTTTTCTTTCCTGGTATTCAAGCCAACTGTTGTCTCATGGAAATGTTTGCTCCTTTCCTAACTGCCCTCAGTGGCCCTCTTGTATCCGTGTAGTGCTTCTGAATTAACACTGGTTTCTACAACACTGCCAACAGAGATGGCTATGAAGCAGTTGTACAGATGCTTGCTAGTGATTCATGCAAAATGATCTTACCAGAAACTGAAATCTGGTGTGTCTGCATGCTGTAGGTGGCCTACAACGCTGGCCTCTGTGGGAGGTCCAGCGTTGAGTGATTCTGATACCATAATAGAATTGGCCTTACTCCACCTCAAAAGGCATCTTAAGTGGAGGGGAGTTGCCCAAGCCTTATAAGGCTAATTAGGCTTTTGCTCTTAGTTGATGTTGGATATCAACAAACTTAAGAATAATTATGCTTTCTGATGTAGGAATGAACATTTGGTGATCTCTTGATTGTACTTGTTGAGATTCTACCAAGACCAAGCATGGAAAGAAATGTTCTTTTCTTTTTTGCATTAGACGTTTTACTGGAACCATATATACAGACCCAATTCTTATCATTTCATAACTAACTAATGTTTTTAATTTAGTTTCACATCATTCATCAGCATGAGCAAGGAAATTTGTTTTCTGCCTTTCTGGTGACATCTTTTCTAAAATCAAGTTTATTGTGCCTGGAAAATGCAGAATACGGGGAAAATGTTTGAAGTATTGGGACTTCAGTTACCTGTTATCAAAACCTCGTCGCTTAAGGTTATTTATGAAGACCATCGAACATATGCATCGGCTACAGCAGTAAGTTGAATTTAATCTTATGTTTTTGTTTAGTTGCAATTCAAACTATGGGAATTGTATGAACCAGTACTCTCCCTGTTTATCTTTTACTTTTTTGTGTTCATATCCATTAGGTTAATTGACAACAATAAATGTTATTGCATTTTCTTAGGAGGGAATGCAGTAAATTATTGGTTCAATTTCTTATGGTTGACATATGCACTTTTTGTTAAGAAATAGCGTGAATGTCATCTGATGATGTGAATGGAAGCAAAACAATAAATGTGATTGCATTATCTTAGGAGGGAATGCAGTAAATTATTGGCTCAATTTCTTATGGTTGGACGTGCACTTTTTGTTAAGAAATAACGTGAATGTCATCTGGTGATGTGAATGGAAGCAAAGTAGTAACAAGTTCTGTACTTTCATGTAATTTTCCTTTTGCAAAGCCATATGCTTTACACTTATGTTGTTAGTACTAATTACCAATTCTTTAATGAAATAGTCCAGGAAAAATTCTTTAGATATTAGTTGTAGCCGATAGTAAGTTTCCTTCCAACTTTGCAGGCTAGTGTTACAGAAAGCTTTTGGCGTTCATTGGAGGAGGATATAGTTCCATCATTGCCTGCATCGAGGACTAACTGGTTGGAAGTACAATCAAAGCTTCTACCAAAATTGTATAAAGAATCCAACATTTGTGTGGCTGGCGGTATGTACATTGCATGTAACGTTGTGCAATGTGTGTAACATAGTTATTAGTTAATCTTAATCTATATTACACGAGGTGTAGATCCCTTTGGAAGAGAGGAACTTTGTGATAATGAGCACCCGTATTTATGTTTTTTCATGGGTCTCTGCAGAAGCGATTAAGGTTGATATTGAATTTGAGAACCCCCTGAAAATACCCATTTCAATTTCTGACGTTTCTCTGGTATGCGAGCATTCTGCAAGTTTAGATGCAGTAAAACCCAGTGAGTATACTTGAGTCTCTGTAGATGTTTGTTTAATGTTTTGTGGTGTATTTAGTTGGCAAAGTTCTTAATAGATTTTTGTGACAATGATGCAGATGCAAACGATCCTACTGAACCTTTGGAAGATGTAGATAAAAAGTTGGGGTATGTATTTGAATATTTCATCATATCTTTCCCGTAGACTTTCTTTTTATGTGGGATTCTCTTTTTATTTGTTTCTGTTTCTTTTTATCTACATTCAATCATTAAATTTATGTTTTGCTTTATGCCTTGCAGGGAAACGAGCTCCAGCATTTCTCAATTTACTTGTTCAGAGGTCAACTTGTCATTGGAAGGGGGTGAAAGCAATTTGGTGAGTCCCTGGAACAAATTAGTTGAGAGACTTTTTCCTGTTTGACGGAGTTAAGAGTTTTTTATTAGGTTTTACATGTAGGTTACCATTGTGATAAATCTTAGCATGAAAGTGAATTAATTGAGTAGTGTGATACTTGGTCCTTTTGTTGCTAATTTTGCCGCCCAAATTATCATGCATACGTTTACCTCCATCTGGTATTTTATGTCATTCGTAGTTGCATTTGGCTCGTACTTGTTCTGTACATGTGAAATGATGGAAATCTAGTATAAAAATATTTGTTGGTTTATACTTTGAACCTTTATTCATCGAGATTTAGATTAAGACACTCCAAAGATTGGTTAACATGTACAAGTTCGTTAATCAGGTGCTTACTCGTAATTCTTTGATAAAAATATTGAAAAAGTGATTGCTCTGTTGTGTGAGCTGTGTAAAAAGGCATTGATTTTGATAATACATGATCATGTATGCTTGAATCTGTGAATTCTTCTGATCTCTCTTCTTTCCATTTTTTGGAAAGAAGTAATAAAAGTGAATCCTTCGTGTTAAGTAACCAGAAAATCTGTTAAAACCAGTTGGCATTTGGAAAAGTTAGTGATAGTTGACATATCACACTTTCATGTACCTTAGCAAAATAACTTATTGGTAAGCAATCCGTTACTTAACTCCTTGTCATGATTTGTGTCTGTTCACATCTACTTTCTTTTGAGTTCTGGGCATTAACAATCTCATTTTCCTTTTCAGGTCCAACTATCAGTTACTCCAAAAATTGAAGGCATTCTGAACATTGTTGGTGTTAGATGGAAGTTGTCGAGATCTGTGGTCGGTTTCTACAACTTTGACGGCAATGTGAAGAAGAAAAGTTCCAAAGGAAGGAGAAAAACTATGGTTTCATTTAATGGTGACCTGAAGTTTGTAGTGATCAAGGTGGGTTATGATTATTCTTCCCCTTATCCTTTTCTCTTCCCCAAACAAATTGAACTATGAAAAAATTGCGCTAATTCAATATAGACTCAGTTGGAGAAATTTCTTCTTAGTCTACATTCATTCCTGTCCAGAGTCTACCCAAGCTTGAAGGCTTGATATCTGCTCTACCCGAAAAGCTATATGCAGGAAATTTACGTCATCTTGTTTTGGAGTTGAAAAACCAGTCAGAGATTTCTGTTAAGGTATTCTTTTTCTCCCTCCCAGTGCCTTGCTCTCTCTGTCAATTTTCTGGATGTCCTAGCGACCCTTAATTTTGGGTAACATGCATTTATCTCCCAGCTAGGTGTTGTGCAATCTCTCAATTGCTAAGAATCATACCAGAGTTGCCTTTTAGGCAGCTGTTCTGATGATTTGAGTGCTCTACTGTTGATTTAACAGTCTAAGTGAAAAGTTTGTCAAAGCATTATCCTGGCATATCTATAAGTTACTTTGCCTATTTATCTGTGTGTGAGATGCATTGGTGAACATTTCTGATTTATGATATTCATGGCAGAACCTGAAGATAAAGGTCAGTCAACCTAGATTTCTTAGTATTGGGCGCCGAGAAGATTTGAATGTAGACATTCCTTCTTCCTTAGAAAAGAAGGGAAATATTGAACAAAAGGGTGTAAGCACTAATCAGAAGAATGTTTCTCATGGTGTTTTTCATTTTCCAGAGGTCAGTGCTGCAAGCCATCTGTGTTTTTGCATTTTTCCTTTCCTATGGGTGGGAGAAGGGCCATGTGGGGTGGGTAGCGGGTATTATATCCAGCCATTTTCTCTCTTAAGATTACCTCTGCAATGAATATCAGGACGTATCAATACAAGCGGAAGCACCCTTTTCATGGCCTCTTTGGTTTCGAGCTGCAGTCCCTGGAAACTTTTCTTTGCATATAGTTATATACTATGAGATGGGAGATGCATCAAGTGGCATGAAATACCGCACTCTACGCATGCATTATAATCTTCAGGTATGCAATTGAGTATCTGCATGAATATTCTTGGGTTGTTTCTTCATTTGCTTGATAGGAAGCTTGGGCTCAGATCAAACTTCTGGAGTATAATCCACAAAAATCAATTGATTTACTGGAATGTAGGTAGATGCTATCCTGAATAAATCTGGCACATATCCTTGGTGCTGGGTCTATGGCAGCATTAGATTTCTCCTATATAAATCTTGTGAGATTGATGCACTTAGTATTTTTGTTCACTCTTGTTATCAAGAATTACATTGATGCATACAATCCTTGATCTGTGGAACAGTAAGAAGATATTTTTTGGATGATGTTATATTTAATTCAACCAATTTCACTTACAAAAATCACTATGCGCGAAAATTATTATGTGATAGGTATTACCATCAGTGGACGTATCATTTAGGATTGGTCCTTGCCCATCAAGATTGCATGACTTCCTTGTCCGCATGGACATTGTCAATAAAACAAGCTCCGAGAGTTTCCAACTTAATCAGTTGTCATCTGTTGGACACCAATGGGAAATTTCACTACTTCAACCTGTCGAAACCATCTTCCCATCACAATCTTTGATTCCTGGCCAGGCATTGTCATGTTTCTTTATGCTCAAGGTTGGTATAAGAACTTGCACTCCCAAATTAGCATTGCTCAGTTTGTTGGTTGATGCACTACCCTTCCCTACTGTTATAGTTAAAAGTGAAGACCCCATACTGTTTGATGCTTTGACGTGTTATATCAATTTTATTATTATACTCTGCCATGAATAGCGCTAAATTTTCAATTTCACAATTCCTACCTCCTAGATGTATTTGTTCTGCTTTTTGCTACATGTGTTGATGTGCAGGACTTCATGTCATTTGATCATGTAATAAATGGTTTAGAATACTGGCAGATTTGTGCAATAATTTTATCTATAATTTCATATTTTGCTTAAACTAAACTGATAATACCTTGTATTATTCTGGTAGAGTTGTCAAAAATCATTAGGAACTGAAGAAAATCTCTCTTCTGGTTCTGCTCTCCCTGGACATGATGTAAGGCTGGTTTCTGAGAGTAGCAATGCAGTGCTTTTTGATATATCTTGCTCACCTTTGGCTGATTTCCATGCTTGTGAAAGATTGCAGAACAGAATGTCTATTCAGGTCAGTAATCTGATGTGATCACTGTCCTTGTTGGCTTTTGTTATTGCCTTCACACTGTCATTTTGACACCACCAACGTCACTGTATTGGTCAATTTCCTGCAAACTTTAAATCATCTATAACTGTGAAATCCCAATTTAAAACGTGCATGTACGCGTCTTATTTGTTGGGGAATTGATTTATGAAAAGTTGGTGGTTTGTCATTTGTTGTAATTGAATTATACTTTTCTGTTTTTCATTTACTTGTATTCTGCTGTTCTGGAGGCTATTTTTGCTTATAGTTTTTGCGTGTATCAGGATGCTTCAGATGAAGTGGACTTCATTTTGATATCTCGACAGTTGAAAGGTGAAAGTGAGCATGGAATATCAGAACCACCTCATCTCTTTTCCCATCACGCATGTCACTGCAGGTAAGATTTGTAAAAGCATTGAGCATTGGAGTACTATTCTGTATTCCATCTTTTTGTTGACCTAAAGTTGTTTGTCTTCAGTACTGCAAGAACAAGCCCGATATCATGGATAATAGATGGTCCTCGTCTCAGACAACATGACTTTTCTTCATCATTCTGCGAAATAAACTTAAGGATGACAATTTACAACTCATCTCATAGCATTGCATCTGTTACCATGAATAGCATTGATTCTACTGCTGAAAATGGTGAATCGAGTGATACCAGTGCAGTTATTTCTGGAAGCCAAGCAGGGTGGTATGATGTGTCTCCGGTGGATGGCATCAAGGTCACTTCCGATGGTCTTGGACGAACTGGAGACCCAGTCTCACCAGAAAGTGTCTCTCCATTCATTTGGTGTAGCTCAAGCTCTGTAAGGATGCAACTTGAGCCAATGTCATCGACTGAAGTTCCTCTTAAGATTTGCGTATTCTCCCCTGGTACATATGATCTATCAAACTATGTTCTGAATTGGAATATTCGGCCAATTAACAGTAGTCAAGAAGATTCGTACAAAAGACGTTCTTCCGGGAGAAGCCCAGGATACCCATACTATGTCACTGTCCTCCAATCTGATTGAGATTCTTACTTGCCAGCCTTCCTTCCACACGTCAGATAAGTTTGTCTAGACTGTGGTACATTTTGTAACTTACGCTTGTAAAGTATTTTTAAATGTATTTGTTACTTTCCTTTAGAAGAATAGAAATGAAGAAAAGGCCTTAGTGAAGTAAGATTAAATGTATTTGTTACTTTCCTTTAGAAGAATAGGAATGAAGAAAAGGCCTTAGTGAAGTAAGAAACAAACTCCATTACTATTTTTGTCCTTGGAAGAATAATAGGGAAAAAGAAAAGTGAATTAGATCACTGACCACGTTTTTGTGATGGAAATATTTTAACCATTCTTTGCCAAATTTGAGTTGTTTTCTTCATATGCCTCTTGATTACTAAACGAATAGTGACAATTGTGTTCAATGTTTCTTAAGTTGATATTTCCTTTACGGGGTTTTTGGAATGATATGAATTGCTGCAAAGGAAATATCAACTTAAGAAACATTAGCATTGAATTCAATTCAAGTGTTTGGAAATATAAAAAAATGGATGGGTTTACTTCATACCTAATCATTCTTTATAAATTGAATTTACCTGAAAAAGTATCGAAATTGAATTTCGAACTGAGACTTCAATTTTTCTTTTTAACATTGAAAATATCCTTTCAATAATACCGATCTAATCTTACCATATATCTCTTCACTTTAAGTCGCTCCTCTCTCCAAGAAACGGAGCAACAATATCTTCTCCATGAATTAGCACTTCCTATCATATCCAAGTTTTCCCTTTTCCTTGTTTATGAGTGTCTTTTTTTTTCGTTTTTTTGTCTATGATTATAGTTCTCTTTTAAGCTTCCAAATTATAATAGTTTTCTATTATCTTCATTATTCGGTTTAGCCTAATGTCGTTTGTAATCAATTTTTTCTTTACATTTTAATAATGAATTTTTTATATGATATTACTTATAATGAAAGTGATATTTATAACTTAGCTTTATATAAGTGTGAATATTTATTATTTAATAAGATTATGTTTTAGTCAAGGATAAAAATGTCATATGAAATAATTAAATCCATTTTGATTGTGTTCCAAACAGTATAATTGAATTCAATTCTAATCTTACTGGGTTTGTTCCAAATAATGTAAATTGAATTCAATTCAATCTCATTAATGTAATTGAATCCAATTCGTTAATGAATCCAATTCAAAAGTTTCCATTTCAATTCAATTCAATATGTCCATCTTTTTTTCTTTTTTCTTTTTTTGTGTTCCTAGATGTCAATAAATATTCCAAAATTGCCACAATGTAATCTTAAAACCTTGAATATTGAAGTGCCGAGATTTGTTTCTTTGATGAGGCCTCACGTTCGAAGAAAGAAAATCACATATTTTGGTTTTGCCTTGCATTAAAATAGGCCAGAAGGTTATGTATTATCGATTGGGTGATTTCCATGATCAGAAATTTCCTCACAGAATCCACTAACGTGATTAACAACGTTGCTATTTGAAAAACGTATCATTCTTGATTACTTACATGGTTTCTGGTATGCGAGTCACCTCATCATCTATTTAACAATCATTCATTAATCAATTTTATTGTTAATACTTGATGCACATCCGTGAAGAGGGCTCTAAAATCACATTGACCAAGCTTTTTCTATAAATGATTGGTTTAACAAAGAGCTCCTAGTTTACGCCTCTAATGGAAAACGCAACTCTGCTAACTAGTCAGTTAATTCTTACGCTTTCCGTTTCTTTTCAATTAATGCATGCAATTAGATTGAGGGCAAGTTGCGCGGTGGTTAAGCAGCTGAAATCTTCTGTCTCCCTTCTTCTGGCGCTACCTTGTCTTCTTTTGATCCAAGCCATTTATTTATATGGGCCCCACATAAATAGATAGTTTGGATCAAAAGAGGACAGGATTGGGCCAAAATAAGAGGCCAGAGGATCTGGTCCATGGTTAAGATTCATTTCACAAGTCAAATTATATTATATGTAAATTCACCTCAACGTTGGGAATTGGGTGAGAAACATTTTGAGCTGCGCAAGTAAGATCTTTGCATGAGTAGGAGGTTCTTTATATTATGATTACCATTCCAAAATGTCTTGTGAATAGAAGTGGAGGATCGAGCTGGAGCAGAACATGTATGTGTAGAGAGTTGAGAAGGAAGACTAGGAATATCGTTTGTCATTTATAGCAGGGAGAAATGATAGAATTTAAGAGTGGAAGTAGGAGATAAAGGGGATGGTAACGTTTTCGTCATCATCATCAAAATCTAAAGCCTGGGTCTAGAAAGGTCCGATAGTACTCATCCTTATCCCAACCTAGTAAAGAAGTTGTTTCTAATAGATTCACGTGCAATGCGTCATGAAAATATTACAAAATTATAAATGGATATGTGTACATATACAAAAAAAATAGAATAAGTGAATAATTAAATCAAATAAACATAAAAAGGTAATAAAATAATTAAATGAAAAATTACAAAAAATACAAAAATATAAAAATAATAAAGAGAAACAACTAAAAAACATATAGATAGGCAATACAAAATAACGTATGTACAAAACATGTCAATGATTAACAATAAATGATAAGATAAAAATACAAACCAGAAAAAAAAAAAAAAAAAACCATACAGGAGCAACTCTGACTAAGCCTGTCACTACATTAATTACGCTAAGTAAGAAACTAACTAGAAGGTAAGTACTACGCAGTAAATGCAAAAGATAGAGTTTAATCTAACCTACAAGAATGCGAATGTCCTCTTTAAGAAAAAATCTTATACAACTAATATATAACTTGAAACCCTTCCTCAAATGGAGGAATAAATGTTTTTTATTCCCCACTAGGAAATAATATCATGAAATTTGAAATGTTTAACCCCTACATTAGAACATTAGCTAGTTGGCTCTCTTACGGAATATATGACATATATACGAGCCCTTTTTTTAATTTCATCAAATCAATCTCAATATGCTTTATCTTATCATGTTAGATAGGATTATGAACAATATTGATGACTGATTTATTGTCACGGTAGAATTTCATAACAACTTCTCACTTTCAAGTCATCTAAAAATAATTTTCAACCACAACAACTTGCATAAGCCATAAACAAATGCTATAAACTCTAATTCTATTGATGATCTACCTACAACATTTTCTTTCTTTCTTCTCCAAGTTACCTAAAGTTTCTATAAGGAAAGTATAGTAACCTATGGTTGATATTTAGTCCACTATGGATCTTGCACGAATGTACATTAGTATAAGTTCCTGGGCTGAGATAATCATTCCTCTGAAACAAAATTCTTTTTTTTAGATTGCCTTTAGAAAGAATTTAAGATTTCAAAGAATATTTTTTGCAATTGCTTGTTTAAAAATGTACAAAGAGTCAATTATATACATATTACTCTAACAACTGAAAGAAAAACAAAAATAATGAGATCTCATGATCATAGGATATTCTAAGGACAATCAAAACTCATGATTATATGATATCCTAACTAAGTAAGAAATTGAAAAATGATATAAAATCCTAAAATAATCATGTTGTTCCATACTTCCCCTCAAGCTAGTGAATATGTATTCTCTACTCTTAACTTAGATAAGGTATTCTCAAAACTTGAACTACTTAACCCTTAGTAAGTACATTAGTAAAATGACCCTTTGTAGCCAGATAAGGTGTGCAATCAAACCACTCTCTAATTTTTCTTTTATGCAATTTTTGTAAACTTCAATGTGCTTCGTACAATTAATATTGTACTAGGTTATCAGCTATAATGATCACAAATTTATTATCACAATAGAGTTTCATTGGGGCATCCTACTTAATCTTCAAGTCTTCTAAGATCATTTTTTAACTAAAGTAATTCGTACATACCTTTATCTATTGCTAAAAAAAATTACCTAGATTATGCTACCACATTCTACTTCTTACTTCTCCATGTTACAAGGTTCTCAAGAAGAAAGGTGTAATATTCCAAAGTTGATCTCCTTCCAACAATCGATTTTGAATAATTAGCATCAGTATATGCCTCGAATACTAGACGTCCATTTCTCTAAAACAAAATATCTTTTCCTGGTGTCCATTTGAGATATTGTAATACTCAATGAGTTGCCTATAAATGAGCTTCTTTTGGACTGTGTATGAACTGACTTATCACACTCACTACATATGTTATATTTGACAATATGTCAAACATATAAATAAGCCTCCCTATAAGGTGTTGAAACATTTTTCTGTCTACTGCATCATCCTCGTCTACTTTTCCAAGTTTAATGTTTAAGTTTATCGGAGTATTTGGTCATTTGCAAGCTATCTTACCTGTTTCTCTTAGGAAATCAATAACGTACTTTTATTGAGAGATAATAATACTTTTCCTAGAATAAGCTACTCCAATGTTGAAGAAATATCTTTGCCTTGCTAAATCCTTAATCTTAAACTCCTAAGTCAAACATTGACTTAGATACTGTTTTTCCTTGTCTTATGTCATCATGATACAATAAAAATGTTATGATTCTCCTTGAAGGTGAATGTGTAGTAAACAACTTATAATGTAGGGACCCAGGAGAGCCCTCCGAGTATGCATTGGCGACCCTACCGGGGTGGGTTTCCTCTCGGTATTGTCCTCTTTGGTACTTGGATGAGTCACCACTCAAACCCAAGACCTCAAGGTTTTGTTGATTTCGAAACCACGCCTCTTACCATTGAGCCAACTATCGGGGAATTGGAAATAGAGCCAATTTGCGAGTAAATGATATTTATAAATGGGGATTAAGCACTGTTAGTAGAAACATAAGGAACAATCGAAGATCTATGTTCTAGTAAGAGTACATCGAAAGAACAACTGTTGGTAAGGAATGTAAAACCGAGTGATTATATGTTGGAATTGCCAACAGACTTGACTGTTGGTGACAAGTGTAAAGCTGATATTTGGAGTTCATGGGGACATGAGATTGATATATAGTTCAAATTAATTTCGGGCATAACAATCGTTATATTGGTGACACCATTCGAATAGTGTATAAGGTGTCATACAACAAAAAGGAGTTGTTCACCCCTCTATTGAAGTGAACAGGGTCCAAAAAACAAAAGGTTGAAGACCATGATTGACTTGAGATAATGTTGGTAAGTGAAATGAATCTGTAATAGGGGCTAAGTGATCCAAGTTAATGACAAATGAGTTGAGTTGATTGACATTGAGGTTATGGAATCTCATGAGAACAGTAGTTTAACACTAAAGACTCATAAGCGAAAGATGAAATATTCCGAAGAGTATCACCTCAGCCAAGATGCACTTAGATGGAGATAAAGGAGTAAATAGGGGAAACTAAATTCGACATAAATTGGTCTATATGCAACTATGGTGTGAATAGAACTATGGATTGGTGAGACGGTATAAAACATAAAAGATGTTTCGGATTCACACAGTGTTACATGGATAGGATTCGGAAATATTGTTATGATTCGACATATATGTGTTATTGATGCCGAGAGTGAAGCATTATGAGCAATCATGAGGAAACAGTTAAGACAGTGTGGTATTTGAAGAAAGTAAAGGGGCGATTGATTGCATTGACTATAGTTAATTGACAGAAATTATTCGAATAATGAAGTAAATGGGAAACAGAGAAGTAATGAACAAAACAATTCCCCTGCCTTTCTGATCATTTATATAAGAATTTTGGCGAAATTTTTATTAGGAGGGGGGAATTGTAACATCCCACCCCCGATGGGGAGGGTAGAACAGTAATTTGGAAAGGGCTAGGAGTGATTAGTATTGTGTTGAAATATTTATGCATACCATTACTGGTGAATAGTGAAATTTGCACATGAAAATGACTGTATATGCATTCATGACATTTTCCGGTATACGTGCCTAAATGTAATTTTTGTGGAAGAATATGAATTCGTGCTTGAAAAATTATTTGGAGTGGACTGTTATGTGTTTTGCATTTTTGGGCAA
>JANKOD010000005.1:28928795-28946019 GCA_026284645.1 Erythroxylum acuminatum | reverse complement strand
CGAAGTGGCAGAGAGAAGAAATCAGTCTCAATGATTTCTTCTCTCTGCCACTTCGAGACTGGATCCTAACAAACCTCCAACATCACCGCCTCCTTCTGGGCCTTGGGCGATTATTTTTGGAACGACTTGTTAGTTCCTCTGGATATGGCGAAAGAAGTCTTTATTTGATCATCAATTCACTTGGCCTTCATCTCTTGATTTTCTCATTTTGTCTTATGCAGATCAACTTCGCTTGTCTTCTGAGAGGCGCAGCCGAACTGACACAAGACTCCGCCTCCGCCAAGAGCTACTCTCATCAGTTGGAGCAAGCCGCCATCGGGATGGATCAAATTAAATTCAGATGGGGCCAGTAATCGGGCGAAATTCACAGCTACAGCAGGTGGCATCATACGTGACAGTAGAGGCAATTGGCTTGGAGGCCTCACTCAAAATCTCGAATGGTGCGCTCCGTTGTCTGTTGAACTCTGGGGGTCTTTACAGGCCTTTCACTCGCTTGGGGATTGGGCTTCTGCCACATAGAGCTGGAAGTGGATTCGTTCGCGGTACATACCCTCCTCTCTTCCTCGGCCAACCATATATAGGTGCTCAACCCTATTGTAGCAGGCATTCACGAACTGTTTACCCGAAACTGGTCTATTGTTCATCGGCATGTATATCGAGAGAGCAACAGCTGTGTTGACTGGCTTGCCACTCAAGCTGAACATTTTGCTGTTGGTATAACTTATTTTGATCTTGCACCTATCGGGTACCAACATATCCTATTTAAGGATATGTCAGGGATCTGTCTCCCAAACTTACTTTGTAATCTGTTCGGACAATTTTTCTTTAAACAAAAAAAGGAAAGAATTCCTAGCACTAGTTATGGGCCTTATGGCTGTTAAACACTGGTTATATTAGGAAGGCATTTAATGATTAAGACAAATCATTACAGCCTGAAATATCTTATGGACCAAAAATATTTTTTTTTAAACCATACCATTCCAACAGACTTGGCTTCCGAATCTCATTGGATTTGATTTCTCAATCTGGGCACTGACAACTCAGCTGTTGATGCATTATCTCGTGTCAATAGCTCTGAATTATTCACTCTTTCAGTTTCACAAATACAAACGAATCTGTTTCAAGAAATTCAGCAGAGTTGGATAGGGTAATTCAAGGAATCCCTAAACTTATACTTGGAACAACGGATACTTTCATCAGGAAGACTGATTGGTAGTAAGCAATTCATTAACTTTGAAACAAAAGCTCATTAGTTATATAATTTTATAAAATGTATAACTTTTGGATTTTAGTAGTCATCAAATGAGATTTAGTATTTACTATTGACATGATTTATTACAAGTAGTCTGGAAACCCATCCAATTGGAACCTTACACAGAAGGGGTTTGATTAGTAATTCCAAATCATTACGACCAACTTTGCTTAAAAGGTATGTGTTTTGAAACAGACGACTAATTTCCCACGACATCGCAGTAAAGCTAAACGCGTTTCAAATATACCATATCCATTTCAGCTGACCCCGTCCTTCTCTTCTAGCTCTAGGATGTTTCCATGCACTACGGTCCTTAAACGAAAAGTCAATATCAACTGCTTGTTTCATGTCTTTCCCTCCCCATCTTCTTTATAACGCAAACAATAGAAGAGTTAGTTGAACCAAAGTCACCTCCGTCTAACCTATTTCACCATTCCTATCTCCATCTCTTCTGAACCCTCTTTGTGAATCAAAATCTCATCTTTCCGGTTGTTAGAAGATGAATGATCTATTCTCACGTTCTTTCTCTCGCTTCCGCAGCGAGGAAGCCTCCCCGGACCACCCCCACCATGTGATCCAGATGTCAGAGACCGCTCCCTCCACCGGCGGAGTCAACCTGGACAAGTTCTTCGAGGACGTGGAGTCGGTCAAAGACGAGCTCCGAGAGCTTGAGAGGATTAACCAAAACCTTCAGTCGTCTCACGAGCAAAGCAAAACACTCCACCATGCCAAAGCTGTCAAGGAATTACGTTCTCGTATGGACGCTGATGTGGCCTTGGCGTTGAAGAAAGCTAAGCTCATCAAGGTCCGCCTGGAGGCTCTGGACCGTTCTAATGCTGCCAACCGGAACGTGCCAGGTTGTGGACCTGGGTCGTCGTCGGATCGAACCAGGACTTCTGTGGTCAATGGGTTGAGGAAGAAGTTGAAGGATTCTATGGAGAGTTTTAACTCCTTGAGAGAGACAATATCTGGAGAGTATAGGGAGACAGTTCAGAGGAGATATTTCACCGTCACCGGAGAGAATCCTGATGAGAAGACTCTCGATCGCTTGATCTCTACAGGTTCGTTGATTAATTCTCACCGGTCATGAAGTTGACTTTGCTTTTGGGGTTTAATTTGATTATTTAGATAGTTTAATTAGAAATTTTGAAGGGGAACTGAATCGGGGTCAACGTTAGATCGCAAAGAATTTTTAGTTATTTGAGGGAGGAAATAAACGTGGAGAACTGCAAATGGGGATTCCGATTTCAATGCCTTAAGGAATTCTTGGAATTTGGAGTTCAAAAGCCTGCAACTTTGGAAAATTTTGGGATTTGTTTGATAAATTATTGAGAGTGGTTATTAATATATGCAGGTGAAAGTGAGACTTTTCTGCAGAAAGCAATCCAAGACCAGGGCAGGGGCAGGATTTTGGATACAATTAATGAGATTCAAGAAAGACATGATGCTGTGAAAGAGATGGAGAAGAATCTAAAGGAGCTGCATCAAGTGTTTTTGGACATGGCTGTGTTGGTGCAAGCTCAAGGTGAACAACTGGATGACATTGAAAGCAACATGCAGCGAGCTAGTTCATTTGTCAGAGGCGGGACTGAACGTTTGCAGACTGCTAGAAAGTACCAGAAAAATACCCGGAAGTGGACTTGCTATGCAATTATCATTTTGCTGGTGATCATCTTATTTGTTGTGCTATTTACTGTTAAGCCATGGCAAAACAATGGTGGCGGTGGCGGTGGCAGTCAGCCGGCTGTCTCTCAATCCCCTCCACCACCTGCCCAACCTTCCCCACCAGCGTAGACCTATTGGGTTTGTAGGCTTATATATTTACTGTACAAGAATGCAAATCAGTTTTGCTTATAGTGAGTTTGATGGCTGAGCATTTGCTTTTCTTGACTGATTCTTTGTTATTAAGATGAGTTTTAAGGCATGTAAGAGTTGGATATAGTTTTATAGCAATTCATGGAGATGAGAGCTTTCCGTGTTTATGTATGTTAATATACCTCCAGAGGAAAGCAGGTAAAATGGCATTTGCTGTGATCCCCCTCCAATGTAAGCACAACCATGCAAGTAATGCTCTTAATTCTTTTATTTAATTCCGTCCCAGCGAAATGCTTGTACACACATTGTTTCTGCAAATCATGTCCCTGCATGCATATTAATAAGTTTCAGAAGGAAACATGGTTGATGTCCAAGTTGCAGATATTATTTTGCCTCGTCAGCCCTGTCCCTACTGATGCATGTTTGGATGTATTTGGCTTTAAGTTTCCTTCAACAAAGGTGGCTTCCAACGGCTACACTTGGCAATTTGGAGCATAAAGAAAACAAATGAAGGATAAATTATTGGAGTCTCCTTCAGGGAGCCACATTACTCCAATTTGGAGTTCCATAACTTGGAAAACTGTAAACATATAAGTTTTGCAGGTTAAGTCTTGTTTAAGCAAAACAGAGAAAAGCAGCAGAATCCATAGCTTGTGCATCGTGATTTGGCAGATTTCTGCACAAAATCAAAACCATAGATCATTTCAATCAATCACAAGTTATTCATCCTGGTGGGTAAATGATAACGACATTCCCATCAATATTAGGTAATACTTTAAAGGTATGAGCAGACTTTCATTGACGCAGTCAATCCATCATTGTTGAAGATAGAAAAATGGGACAGCTACTCTGTTTACGTAAATGTGGCACATTTATATGGATTCACATAAATGTGTGGTTACACAGAGCTGGAACCAAAAAAAAACGACATTGAGACAAATGGAAATTGATAATATGTTTGTCACAGTGCTGAAATAATTACTCAAAATTATAAATCATCAATTCGTCTGATTTTTATCATAAGACAGAGGCTGAGTCCAGTTCTGAGTTCGACCAGTTCTGAATCATTTTCATTTCTTTGTAATTTAACTTACAAGAAAGAAAAATCAGTATAGTTTTCCACACCTGTTATTACCATCACCAGCATCCAAGTACGGTACGGTGCCCAATAAGCAACAAAAGCCCATATATGACAGCAAGGGACTCAACCCAATCGATTGCTGTTCTTAGGGTCTAAAGCATTTGGATTTAATCCTCCATTCTCTTCTTCCGCTCCCTGCGCTATGGGGACTCTCAGAATGATAGGCAAGTGTATCACTTGAAACTTAACAATTACCTATTTTAAGATTCTTTGACTGACAATATCACATCAAAGTACCTGTCTCTAACAATCGTTTCATTTCCATTTTTGGTCTCTCAAAGCAGATGTAGCTGTAAACTTCACAGGTCAGTCAGGCATTTCATCGAACAATTTTGTTCATAACCTTTACTCCTCTAACCCATTTCTCTTTTATTTTCTTCTCATCCAACTGAGAAATGGGTTTTCAAATTTATGCAGATGGTATGTTCAAAGGAATTTACAACGGCAAGCAACACCATGTAGCTGATATAGCTACTGTGCTAAGACGAGCTTGGAGTGCTGGTGTAGATCGAATCATCGTACGTATTTACAAATTGATACCCTTTTTAGCAGTTGTTCATTGTTGGCCTATGAAGAGACACTGATGGGGTCGGTGAAGTTTAAGTGTTGAATGTTATGAGACAATTGTCAGATTGCTTGATGAAAATGTAAAAGGATTTGCTTTGTAAACTTGTGTCAATCTTTTCCTAGTTTTATATGTAATATCTATTGGTTTATGGATGCAGGTGACTGGTGGATCCCTTGAGGAGTCAAAGGAAGCGCTGGCCATAGCTGAGACAGATGGTTTGTCCATAGTTAGTTTTCGTTAGAGCACGATGCATTCTCTTCTCTGTTTTCAGTAGTGTTGAGTAGGGGGTGTTGTTTATTCAAGTAAGTTCTTTGGCGCAGGAAGACTTTTCTGTACAGTTGGAGTACACCCCACAAGATGCAAGGTCTGGCGGTTTCTTTCCTAAAGTTTCTACTTTTGGAAAATTTAATATGTTGTGTTCCAATTATGGATAATGGTAATTTTCTTGGAGATTGCTATCTCAGTTGAGCTTATTCATTTATCACATAGGAATTTGAGGAGAGTGGCGATCCAGAAAAATATTTCCAGGCTCTCTTATCATTAGCCAAGGAAGGAATTCAGAAGGGAAAGGTACTTACTAATCTTTCTTCTTCATAAACATGACACTTCACAACCACGATTTTGTCCAAAAAGGTATATTTTAAAGTGTAGAATACCTTCAGTGTAACTAAATGACTTGAGTATTATGATCTTATCTAGTTTGATTTTTCTTCGATTCGATTGCACAAATTCTGTGATCTGTGCTACTGGAAATTGCTGAGTGCTTGTATATGGCACTTGCCAATCAACATCTTTCGCATGAAACAGTTAATGATTGACAAATAATTCTTTTGCTCTCTAAATTCTAATTGTTCTTGGAACAGTGTAAAGAAAATCACCGTTGTAGTTGTATCATTCTTTAACTGCTTTACATGAAAAGGTTGTAGCAATTGGTGAGTGTGGACTGGATTATGATAGACTTCACTTTTGCCCATCAGAGATTCAAAAGAAGTAAGCTTTTTTCCAGCTGCAATATTTTCTTGAAGCCCATATACGTCCACAGCTTGTTCCCCATATAATCATGTAATGACATTATGCCACTATTACTCGTATTAAAAATGTAGGTATTTTGAGAAGCAGTTTGAATTAGCATCCGAGACAAAACTGCCCATGTTTTTACATATGCGAGCAGCTGCTGAAGATTTCTGTGAAATTGTAGAGCGTAATAAAAATAGGTAACTTTTGTCTACATCATAGACAAGGGACCTAATTATCCCTGTTAAAATGTTGCTTTATACCAAATGTGCCTCATGACTGTTTTGGGTTCACCTGCAGTCTTATGCATAACTGGTTAGTTGATAACCAACTATCTATGCCTTAAAATACACAAAGTTTTCACTTCAATGCTTTATTTGAAACGTTCTTTATGAGTGTTTGTGCGGGCTGTGCATGATGAAGTGATTTCTCTTCCAATTTCACAGGTTCATTGCTGGTGTGACACATTCATTTACTGATAGTGCAGAAGATCGCGATAAACTTCTTTCATTTAATAATATGTATATAGGTAAAGAGTTACTGCTTGTTGTGGTAGCATTAGTGACTTGTATCTTATTATTGCATTTTCATCTCGAATTAGTTTAGGGACAAATTACATGGTAGAGGCATTACCTGTCTTCTGAATACTGGCAGTGTTAAGAATAACAAAATCAGAATAAATGTTGCTCACTAAAAATATGGGGAAAGAGGAGTTCTAGTGAATCTTGTATTTCCTCAATATGTCTTTGTTTTACGAGTTTGAAATTGTTATATTTATGAGTGGGATTACTGCAATGTGAGATTTAGACTATAGTGCCTATGTATGATTCGAAGGATTATTGGTTCTCACTTCAGAGGGAAATTTCAAATTTCTATAAACCTGAAGATTTACAATCATTATCTATACTAAATAGCTGAAGTTTCGGACAGTCACTTAGATGAAGATAATGCTTACTTGGAGAACTAAATTTGGTTTGTTTCTCTCTCTCTCTCTTCAAAACTGCTACGTTGTACCTCTTTACTAAAATTTCCTTAGCAGGTGTCAACGGTTGTTCTTTGAGGACGACTGAGAATCTTGACGTTGTAAGGGGTATTCCCATCGAAAGAATGATGATCGAGACAGACTCTCCTTATTGTGAAATTAGGAGCACTCATGCTGGGATTAATTTTGTAAAATCTTCGTGGCCTTCAAAGAAGAAAGAAAAATATGATCATGAGTGCATTGTCAAAGGCCGCAATGAACCTTGTTTAGTTCGGTAAGTGACTGTCTCCTACATGGCTTCTCTAAATTGAGAACCGTATGACAATACGATTTAACTGGGAAGAGTTCTACAGATTTGATGTGAAGATTGAAGTTTCTTTTCAATTGGCATTTTTTGCAGGCAAGTGCTTGAGGTTGTGGCTGGTTGTAAAGGTGTCAGTGACATAGATCAAATGAGCAGAACCATTTACCATAATACTTGCAAGTAAGCACCTTTCAGAGCTCGCTGATTTCAACCGTGTCTTAAATGAAAAGCTTTTTTCAATTATTTATCTGTAAATGTCTTGAAGTAAATATTTTCATGAATAATTCTTTCCCTCAATATTGAATTATAACCTATCAAAGAGCCAGGCTTAATATAGTTATAGTTACATACTAGATTTCGGCTCGTAATTTTAACACACAACCTTGTTTCCCACAGGGTTTTCTTTCCCCACGACTTGGATTCTGCTGCGGATGCTCTTCTTGCCGGTCATCATGAATCTCGCTGAACTTAGAAGGTAGTTATCAGGGCGTTTTATGGAAATAGCAATCTTCTACTTTCGAAGCGTTAGTTTGACAGCTCGGGCCTCTCAGAAAAGTAAAATATACAATCTTTATTCTTGTCTTGATTTAATTATGTTACAGAAAACTAGAAACGTGCTCATTAGCATCCCTTCCCAGAGTTAGGAGTTCTACTGGGATTCATGTTCATCACTATGGATAATGTAGAGCAAGTACTTGTTTCCTGTCAATGAAGAACTTGAAGTTTTTCATCTGGTGGTTTTAAATAACAAATCTCTCGTATATCTCAATGGTTTAACATGTATTGCCTTGCTGCAATTGAAGTTACAGCCATAACCTTTGCCCTCCGGTCAATTTTTGCTCCTTTTGAAATTAGACAAATCATTCAGCATGGAGCATTTTGAGCACCGGGGGAAAAAGAACGATCACATGAAGCAAAATCGGGTGGTACATCAGATCTTAAGACATATATACTCAGTATACCTCCATATTTGATTTAGTCTCCCATCACAGCAACAGGACTAAATCAAGAGCTAATGCCAGAGAGCAATTCACTGCTCTCAAGATCATTCTCTGAAGTGGCTTCTGTCGTTGGCGGCCGAGCTCTTTCTGCTGCCAAATTCAATCGCAATGGGCGCCCTTCCACCTCCTACTAGTCCAGTAACATACAAAAAGAAAAAGAAAAGGCTGATAAGAAAAGATTGAATCAAGAAAGGTTCAACCAATGGTCAAGTAAAAACTTTACCTCTCCATTCATAGCATTGATAGCTGCTTCCGCAGCTTCAGCAGTTTGAAAAGAAAGGAAGCCAAAGCCTCTGGATCTTCCAGTATCTTTCTCGTAGATGACTTTGGCACTTAAAAGTCCTGGTTGGTCCGCAAAAGCATCTCTAAGACTTTGAGAAGTGACGCTCCACCCAAGGTTTCCTGCATATATCTTATGCGGAGTGTCGGTGAAACCCTGGTAGCTGCTCCTTATTCTTGGCCTCATCACTTCTCTCTCCCCTCCCTTCGGCACTTCTGGGAAGTTCACTCTCACAGTTCGACCTCCAACTTGCTGTCCACCATTACATTACTCGCAATTAAAATTTGACATGGTTGTTCATTTTCTATTAAAAAGCAGACATCTATAATTGATTCAGACATGAACAAATACATTGATGAAACATTGATGAATGGTAGCTAAGTCATTCTTCCGAATGCTCTCATTCTATTAAAAAGCAGACATCTATGACTGATTCAGACATGAACAAATACATTGATGAATGGTAGCTAAGTCCTGCTTCAGAATGCTCTCAAAAGATAGCAATATTAAACTTCTTCTTATAACAATGCACTTCTCTTCATGTAACAATTGAAGACAAGAAAAAGAGTTACTACTTACCGATCCATTGAACATCTTGATTGCTTCTTTAGCTTCCTCAACACTCCCCATCGTAACAAAACCGAATCCCCTGCTCCTATCCGTAACACGATCATATATAACCTGAACCCCATCTTCACCCACTTAAGAGGCCCGTAAAACAAACATAACTAAACATATCATCAAAATAAAGGAAGAACAAAACCTCGATATTTATGACACGACCAGCCTCCTGAAAAACCTCTGCAAGTTGGTCAGAGTTCATAGAATAAGGCAAGTTTCCCACATACAACTTCCCATCTTCATCTGACACTGTCGGTTTCAGCTCTTCCTCTTCATTCACTCCCTCTTGCTCGTACACTCCAGTTTCGACTTCTGGGTCGTCCTGAAATGAGAAATTTTCATCTTGCGTAGCTTCGGAGTTGTCAACGGTAGAGAGAGTGCAGCGAAAATTTGGGAGAGAAAGGAGGTTGGACTTTTGGTTGTGGAATTTGAGGGGTTTTACAGGTTTACAAAAGGATTTTGACAAGAATTTGGTGGAGACAGAGACTGGTGAGCGAGTGAAGGAGGCGTTAGAGGGTTTAGTGTGCAGAGGAGTGGAAGCGATTGTGGAGGCTGCCATGAGAAGAAGGGGAAGCAGCTAATGTAAGCAAGCAATGGTTCGGGGAAGATGGAAACGAAGATAATGTGGTGGGTTTAATCATTTTGGTTAAGTGGATAAGGTTATACTTCGTTGTTTTTCTATTGGGCTGACTCGATAATTCAGCTTAGCCCATCCGAGTATGATATCTTATGAGGCTCGGCCTCTGCAGACTGCAGCAGCAGTTCCTTCCGAACAAACAAACCATATGTATGATTTTTGCGTTAATTCACATGTTAAGAAGCCTTCCTTTCTCCTTTCCTTTTAATTCAGTTCTGCGCAAATTATGGAAACAGGAATGGAGTTCTCTTTGGTTTTTTCATTTGATTAGCGTCCTATTGATAATTTCAAGAGTCTTCCACATGACTCTATAGGACGATCCCAAAGCAAAGCATGACAATACATAGAATAAGCAACTTTAGCTGATAAGTTAATGATGTCGCTTACTTTTGACCTCAACTGTTTATGTAATTTTAATCTCAAGTGGGATAATATATTGTGCTCCATAGAAATCCAAGCCACTGAAATCCTACAAATCCTACAGAAACATAGCCAAATCTCAACATGGTTTAGGATAACAACGCATGAAGTTCATAGCCTCCCTGCGATAATGGGATCACACCAACTTATTTCGCCTAGCTTCACTTTTTACAGTAGTCCATCAGATCTTAACCACTCCATTACAGCAGAACGGTTGCATGGAATGGCAATACATGAGCCAAGAATGATTTGCCCAACAACCAAATGGTGAAGTCAATCTTCAAGCCAAAACCCAGTCAGCAAAGAAGCTGCAACAAGAGTTTCTTTATTTGGCTGCAGCAAGGATGAATGGGGTTTTAAGTGCAAAGAAGTGCACCAACCCCATTTAGTTCCTTGCTAAACTTTGAGGTTGCAGCAATTATCGGCTGCTGCAACCCACTTATTGGACATAACAGTGCCATGTCCAACGTCCATCATGCCAGAGAACAATCGAGCCGATGGTGCAAGATGGTTGATTGGAAAGCGGTCAAGCTCGCCTCGAGAGTACAAAGTACTAGTCACTTCAAAGCCTGAATGGTTAGACCCACTACTATGAGTTTCCTTAGATAGGTTGAAAGCTCTAATATCTGATTCAAGCACTTCAGAGCTCTGAGAACCAGTTGGCTGAGGAACACGTGTATCACTTTCCTTTTTCTCTGTTCCACCTTTGGCATCATTCGGATTCTTTGTGTTCAGGAAACGACCACCACATCCTCTTGGTCGGCGCATTGCATGAAGATGGCGTGAATAGTGCATATATGGCTGTTGGACAGGGAAAAACCCACAATCATCAGCCATATAATGTCAAGAAGAAGCATTGCATTTTCATGAAGAGAAGATAAACGCTTCATATTGTATGCATTTTTTTGGTGTAAAACAAGCCAAGATTTGCATATGAATCAGAGTTGTAAAATATACGACGAAGAAAGTTTTCATTAAAAAGAAAGCACACTAGTAAATCATTGCAAGAGTGCAGATACAAAACCTGGGATATCAGTCCATAAAC
The DNA here is from genome assembly GCA_026284645.1 of Erythroxylum acuminatum. Classification (NCBI taxonomy): domain Eukaryota; kingdom Viridiplantae; phylum Streptophyta; class Magnoliopsida; order Malpighiales; family Erythroxylaceae; genus Erythroxylum; species Erythroxylum acuminatum. Next base: position 28,934,939 of record JANKOD010000005.1, on the reverse strand, counting down.
GTATTGAATTAGTAATTTGAACTCAAGACAATTCATATGGAAGATCATCTTAAGTCTGGTGGTGAAGTCACAGCGAAGACTACATGTTGAAAGAAAATTTCACTTTCCATGAAAGGCAAAAGGAAAGTTTGCCACAGAAAACATGTGAAGGTAAACATTGATTGACATGAATGTTCTGTGGGACAAGACCTGAGGAAGAGTTGAACATGGAATTCCACATAGTTCGATCTTTATAAGATTCGAGACAACGCGTAATGCAGACAGTACTGAATAAAATGCCAAATTAAAGAGATAAATACCTTGCGAGTTTTTATTGCTTTGTTCTCCATTACAGCTTTTGCACGGGACTTGCGACGCCTCATGATTCCATTATACTGTTTGGCATTCACAAATATTGGTTCATCACTTGTTGCCATGTTCATTGGCAACATAATGCGCCCCTGTATTTATCACAACTAATTAACTCAGTAAATCACTCCAAAAACGATCTGTATTTGTTCAATTTTCCTACTGCATAGGCAAAGAGGTGATGACGTTACAAGGCAAATGACTCTCTGAAAGAAGGGCTAGAGGCTTGAGCTCAACAATGTCATTAGTATGGAGTTAAATAATGTTGCTTCAAATGGATGACACAATAGCAAAAAGTGTACCATCACTAAGTTGCTGTATAGGACAAAATGAGCAGGATACTGACCAAACCCTGAGATCCATAAGTTGGTAGCACCCCATAGTACTGATCCAGATGTGGATACTTTGCACATATCTGCAATAATATTTCACAACAGAAGGCAATTGACAGTCATCAATCCAAATGTAAACCAATACAAATTGATAGATTGCCGAAAAACTTACCACAGGATGACCAAACCCCAGCTCAAAATGAGTAATACATTCTGGAACGGCTGGTTGAACAAAGATGGATGCCTGAGGAGGTTTTTTTCCGGGGCATGAAGTTTTGCAGTCGCCTGAAAGCAAAATAACCTTTTCAATTAACCAAAACTCATACTTAAAGTGATTTAAAACATCTTGAGGAAGGAAATACTTGAATAGAAGTTTCACTCGTCACGCAGAAATTCTTCTACTTATTTTTACAAAAGAGTATATTGGTGAAAGAATTAAACTGACACATGTATGCTGATAAAACTCGTATCAAAATTTATACTATGAATCCTACGAAGGAAGGCGCAGAAGAAGATGAAAAACTTCCACGTTCTTCATAACATAAGCTCCAAAACAATTCAAAGGCTAAAACACTTAGAATAAGGGTACACAGAAACAGCAAGATTTCAACTTTGGGAATGACGTCTCAAGAAAGAACCAAGAGGTTTTAATTATGTAGACACGTATGGACTTTTAGGTGAAGAGTTTCGAGAAGAGCTTAGTTACAGCTTCGTGGTTGGCAAAATGCATGGAACTTGTACTGAAATCACTCTGTCTAACAAAAGAGTTGACTTTCAATCTCTAATGTTGCAGTTTGGACTGGTGACTAACGTTCAGTTTTTCCACTCCTGATGGCACAACTATTACTTAACATAATCTACGTCGATCAATATTCTTTGATAGGTTGTACGTACATAATTTGCAGTTGGACCTTTTTATCAATTATACAGCCCTGACTAGAAGAAAAAGTAGGTCTACTAGGATGTTTACTACTGAAATCAGTTAAGGACTATCACTGCTTTGCCTCCTATTCTTTATTCAGTAATCCATATCAATCTCTTACCATGTATTAACACGATAAGCATAATTTGATTCGAAGATAATTACAAGTACAAAGTATAATTGAAGATCAGAGGACGGTAAATGGGAATGAGAAGTGAAAGGAGAAGCACGAGTGGCCCTAATTGTAAGCACTTGTTCTTAAGCTCCTTGGTACATGTATTGTGGTGGATGGAAAACTTAGCTTTCCCTACCAGAGAAAATTTAGCTCTATACCACCTACCATTTGACCATAAAATAACCCTTGGTGAAGAGCCAGACTCCAATATCCTGTTGGTGGTGAAACAGGAAATGATACCAAAAAACTAAGCTTTTTTTAACACAAGGGGGAAGTGTTAACTCTTAAACATACACCCAAATCACAGTACTTTGAAGTCGTAAAAAAAAGCCAGTAAATTGCCATTGAAGATCTATATTACAGAGATCAACTGCTAGATTTGTTATAAATATCCACTTGGAAGAAACATGCGTGAAGTTTATGATATGCATATGTATGTGTGTGTTTATGTCTGTTTACAAATATATTCTAGTTAGCAGAAGAAGAGACTACTAACCAGGAAAGATAGTGAAGGGTGTAGTGGAGTCCTTTTCCAGCTCAAGCTCTCTGCTTCGCCCATCCAACTTGGAGGGAACTGTGACTTCTTCTGCAATGGTTGGTTTGCCCATTGACGTGGTTTTCGACTGTCGACACGTTTCTCCATGAACAGATTGAGATCCAACTACAGTACTCCACCAAGGTACTGAAGATGACATCTGCCCAATTGGGTTGTGGACAATCCCTTCATGTTCTTTGAAAAACAAAGTTTTCATAGCCATTGGAGCACACCCCAAAATAATCTAAAATATTGATACTTCTCAACGGTTTTTGTCTTGACAGTTCAAACAGATTTCTGCAATTGGAAGAGAAGAGATACTATTATTGCCAATTTACTTGAAGAAAGTGTATTTAATAGAATCTTCTTTGTTGAAAAACAAGATATCTCCAAGAAGAAGATAGAAAAAGAGTAACAATTATTCCTGGAAGAATTACAAAGGGGATTGAAAAGCTTCCTGATAAAATAAAAGGCAATAGAATTAAAGATCGTACAGAAAGAACAGGGTCAGAGGTTTATCAGAAATCTTAAAACAACCATCTGGCAAGATGCACATACTACAGGAAGAATTAAACAGAAAAAAGAAATGGGAGAAACACATACATGCCAGCACAGTTGCTAAGCAGAAAACTGAAGTTGAAAGGAAACAAAATATCAAGTGACAGGTAAATGACAGACAAGAGCATAGATGAGAGTGAAGAAAACAAGACAGTGGGTACAAAAGCTAAGATCAAGCACCAAAAAGGATACAGATGACAGGAAAAGACTAAAAGAGAAAGTGTAAGGAACTGAACAAGAAACTCACATAAAAGTGTCAGAACAAACAGGTTTCAAGTTCCTAGAGAGAAACTAGAGGAAGTGAACCCCATTACTTTGGGAGCATGTCTGTACAATTGAAGCAAATAACAGAGAGAAGAAAGCGAGAAAACCTACAGAGAAGAGTAGGGTAAAGATAAATAATGCACCAGAGAACTGAGTAACCAATGGCCTTTAGTTTTCATGCAGAGTTATGCACTGTGTGCAATAACTTAGTATAAAAACATATTCCCAGGAAAAATGGGCCTTTCATTGCCTACTTTGTTTATATTCTATGTCCCTAAATACTGGGGCCATTGGCTTTGGATCCTAAATTTGAACCAAGTTGGATGCCAACACCTGTCTTCCTGTCTATATTTAGCAACATTTAACTGTCAACTGTATACCCCAAGTGTCGAAGTGGGTTACAAATGGAAAGTTGTGTAGTATGAATGGTTCATATTATGGTTCCGGTTAATTGATAGCTTAAAATGTAAGTGAAGTGCACTAGATTCTGGGTTTGAGAACTTGCGATGAAGATACTCCACATCTGCTTATGTTACATTCTATTAAACCGGTAGCCTTTAGTAAAAATAATTGAAGAAAAATATTTATATTAGTGTAGAAGGGCAATTTAGGTAATACAAATAAAATTTCAGTCCTGAAAAATATACCCTAGAATGCTCTGTGACTATTTCGTTTGATGTAACACATTAAGCTTTTCCGTAATTCAAACGTATCATTATTTATACCTAAACTTTGCCAACACGGGACACAAGACTTCTGATCGAGTAAGTGTTTTGTATCCATTAATTTAATTGGTTTTCGGGAGGACATTGCTGTTCTAGTTGTTGGCACCGAATATGGTGAAATGACATAATCAAGGAGGAATAGTAATTTGTTTGACCGAGGAATGAATAATATATTTTTGTGTGTTTGTACAACCGAGAGTACACACACATATATACACAGCCAGAATGCTAAACTAAGAAACATAATGAACGTAATACATGATTTAGAGTTATCATAGACTTGACAGCTACATGCACATATTACAACTCATATATTTGATATCTATAGTGCTTAATTGATTATGAAATTATTTAATAACACTTAGCGAATATTGACATAAAATTGCTTAAGATATTCACTTTGACTCATATGTTATTTTAGGTATAATTCGGAAGCAAAGAAGTTAAAGTGAGTCGAAGCTCTTTATTTTGGTCATTTTTTGAAAATTAACTTTTACTTGTCTTCATAGAGCAAGAAGAAGAAAATTAAAAGACAAGAAAGATGGAAACATAAAGAAAAAGAACGTGGGCTGCATGGATTATGCATAGATTTGCATGGTATTAATTTAATTAATGGACAATCATGATCACGGTTGCAGTAGGTGGATAAAGTACCAAAACGCAGGCGAAGAAGCAAGAAACGACAGCAGAAGCAAAGAGCAACTATGAATCAAAATGACGCAACACTATCTAGGAGGACAACAGTGCAACACAATCTGTGTTTCACGCAGGTGCATTGTCTGCGTTTAACACAGACAATTGCGTTAAACGCAGAAAAAAGCTGCGTTTCATAGATGAAAGCTGGAGGGTTTTTAAGTGGCGTGAATAGTACGTGGCAAAACCATGTTAATTCGTCACATCAATAGCACGGTGAGGAGAGAACAGTAGGGCGATAGAAATAGAGAGTAAGGAGACGCGACAGTGAAAAAATAACCTAAGGGGATTCGGTAAGAGTTATTAATGGGAGTTGAAGCATTTTTTCATGAGAGACCCATGGAGGGCTAGACATCCCGACACTAGTTTGGAGACATCGACCCGACGACTCGGGTTAAGTATATTTCATCATTTTGTTGTTTCTTTCTCTCATTAAAAATTGATTGTATGTTAATTGATTTGGGTTTTATATATGGATAATTGGATTTTCGTTATTGTTCAGTTATTTGTGTATGAACTCATTGGGTATTAAAAGGATGATTTTAATGCGTTCATTGAATCATTTATTTGTAAACCATTGTTAGAACTTCAATGTAACCCTTAATTGTTGTGTTAAAATTGATGTATAGCGACTAATGATTCGTAATTATTAGGGATAACATTAACTAGGTTAAATAATGCATCGTATGTAGTTATTGCCTTAATTAATCAATTTTCCTATTCGTAATGCTACTGTCTAATTAAATCTAGAAATCGTATCTTAAGTTATTCGATAGTTAGGTTTAATTAACGATCGTATCTTGATTAAATAAAACCTAAGGAAAAACTCTGTTACTTATTAACCCACAATTAATAGTTGCTAGGAGAGGTTTGAAAACAACAAATCAATAAAATATACTTAATTAAGATGTACACTGAGATTGAACCAAAGGACCAGGTCCCTACCAAATTCTCCACTTTTATCATTTTTCGCAAGTGTTTCTCTAATTTGTTTTCATTAGGTTAGTTTTATTTTATTTTCTTATTCCAAAATCCAACCCCCCTTTTTTTCCATAACACCAATTAATTTCATTCAACAACTTTTCACATACTCTCTGTGAGATCAACCTAGACTCACCACTGTTGTAGAAGTAGTCTAGTTATTTTATTTTGACTAGCGTTACGATGCACGATCAATTTTGGCGTCATTGCCGGATAGTGCGGTGTTTTTATTTTTGTTTGTGATTTAATTGGCGTTTTGCATATATTTATTCGTAATTGATTTCTTTTCAGTTATTTCGTGATCTTTTCATTTTTTGTTTCGTGTTTGTTAAAAAAATTCGATATGGACGGAAGTAATTTCTTTTATAACTCATATTCTCAATCCTATAACCATGTTTGGACTGATCAATCGAACTTTTTTTATAGATGTGATAATCATTATAATTACTTCCATGATAATTTGCAGGACACACAACAATTTCCGTGTAGACCAGAATCTTCTTGTCAAAACTTAGGTACATCGCTGGAAGAATTGATGAATGTTGTAATTGCTAACAATCTCCAATTTCAACAGAGCCTACAACAGTAGTTGCAACAGTTCCAGCAGGAAA
>JANKOD010000005.1:28915297-28926948 GCA_026284645.1 Erythroxylum acuminatum | reverse complement strand
GGGCCAACATTTAAAAAATGTCCTTATTTATTAAAAAATTATACAAGTACATTAAAAAAAATTGAAAGGGGGGGCCACTGGTTACAATGCACAATCAATTTTGACTTCGTTGCCAGGTAGTGCGGTGTTTTTATTTTTGTTTGTGATTTAATTAGTGTTTTGTATATGTTTATTTGTAATTGATTTCTTTTCAGTTATTTCATGATCTTTTCATTTTTTGTTTCATGTTTGTAAAAAAAAATTTGATATGGACGGAAGTAATTTCTTTTATAACTCATATTCTCAATCATATAACCATGTTTGGATTGATCAACCGAACTTTTGTTATGGATAGGGTAATCATCATAATTACTTCCATGATAGTTTGCAGGACACACAACAATTTCCGTGTAGACCAAAATCTTCTTGTCAAAACTTAGATACATCTCTGGATGAATTGATAAATGTTGTAATTGCTAACAATCTTCAATTTCAATAGAGCCTACAACAGTAGTTGCAACAGTTCCAACAGGAAATGAGGCATATAACGTCTAGAAACAAAAACATGGCAAGTCAGATGGGTGAGATGGCAGCGAGGATCGACTACCCAGAATCACAAATGGAAGAGGAGCAGTCATATCAACTCGAGGTATACCTAATAGACGTTAGTGCAGAAACCTTACAAAGTGATGAGCAGCTTGAGAATTTGGAGAGTACTACTAAAGGAATTGCTTGTGTGGAAGAAGTTGAGGAGGAGCTCAAAGCAGAAAAAGATACATCTTTTAGCTCGAAGGTAAAAAATGAGTTCATAATTATTGTTAAGACTAACTCTTTACCTTTACCTAGTAGGTTAGAGGAATTAAATGAAGAAGAAAAAGGCACAGAGCTGGTCAAAATATTTTCGAAGTGTATAAACTCTATCGAGATTGAGAATCTGAGAATGGGGAAGATAGTGAATGGGGATGATGATAAACTAAGACCCTATCCGGAACAACCTCGCGTGGAAGTGGCACTAATTGTAATACCTGAAGATCACAATTTTTTACGTGAGGGGAAGAAGGAGTCGAGCCAACGACCTTAAACAAAGGCGCTTCTTAGAAGACAACCAAAGGAAGTAAATTTCTTTTCTTTACATTTCTGCATTGTTTTTTATTTACATATGTGTTTCTATGTTAATTTGTTTCTTGCTTTTTTTAAGTTTTCAATCAAAATGAGAGAAAGAGTAAAATAAATGAAGCAAACATTTTCTCGTTTTCTATTACTTCTGGGATTATATAGTCATGATTAGAGAATGAGTTGACTAGAGAATTTCATGGCAACTTTAGCATGTATTTTTACTCTTGTGATTAGTCAATATACATTATCTTTAGAAGAGTAGTGACCAACGGTAGACAAAGCTGGTGAAATTTTTAGCCTTATTTAACTGACACATTCATTTCAGTCTCATTGTCTTTTGATAAGTTGTGACCTTCATGACATGTTCATTCTGATTTTGCCTTGAATTTTTATTCGAGACCATATTTTTATCACATGCATTAACATGGATATGATTAGGCATTCTTTGCTTTTCTGAACTACATTAGCCAAATAGCCTACCCATTATATGATTTTCCTTTTTTGATAAGCCCCTTTGAGCCTTGTTAGCCATTCTTTTTGTATCAATCATAATACATACTTTATACTTAACCAAATGTCCTACCCAAGCAATAAAGCTAGTGGAACATTTGTGATTGGTGAGTTTGTGGATGTACAAAAGTGTAAGTGTGGGGTGTATATATGTGTGGGTTGGTTAATGTTGGGATGTTTTGTTATATCTTATCATTGAAATACTCATATCGATATAGTTTATTTTAATTTTTATAAGGAAAAGAAAGAAAGAAAAGAGAAAAGCAAAAGAAAAAAAAGGAAATGAGAAAAAATGAAAATGAAAAAGAAGAAAAAGAATGAATTTTTAAAAAATAAATTTATCAAGGAGGAAGGGCATATGAGTTTGCAAAGTTATTCATAATTAATGCATCTTCCTAAAGTTGTAATGAATGTGTTATATGTGTATATTGAATATGAGGTAGATGTTGGCTTAGAAGGTTAACTCTTTAGTGGTTTCAATATATTGTCATCAATTGTATGAGTGATTCCTTCGTATTGGTATATGTTTCATGTGGTTTATGTGAGAGAGCTGAATTGGGTGGTGAAATATTAATGTTGCATTCGTCATAACTGACGGTACTCAGTTTAAATTGGAATTAGAGGACTAAAAGTTTTTTTCTTTTGCAAGTTATGATATTACTGAAAGTTAATGAGTATGCAAGTTGTAGATTAAAGGGTGTTTAGCAGTCTTATGGAGATAAATCTAAACATTTGTTTCTAATGGAATTTGAAGGATTGTCCACAAAATTCAAATTTCATATACAATAGTACCAAAAGAACCTATTTCCATAAATAACAAAAGCATCTAATTTTTTCTTACAAAAATGTGCACATATGTAAAGACTTAACCATAGTTAAAGTATTGTATGTATGCTAATTTTCAACTTTTAATATAGCATAATGTTATAATGCACTTCCAGCTTTGAACATAACATTATAGTTCTTATATTATTTTACCTTCACAACAAAGTTTATAAGTTGAAATCATTATTTATAAATAAGGAATATGTAAGAATAAATTTAGTGTTTATTTATTTTATACTCTTATCAAAACCTTATCACCTTAGGCCTTATCATATTTTATGCATACTCATTTTTCTCCATTAGGAACACCAATCCATGTCATCATGTTCCCATAAAGCTCCTAAACTTGATTCTCCATTTTAATTAAGGTATGGTCATTGGGATTAAACCCCTGGGAGAGATAATATCATATGTCCCTCCTAACCTTGAGCTTTTCTGTCACTCTAAATTCACTAAATCCATACTGATAACCCACCTGAACCACTTCAAAATTAGGTTGACATCAATTTGTAAACCATCTTTGAGTAACATCTCATTTGACAAATATATAGAGTTTAAATATACTCATCAACAAACATAAATGAATATACTTTATTTCTTATCAGGCTTTTACTAACTTATACTGCCAACATTAGCATCAATCATAACTTTTATGTTTATGATTCAAACCAAATTTGGACAATATCGTCATTAGAAATTTTTAAATATGCATAAACAACTTCTAATTAGGAAGAATAATTTATGCTTTGGGATTACCTTCCCTTTAGATTTGACCACAATATTATTTCTTTTCTTGTGGAGAAAGTTGGTGAGTTCAATACACTTCCTTTGTGGAATATGTAATACATACCTCAATCTTATAAATACAATACATAAAGTGTTAGAATAAGAAAGTGGTTTCACAGGGCAATTACTTATATCTCAATTAGTCTACAACCATAAACTTAACTTATAACATACCCTAATCTTACAGATCTAATACCCATGACCTTATTAATAAATACCACTGAATAGTCCACAAGGCAGTGATAATTGGGACATACAAAATTCATATATTTATATATTACAGTTGCACTAATATAAATGCTTCAAAACTATTTAACTTCCATACTAAACAAAAAAGAATAACAAAGGACACATATATCAAATGCATCAACCATATATATACAATACTTATGCATTAAGACCAAATACCTTAACATCACACATTTGATGGTAACTAACCTTATGAAAAGCACCCATAATTTAAATGTAATTTTGCACAAATAGAGTCTTGTTTCTACAATTTCATATTGTCATGATTATAAATTCTTCTAAAGTAATAACATATCATGCTCAATATATACAAATGAGAAACTGTTTTCATACTCCAATAACCTAAATCACAATTAATTAATGGCAGTAAAGTTATAACTTACCTCAATATTACATATATAATACTTATAAACTCAGTAATAAATATTATTAAATAGTCCACAAGGCAATGTAATTTGGTCATAAAAATCATATGTTTACATTTTGATAGTCCACTAATTCAAATGCATCAAAACTATTTAACTTCCATGTTAAGCTAATAGGAATTTCAAAGGACACATATATCAAATAAATAACCCCACTCATATAGTACCTATGCAATTAGAACCCAATACCTCATCATCATGCAAATGATGGGTTAACATTATATGAAAGCAATTAAAATATGGATGTAATTTTCATAAGTAGAATCTTATTTCTACAATTATATGTTATCATAAATACAACAACTTCAAGAATAATAACATTTCATCTCAAACCATACAAATAGAAAATGGTTATATAGGTTAATAACCTAACTCCTCATTAATCGATAGCTTTGGACTTAGCTTATACAATATCTCACTTTTATAATTATGAGACGTATGTCCTTATTAATAAATACCACAAAATAGTATATAAGAAACTCATTATTAGGTCACTAAAAAATCATATGTTTACATTTGACACTCACGTACAATACAAATGCAACAAAATTATTCAACTTGCATGTTGAACAAATAATGATAACAAAGGACACATGTGTCAAATGCCGCAACCTTAGTCATGCAATTCCTATATAGTCAGGACCAAATACCTCAACATAATGCAACTAAAGGTGATTAGCATTATAAAAAGGAACTTATAATTTAGAATTAATTTTCATAAATAAATTCATACTTTTGCAATTTCATATTTTCATGAATACAACAACTTCTAAAGTAATACCATGTCATGCTCAATGCATATGCATAAAAATGTTTTCATGGGCCAATATCCTAAATCCTAATCAGTCAATGGCCTTGGACTTAACTTGTAACATATCTCACTCTTACAAATACAATACCTATAACCTCATTAATAAATATCAATGAGAAATAGTGAAATACATAAGGAAATCATTATTAGATCATGAAAAAATTCATATAATTTACATTTGACTGTCACTCCAATACGAATGCCATAGAACTAGTTAATTTCCATATTGAACAAATAGGACTAACCAAAGAAACATATATCAAATACCTTAATTATAATCATATAATATTGATCAAATCAGGACAAAATACCCTTCAACAAACAATCCACAATATTAATAGTAGGCAAAACATACAAACTACCATTAATCCAATGGCTTCCATATTCACTACTTCTCAACCTTCATAACAATGAAAAAGGAAAATAACATCAACTGGTAATTAACCCCTAAGCTTTTGGCTTGTAATATTAACAAGAGTCCACACAAGTTGTGCAACCATGACAATACTTAACTCGACTAATGCATCAGTCACCATTATCATAGTTGCCACTGGACACCCTAACGTAACTGTGACAATCCCTGCATTATTTTTTATACCCTCAAGTGCACTCAAGTAAAGCGCAGTGGTTTAGTTAGAATTATGCCCATTAATGAAGTCCCAAACCCTCAAAACAAACTTTTAAAGCCCTCATTCCTCATAATCGATTTAACCAAAATTATTTAAGCATTTCCTAATTAATTTTTAATATAACATAAAAAAAATAATTAAGTCTAATTGGTAGTTAAGTTAAAAATTACTCATTTAGTTCTAACATCAACTATATTTCATTGAAATTAGGGATTGGATATAAAATAGATATATTAATACAAATAAAATAGAATTAAATCATCATCATCATCATCACACTCAGTCTGAAATCCTACAGTGAAGCAGAGTCTGAAGAGGTCTGATAGTACGCAACCTTACCTCTACATAGTAGAGAGACTATTTCCTGTAGACCCACATGCAGATATGACATGCAAAAGAATGATGCAGGACACAGAAGCAATACAAGAATAAGTAAAAACTAGCATGCCGAAAATTTAAGTAAATAGTAATAATAATAATAATAATAAATAGTAATACAACAAAAACCAAATACTAGAACAAAAATCAATAAATAATTAAAGTGTAATAAAAGAAATAAAAAAATTAGGACAACAATTTTAATAATAGTAAATGTAAAGTAGAATTAAACGTAAGACCAAAAAAATAAAGTAGTAGCTATTTAGAACTTACCATTTTTAGGGCGTTGATATGAAAAACTAGTTCAAGGATGCTCTTTGACGATTTGTCAGAGTTAATACTGCTCATTATGATTAACGATAAAATGATTCTTTATATGCTTTTTAGGAGTAGGTTGTTAGCTCATTATTGTTAACAACAAGAAACTTCTATGTGTGCCTTTTCATTGATTATAGGAGTTGGATGTCGTTAATAATGAGAAACTTGTCTATCGCCCTTTTATTGGTTGTCAAAGTATGTAGTGATGACTGTTGTTAATGGTAAAAAGATTCTTTACATACCCTTTTATTGGTGGTCAAATATTACAATCCACATAGTACTGTTAAGGGTGAGAAAATACACTTTTTAAGGAGCACGGGGTGGCTGTTCCTAATTCCCAGTGCCATCTTGTGTCTTCTCCATCCCATCCATCCATCCATTAAATATCTTTCGAAGGATTAAATCATTTGTTCTCGATTTTCAATGTCATCCTGTGCCTTCTCCATCACATCGATCCGTTAGTATTGATCCTCCTTTTAAGTACTACTAGGTAAGAAGCTTAATTCAAAGTTTTATAGTTTTTGGACTAACATCCATAAAATTTCATTATAACCTTTTTTATAGTTTTTTATTGGGCTCATATTATAACCCATGATTGATAAAAATGGTATATATGTTAAAGATAACTACTAAAAGTCACTAAATTTATGATCGTATGGTTAAGTCCTTAACATATATTAGACATTATTAGGAATAGAGGCTCATCATTTTAGAGTGTTTAAATCATAAGAGATATACGACTTTGGGTGAAAAGGTGCATTTAAATAATTATTGAATTAAATACATAACTTTCTTATAGAAGGGACAAACGTTAATGTATTTATTCTTTGAGCAGTATAAAAAATTTAGTTTCTTTTATTAAAACCTTAGATTGACTATTTTTCAAAAGCTATATATATATACTTCAAATTCATTTGCTAAATAAGGTAAATGCCATTTTTAAATATTTTCTAATAATAATGGATTAAGGGCATTTTCATTCCTTCAACTTTATAATATTTTTTATTTTATTCTTTAAAAAACTTAATATTGCAATTTAATTCATAAAATGTGTTTCCACATTAAATTTTCTATTGACGTTCTTAATGAAAATATTACACAGACATTCGATCTAAGTGCATACATCAATTTCAACTATAACCTAGATCTTATTAAGAGATAATGACTATGATTGGCAATCAGCTGATTGCATTAGCTGTCAGCTGATAGCTGATTTGATCAGCAGATTGCATTATCTGTTTGTTAGAGATGTTTGGTAAAATTAGTTGTTTATGTGTAAAATGACTTATGAGGATATGACTTAAAAAAATTACAAGGGTATAAATATTATATTTTTTAGTATTTCGTTAAATATGCTTATAAAAAATTAGATTTTAGAGAAGTCTTGTTCACCTGTACTGTTTCACCAATGAAAATTTTATATAACTCCTGCTATTTTTATTTTCATTTAAAGTTAACATTTTATTTCTAACCTATAACTACATAAAATAATTATAAGAACAAATAATATTCCTAAAACGTAGATATCTAGGAACCTCAACTAAGTTGTCTTATTTACTAGAAATTGTTGTATATTAAAACTAACAAAAATATGAAGCGTATAGTACTTAATTGCACGTTAATCAAGAATCTAATTTAAACATTAAAATATTACACAATTACGCAAATGGAAGAATTGAACGATGGCTCGCATTACAAATAAGTGGAAGAAGAAAAGTGGATAAAATCCTTATTTAAGCAAGGGTTGAAATGTTTGATGCTCTTTTTTCTTCTTTAATTATTGGTGGAGGATACATACAAAAAAAGGTGCACTTGGGTTTTGATATATATCATTTTAGCTGCCGGACGAAAACGCTCATATATTACAGTTTTTTTGTTTTCAGCTATTTACATTCAATAAGCTCATAAAAAAGCTGCTCTCTAAATAATGTTGTTAGCGGTTTGAAAAGCTAACAAAATAGCTGATTGGTTGGTATCCAAACGAAACCAATAACTTTTAGAATATCAAACCTTTTAAAATTATTTCAATCTTGGTGCTAAACTATTTAAAATTTTTAATTATACAGCTAATCTTTTAAAATTCGTAAAAACTAAAGAAAAAATATTAATTCCATTATTTTTTTATTAATGTGACTGACAGAACCTCTTTCAACCTAACATCTGAGCATCAACATGAAAATGAACACGTGGGCTATATTGCCACCGTTTTTTGAAAAAGTAACTCACAGTTTTGAACCCAATGTTCCTTTTCCTTACCTGCCTCTGTGTTGTCTGACCAATAAGACCCATGACCCACTTTATGTAAGTCTTCATCTTCTATCTCCTACCTTGTCCTCGTCTTCATTCTTTGTTTATATTTTTTCCTACCTTATCTTCGTTCTTCCTTCTTCTATCTTCTACCTCATCCTTTAATTACGTTTTGATCCTTTGTTCCATCTCTTGGGATCATTTCTCATTTCCCAATTGTGATATTGCTCATCAATTTCACATTAAACTAGTTCTAATATTGAACAATTTCTAATATTGGACTACACTTGAGCAATTTCTGACACATGATATATGAAGGTGAATAGTCTCTTACATCTTATAATTTTGGGTTTTATTTCAGAACGAGCCAAACATGGAGCAGTTTTGTGCTTAGTCAGTACACTTGTAACTTAATCTAACAAAATTTGGTTACCATTCTGGTTCTTCTTATGTATAGTTGTCTCCATTAGTATGCTAAAAAATCAAGGCCATCAGTTTTCTCAGTGCTGTTGTCTATACTCTAAACTAATATTTCGGTAAGAGTTATACCACAGGCTGCCTCGAGACGGTGCAGGTAAGAAAATTCGAACACAGGATCTTTTAATCTCACGCTCTTCCCATTTTACCAACTTGATTAACCCTACAGAGCATTTGAAGGAAACATAATAACATGTCAAGTTGATTTTTAACGTACTATTATGGCCAGGGATGTTTATTTTTTCATTTATATTAGGTTACAGATATTACTTGAGATTTTAACCTTTTCCATGTTGAAAGCTTCCTAACGAAAGATCTTAAATTGGAGTTAATGAACACGTGGAACTTGTCCGCCCCGCACAAAACCAATCTTTCAACCATTCTTACAGCAATAATGGAATGAATCCATCACGCATAAAGAAGTGCGATATAATCAAAGTATGCAATTTTTGATTGCGATGGTTTTGCTAATTATAAACATTTTTACTATTAAAGATTAACCTGTAATTATTATTTTTAAAATATATATTAAATCAGCATTTATATTTAATAACTCAAATATTTTGCTTCAAGGTAGTAACGAGTCTATTAAGTAGTAATTATCATCTTTTAAATGCAGGTTATAGCCAAAACAAGCGATGAAATTCCATGGAAAAGAGGTAGTTCATGAGAATTGTTGACCGCGAAGTCTCGCCCTTTAAGCTTGACTGCAGTCCTAGATAAGTCAACCTCTATTCATAGACCCTCTCCCTTAGGATTTGGGTCATCGACAGGCTTTGAATTGCACGTTTCGGAATAAAATAGAGTTGGATTGTCTATTTGTGTGGCTTTACTTAGCAGGGAGGGATGCTAGCTGCTTGGATGAGCTCACTATTTCCTTTTGATGTTACAAAAGTGAAGTGCACAAGCTTTAATCATTGTCTTAAAGACAACTTTTTCTGGGGACCAAAAACAGGTATTGTGTCAGTATTCTTTCCCTGCCTACATAACCTTTCCTACCATCCTTTTGGCCTCATCAAGTTTGGCTCAACACGCCAATTATTGTTTGTTCATTGTCAAATTTGGAATCATGACTATTAAAAACCTGTGATTAACGTGAAAAAAGAAGGGGTGAATCAGTTTGCATATATATACATCACTGGAACATATGTTTGTCTGCCGGCTATAATCCTCCCTCAAATCCTCTGGTCCAACAACCCAGTACCAACCTTGTTCCATTGCATCTTAGAGTAAATGTTTGGAATCTATACTCATATGCACATGCATGTATACGGTGAAGAGAGGAATGCTTGTTATTAAAAAATCATGCATATTAATGTGGCATAGGTAGGAATTGGAGAATGGATCAACAAATCCTGAAGTGGAATGACAAATAAATTTATGACTGCTTTTCATTTGCCTGTCTTTCTTTGAATCCTGCGTATGTCCCATTAAGGTAGGAAAATCCTTAACCTATGATTTGCTGCCTTGTTTAAGAATTGTGACAATGCCTCTAAACCTTTAACACATGGTAAAGGGACATAGATATGGACGGCTTGTGTTTTATAATCCATTTAGACCGACTTCTTATTTATTTATGGCTTAATCATGCTCTTTACAAATGAGTACAAGCATAATGAATTCACGTAATATCTTGTCCAGCGAAGAACACAGGATACTTCAGGGAGGCAACGAGAAATTAGAAAACCGGATTTCTAAGTAGAATCTTTGTTTGAGACATGCACTGACGAAAAAAGCCAACTTATTCATATTAAATTCAAATATGAATTTAATTAAAAAAATATGTTATTTTATAATTTTATTTTTTTAAAATTATTTAAAAAAACATCAACGTAACCTTATCATCTCTATTTCTTGATTGTTACGTCTCCTTCCCCATTAATTTTAGTATAAACTTTTTCATATCTACTGTTTTTGTTGTTTATTTAGAGAAGGAAAAAAGTGGGAGGAAAAGATCCCACTCTATTCTACCCAATGGGGTGTGACGTGTAACACGTGTCACAAACCCAATATCTCGTGAAGCCTGCTGGCAAACACTGAGGATCTATACAAGTGGAACTTCTTTGTAGTCCAAAAGACTGCAATTTCATGCATAAGCAAGTAGAGAGAAAAAAAAAAGAAAAGGTTGATTGTGCTTACCTCCCTGTTTACTTTGCCTTCCAGATCATCAGCAGATGGTGCTAGCTTTTGTTTCCTTTTTCTTTTAATTCTTTACGTGCATGTCTATCAAAAACCACCATTTGGGTTCCTCTGGATAAATCCCAAGCCTTTAGTGCTATTTTAAGAATTTTAAAAGCGTTTTTTGACCTTTCAATTTTAAATTTGGGATCTTTTGTATTAAAAGGCATGGTGGAACGTCCTCTTCTATATGTCCTTATCTCACTTTCAACTCTCGTCGAAACCAAAACAAATGCCTGTTAAGTACATAATCTCAAAGGGCTTATATTCAGTTGAAGTAATTCAACAATTAGTGAAAACGCATTCAAACATTTTTATTTCCTTTAATAATTTAGAAAATTAGAATTATTCAAAATAGTCATATGTTAATTTTTCTGTTAGTGAAACTACATTTACTTCTTTAAAAGTGAATAGACCAACGGTAGCTGAATTATAGATAAGAAATAAATTTTATAATTATGATTGACATTCTTAAGTCTTAACCCAAAAAAAGTTTTAAAAAATGATACTCCCTCCTATTCAAAATAAAAATTGTTTTAGAGGGATGCACACTTATTAAAAAAGTTAATGAAATGTTTGATATACCCTTATTAATTGCATGTTAAAGTGCCTTAAAAATATAATCTGTGTAATTAAGATGTGAGATAAATTAAAGGGTAATTTTGGAAGTAAAATCATAAACATGCATGAAAAGTCACGAATGACACTTATTTTGAATAATTA
>JANKOD010000005.1:28887451-28899086 GCA_026284645.1 Erythroxylum acuminatum | reverse complement strand
CCGATACTTTTTCAGGTGAATTTAATTTATAAAGGATGATGGGGGTTTAGATGGGTATTATTGAAAAGATATTTTTAATGTTCAAAAGAAGAATTGAAGTCCCAGTTCGTAATTCAATTCCAATACTTTTTTCAGATGAATTCAATTTATAAAAGATAATAGGGTTGAACCATTTCTTTTTTTTGTTTCCAAACACTTGAATTGAATTCAATTCATACCATTCCAAACACTCTTTGTATTATTGATTTATTTCCATGCAATGTTTAAGAAATTTGGTTTAGGACATAAAATTTTAATTTAGTTAAAAATTAATTGACCATTTTTATAAATTGAAATAAAATGATTGTTTTTAACCTAATATTAATTTTTAATTAAATTTTAAATAAAATAATCTATTTTTTATTATTTTTAAATTTTATAAAAAAATCTTAAAATCTTAAAATTTGTATTTTAATTTCTAGTCTGATTTTAAAAAGTTGCTCATATGTTAAATCAAATGTCTGCCTAATCTCCGATCCAACTTGGCGGTGTGCCTTTATTTTTAATAAGAAATTACAATAAGAAAAAAAACATTTTTATAAATAATAAGTGAAAAACAAGGGGTCCACATCACAAGTATCTACATTCCTTCGTAACTACTTCATATTTTGTCTTCTTCCTCCAACCAAACCAACAAAATACATCACACCTGCAACTTCTATTACCCATTTCGAATCTAAATCTATACTATCAAGTGCAATGGGGGTGCCTCAAACAATGGAGGCGTTAAGAGAGAGAGCCATATTCATGAAGGACTCGCTGCACAGAAGCCAGACCATCACCGATAGCATGGTCGCCATTCTCGGCTCCTTCGACCACCGCCTCTCCGCCCTCGAAACCGCCTTGCGTCCCACTCAGGTAACCCTTCCTTTCTTCTTTTTATGTAAGAATACGTTTCTTCTTCATCAAGTTTGGTGAACAAAATGAGATCTGAAATAGATACGAACGCATTCCATAAGAAGAGCGCATGACAATATCGACAAGACTCTGAAGACCGCTGAGGTTATATTGGCCCAATTTGATCTTACTCGCAAGGTAGCTCCGAATTTTCAATTTTGTCTATTTCATTCAATTTAATCAGATATTGGTCATTAATATAGTCGATAATAAAAAAAATTGAAACTTGGTGGACAAAATTGTTCTTAGAAATTGTGTCATATCAGATGAGAACAAGTTTGAGTGTGAACCCCACTAGTATCCAATTTGTTGTGGATAAACAAACTTGTACCTGGCGTGTGTTTTGAGTGTCTACAAAAGACCTTTTGATCCTCTAGTGCTAGTTTATTTGATCCGTGCTCATTCAGACGGAGGGATTCCGTTCAGAAGAACATAGGATCATTTGTGATTACCATCTTTGAAGGGACATTTCCTTTTCTGAGACTTTGTTTCACGTTATCGATGTTGATTGTGTATTTAAATGTAAATATTCAGGCGGAGGCAAAAATTCTGAGAGGGCCACATGAAGACCTGGAGAGCTACTTAGAAGCAATTGATCAGCTGAAAAGCACTGTCGAGTTTTTCAGCAGCAATAAAAGTTTTAAGGCTGATGGGGTGCTTAGTCACGCTAATCAAATGCTCACGAAAGCTGTTTCAAAGCTGGAAGATGAGTTTAGAACGCTATTGTCAAATTACAGGTTTGTTTTCAGTTAATCAATGTTTCTTGTGTGAAAAAACAGTAAAGAAGCATGTAAATGAATGAAACTAATTACACAAACAATGTTTATCTCTTCACCCCATCCGTGGCAGAAAAGAAGACAGACCCAAGAACATTAATCATCGAAATGGTATTAACTTCGCCAATTCTCATCACTATCTAATAACCCACGGATAAAATTGAGTCAACTCTGATATCCTTCGATTGAATAGAGAAGTGTTGAAATTGGAGAAGAAAATTAATGCATTTCAAACGTTTCTATTTACAAAAATAGTGGTTATTACAGAAATCAAGTTATTTTATTTTAGGCTTGATAATAATGCGCATGACATGAACTTCAAATAGGTAATTTTTTATGAAGCAAAAAACTGAAAACGAAGTCATTTTCTTCGGAATTGCAGCAAGCCTGTGGAACCTGATCGTCTTTTTGATTGCCTTCCCAACTCCCTACGACCATCTTCATCACCTAAACAAAAAGGGGAAAGTAACAAGAATTCATCTGATCACCAAAATAAGAGTCTAGAAGCTCCTGTGTACACGCTTCCAACTCTTATTCCACCCAGGGTTTTGCCACTGTTGCATGATTTAGCACAACAAATGACTCAGGCCGGCCACCAGCAACAGTTATTCAGAAGTTACAGGTAATCTGCAAGAATTTTTCATATTAACCTTTATGCATGTGATGACTGATTCCATATTAATTTAGAAACAGCATTGATAGGCTATGTTTATGAATGTCAGGGACACCCGTGCTTCAGTTTTGGAACAGAGCCTCAGGAAATTAGGTGTTGAGAGACTTAGCAAAGATGATGTCCAGAAAATGCAGTGGGAGGTTTTGGAGGCAAAGATTGGGAATTGGATACACTACATGCGGATTGCTGTAAGGATTTATTTGAAATGTTGTTCATTTGACAAATTGCATCCTTTAGGTTGGTCTGTCAACTAAATTATAATTCTTGAATAGGTCAAATTATTAATAGCTGCGGAAAAGAAAATTTGTGATGAAATACTCGGTGACAGTTCTCTCAGGGATCAGTGTTTTGCTGAAGTAACAGTAAACAGTGTTTCTACGCTCCTTAGTTTCGGTGAAGCTATAGCGAAAAGCAAGAGATCACCTGAAAAATTATTTGTTCTGTTAGACATGTATGAGATTATGAGAGAACTTCAGTCAGAGGTATGTTAAATCTATGCAGATTGAACAAAAGTTTTCTATTATGTATTATGTGATCAAAATTTTAGTAATGCTTTTTTAAAAAAAAAATGTGAGGCACTTGTTGAATGGATTGTAATACACTCTTTTGTCCTTCTGGTTCAAACAAATTCTACTTTTTGCATGAAAAAGCGCCCTGTTTTATGGGTAATAGCATC
Organism: Erythroxylum acuminatum; assembly: GCA_026284645.1. NCBI lineage: Eukaryota > Viridiplantae > Streptophyta > Magnoliopsida > Malpighiales > Erythroxylaceae > Erythroxylum > Erythroxylum acuminatum. The sequence continues at coordinate 28,896,025 of JANKOD010000005.1, read as the reverse complement.
CTGAAAAAGCTCACATATTAACTTGATTTATAAAGTTAAGATGACTGTATATACTTGTATGAGGATGACAAGGGAGAAGTTCATAGAAAATTAAATTTCAAAGGTGAAAAGCTAACTTCATGGGCTAGAGACTATGCCTATATAGAAACTTCTAAAATTATCGGAATATCACCTCCATATATGACTTGTTGACTATTAATTGATGTTGCTAACATGTATAGAGAAGTTGGAATCGTACAAGTGCGCGAAAAAACCAGAATTATTGACTGAGAGATGGAATTGTTTGCAACTCGTCTATTGATTTTAAGATTTACACATTAAACTGCTATATAAATCTGTAGGGAAAGATTTCCAGATAAACTTACAGATTAGCTGTCTACATTTGCCATTGCTCTCGACCTTCTGTTTACTTATTCCTTTTTCGGGGTTTGATGAGTTGCAGATTGAGTTACTCTTTGCAACCACAGCTTGCAATGAAATGCGGGAAGGTGCAGTTAATTTGACAACACGGTTAGCTCAGACAGCTCAAGAGACTTTTGTTGATTTCGAAGAAGCGGTTGAGAGAGATTCCACCAGAACCGCTGTTCTTGATGGAACTGTGCATCCTTTGACAAGCTATGTGATAAATTATGTGAAGTTTCTCTTTGAGTAAGTAGAAAATTTGTCTTTGTATTAACTCGGATACTACTTCTTCCTGAATGAGTTGGTTTGCAATATAGAATACCATGTATTATTAATATTATTTCTTTAATTCTATACCTGCTGGTGGTAGGAAGGATGTGACTATAAGCTTCTAGCGACTGCTGATTGCACAGTCGTTGCTTTACTTCTATGATAAATTTGTCTCATTTTCTGATTTTTGAGTTTTTAGCTGTTTCTATTTTGCAGTATAGACCTTAAATTCCTTCAATTTATATCATAGTCCCACCTGATATATATTGCTGGTTGCGTTGCGGGCTTTGTTGTGGTTGTAATCTGCAATTTAAGACAGACACTGCGCTATGTTTTACTTACTCCCCACTCCCTTTGCTTGTAGTCAATTGCTCAACTTTTTTGTTAATAAGATCTGACTGTAACTTTACATGTGCGCAGTTACCAGACAACACTTAAGCAGCTCTTTGAAGACTTCGAAGCAAGTGATCCAGAGGCTCAAATAGCGACTTTAACAACAAGGATTATGCAGGCACTTCAGGTTAATCTAGATGGGAAATCCAAGCAGTACAAAGATCCTGCACTAACCCAGTTATTTCTTATGAACAACATTCACTATATAGTGAGATCTGTACGAAGGTTTGGTTTACATTAAGCATATTCTGAAAGTCCCAACTACGCGGCAATATGCAACTCCTGACCATTTATTTAATTACAGGTCAGAAGCAAAGGACTTATTGGGAGATGACTGGGTCCAAATACATCGTAGGATAGTGCAGCAGCATGCAAATCAGTACAAGAGAATTTCTTGGGCAAAGGTTCTGTTTCTTGAAATTTACAACTATTGCGAATGCATTGAGTTGTTGCATGAACTTAATAACATATTCATCTTTGGGTAATGGGAAAATGAGATAACTTTTATCCAAATGTTGACATTTATCCAGAAAATGTTTAAACTATGATCACCAAGTAATTAAGCCATAATTTTAACTGCTCTTGTAAACCTTTAAAATCAGCATTACCCCATCTCATCCTTTTTACGTGTTCTAGTAGTTAGGAAAAATTTAGAAAAAGCATTTGTCTTTCTACTGAAGCATGTTGATTTGTTGATGTAGTGAGACAAGCAAGTAATTTTATCTGTTGGATGTTCAGATTTTGCAGTGCCTCTCTGTTGGCACGGGTGATTCAGGTGCAAGTGGAATTTCTAGAGCAATGGTGAAGGACAGGTTTAAGACATTCAATGTACAATTTGAGGAGCTTCATCAAAGACAATCTCAATGGACAGTTCCAGACAGTGAGTTGCGAGAGTCTTTGAGGCTTGCTGTTGCCGAAGTCCTCTTGCCTGCCTACAGATCCTTCTTGAAACGGCTAGGGTATGGCTTTTTACCCTGAAGTCAATTTCCATATCCACTTCCTCAAGCGATCGCTCTAATTGATGTCATCTAACATCATAATACTTATGATGATTCTCTTCTGTTTTCTGTACAGACCCATGATTGAGGGTGGTAAAAACCCCCTGAAGTACATCAAATACAGTCCAGAGGATCTTGAGCGCATGCTGAATGAATTTTTTGAGGGTAAGACATGGAATGAACAAAAAAGGTAAAAAATAATAAAAAATAATAATCTCGAAGGTCGGGACTTGGGGTAAATAAGGTAACTATTTAATTTCATTAGAGTTTTTTTTTTTGGTTTTGTAAATCATGAGGTTGAATAATAGTGGCTTCATAAATCACAACCAATAGTACATATGGGGGTATGTACCATAGGTCTGTTGAAAAACTGAACAAAAAGGTTTAATTGAGAGGAAGATGACAGTTTAGTTTTGTATGTGTGTGTGTATGGCTTCAGTGATATGGAACTTTATATCAAATCTTAGGAAGTTACCTCCTTGACTTTTTGTTATTTTGTGATATCATAAGACCCTAAGAAGTATTTTTAATCAAATCTTGAAACCATCTCAAGTGCGTGACGACCCAAATTCTAGTTTCAAGGACCAAACGGGTCATACAAATCAACCTGGCTCGCTTGTCCTTGTATTTCCTTAAGCGCTAAGCCCACCCATCTCAAAAAACCCTTGACCTTGATGTTCCTAAATGTTTTCCACTTCCTCCATTGTCTCTGCCTTGCTGCCCTAGTCTATAACTCGTAATCCTTATCCTTTGGCATAATCCCAAGTTCCATGATGTTTTACCTTGCGCACGTACACGAAAACAAAAAGAAAAGAAAATCCCATTTTAGGGCAAAGAAATAAAACAGTAGGAGCACCGATTTGTTGGTTTAACTCAAGATTTAGCTTTATATGTATAATACTATAATGACGCCAAGGCTATGTGACTATGTCCGTAGCCATGGTCTTTCCTTCCATGTGCGTACCGAAGGATCACAAGATGGGTGTCCAAATTGGAGATCGATAAAGACACTGCGTAACAGAGACAAAGACAACGCCTTAGTTGTACACATTATACCCTCTCTTACCAATGTTTGGTGCCCAGCTTCCAAAATCGTCATGGATAAATAAATGCTTGGTGAAACTATGATAATTAAAAGGGACCACAAAGATATTTGAGTCGCGAAAAACACCTACTTTGTCATGAAAAGCTTCAACGGTTGAGGAACAGCAATGCTAATTGACAAATAATTACTAAAATCCCTTTAATATAATATTAAAGTATTTCTAATGTTATCCCTATGATTTATGTTTTTTTTTTCCACATATTCTCGCCTTATCTCTTGCATACCCTTGTAGTTATCTCACATTGGTGACTTTGATCTTGTCGGTCACCAAATGCCACCAATACCAGGACATGCATTGTCAAGATTAGATAGAAGAAATTAGGTATCTTTCATCTATAGGTTGCTTCATATTCAATCGTGTCCTTTAGATTTGCAAGCAATCAAAATCTTCCAAAATGTTAACCACTTAACTTCCTTTATGTTCCTTTCTCTAATATAATTATAACGTTTCGGAAACATCCAAATCATTTCGCTTCTCAATTATTACACCACTATCTTCCTCACTTTAATCATAGGACCTATTATCACCTTATTACATGGCTTAATTTAAATTCTAAGCAAACACAGTTTTTGAAACCCAAAATTCCCTTTTGCCTCAATGCCCCAATCTTTTCAAAGCTTGGAGTTTTCTGCCATGAGTATTCCTTGCCTATCAAGTGTTATCTTCTCGTCATCCTTTATTCTTCCTCGCTTTTAGGTTTTGTCCCTTATACTAGCCCCGGTAGACAGTAGTCCCACAAAAAATTCCGACATTAAATCCACTCGACACGTGCACGAACTATGTGGTTACGCGAGGCTAGCTCAACGTAGAAGGTTTGAACTTTGAAGGAAGTAGGAGATGAAAAACAAGAAAGAGTTAGGTAAAAGATTGGACTTTTGAGAGGTTCGGAGAAGATCTCATGTAGGGCTGCAATAGAGGATAGGCATCAGCCTAATTGTCAGTGCCCAGAAAGTAAAAAAAGGGTTTCTCTGGGATATTCTAAACTAGCATCCACTTGTAGAAGGCGAGTGGGGTTAGGGATATCCTTGCCTTCTTTCTTTTGTTAAGAATCGGTACATAATTTCCAGATAAGCCCTCCTTGCATCGGCTTTGTGCCTGGACCACGTATAATATGTAGAAAATTCTTTTAATGGGTACTGGTGTACTAATCATTTGTACTGCGTTAACAACAATATCTTCTTGTAATTCAGGAAAAAATACTATTCCCTCGTATTTAAAATAAGTGTCGTTTTAGAGTAATGCACACTTATTAAGAAAGTTAATAAAATGTCTGATATATCCTTATTAATTACGTGTTAAAGTGTCTTAAAAATATAATCTGTGTAATCTGTGCAATTAAGATGTGAGAGAAATTAAAGGATAATTTTGAAAGTAAAATCATAAATATACATAAAAAGTCACAAACGACACTTATTTTGAATAATTAAAATCTCTCTAAAACGACACTTATTTTAAAAAGGAGAAAGTATGTGTTATGCGCTAACAATAACGTGCAAGTTAGGTTACAGTGTGAAATTTACGATCCCTAACACTTTTAATTGCCTCATTTGACTATCAATTATTTTTGCCAAATCACATGGACGTTCCATGCCCTTCAATGTGACCTGTCTAAGTTGGCTGATTGATGCAATTACGGTCAAAATTGATGAACTCACAGCTGTTCTCAACTATGACTAAAGCAAATTAACATATTTTTTGTCCTTTTAGTAACACTCTCAACCTAATCTTCCCCTAGTTTTTCTATAATGTTTTAGTTTGCGTCATACTTGCCACTTCATCCCTAAATGTAATTATGGAGGTTTAATCTAGCGTAATAAACAAAAACATAAGAGCAAGCAAACTATATTTTTTACAATAAAAAACATTTTTAAGTTAGTTGATCGGTCAATTTGGTTTATGTTTAAAATCCAATTATATACTTTTAAAAAAAGATTATTAAAGAATTCATCATGAAGGGTCGATATCAACCTCTTAATTTTTGTCACCTTCTCCGAATATAATATGTTTGTCGGTGTTCTTTCACGACTAAATTCCTCGAGTTAGTTTAATGTTAATTCAAACTTTTCTGTCTGATAATAATATTTTTTCTTCTTATTCTATTTAATTTTTCAATCGAATATTTTTATAATTAAACTTTTTAGCATTACTAATTTTTTAATCAAAGCATTACTAATTATCAAGAGTTCTTCCATAACTTAATTGCAATCTACTTATACCAAGTGGTCTTTATACACATGAATTAGTTGTTATAATACTTAGTTTATAGCCACATTCCACAAGATGATCTCCTACCTTCAGCTGGTATATATTTGTTTATATGTTATTTCAAAATCACAGTTAAAATCTACTTTATGTGAGGACCAATTATAAAAATATTTATAATTTATCTTTTTTTTCATTATTAAAAGTCTTTCTTTTCAACACATAGGCAATATAAATAATGTTTTAAAATCGGTTTAGAAGTTAAAAATGTAAGACAAAAAAATAAACTATTATTAGGTTATTATAAAAGGTTGAATAAAATTGATAAATTTGGAATATAATTAAAGGAGACTGTTGTTATTCATCAAAGAATTGAAGTTTAATTAAGAAAAGGCTATTAAATAAAAATTGATTAGTTTATTTTAGTTCATAAAGACCAACGATTAATTAATAAACTAATATATTTATTTAAACCAAAGTTATTAAAATAAATCAAAATAAAAAGTTAAAAACTAAATACAAAATTGACCAATTCAAATGAAGTTAGTCAAATCAGTTTAGTTTTTAATAATATATATTGGTAGATATTTTCGAAAATGAAATGCGCGTCAAAGATATGGTTTCCTTTCCAAGATGAATGTTGAATTGAATTTCTTGTTTTTGTTTTGCGGCTAAATTAACTCTTTATTTCTGTTCTAAGTTAGTCCGTAAATGCAGGCGTTAGCTGGTTAAGATGCTCCTTCCTACGTCAGCTTGGTGGGTAAATATGTATAGGTTGGTTGTTGTGATGGTTTGGTCATAAGGATCAATTTTTGAATCTTTTTTTATTTATTTATTTTACTGATTTATAAAAAAAAAGATGTGGTATCCAACCCAAGCCCGTTGAAAGAAAAAATCTAATTATAATAAATAAAAATTACAATACAAGATAATTATATTTTTTAATATTTTAATAAAAATTCTTCAACTTCGTCCGTTAATTTATGACATGTGATTCAATTGGAAGTCATTTCACGTAATGGTTAGCGTTTTCAAATGCAACACGTAAGTGAATTGAGAACTGGAGATGAATTTGAGAATTGAAAAAAACGAAACTGGTAAAGGAGAGACAATTGTGTTGCGCATCACCGACTAGAATAATGGGAGGGACCTTATGTCTAATGTACGCGAGCATTAATCAACGGCTAAGAGTTGAAGTCCAGGTCAAGCTTCGGTTCACGTGGCTCCACTTTGAAACTTCCACGCAATAATTCTTGGACAGCCTTCAATGAAGAGACGTACCCAACACACTTTCACACACACCTTCATTGTGCCCTAATTAAATTGCAATTTGATGATAGCTTCATCAAATTGCAATTTAATTAGGGCACAATGGACCCAAGTAGCGAATCGGAGAGGAATGTCAGCCTTAGAAATGTAGCGGGGGGTGGGTGGGACGTCACTAAATCAAAGGTTAAGTAAAACGATTTTGTCCTCTCTTCTGTCACATGCGGAGCCCCAAACATTTTTCCATTTTTTGGATTTTGTAAATGTTGAGTATTTTAAGCGGAGTACTTTTATCGTTAACAAGAAATTATTAGAAAGGTTATGAACTTTTAGGTCCTCCAATCATACACTAGGGACGAACGGGTATTAAAACTTTCACAAACTCCATATGAGATTCACTTTAGATAATGGTGGGTCACTTGTATCGTATGAATCGGGAAGCTTCAAGTTTCTTAAGATTTCTCCGATTCAAGGTCAATAGTTGTACGCTTTGATTGACCTCCAAGTCATCCCATCTTTTTACTAAATTTTCTAGCTAACTAAACTTTAACATTACGTAAAAGCCCCACTCAATTGTCTCCACTAGAGAGTAGAGATAGAGAGGGCTTATTTCACTAAAAGCAGAGAATAATCCACCACTACCCACATAACCTAAGTAAAAACCAGCAAATGACCAATTTCAATAGTGGCCAACAGTGGCCAGTTGCTATTTAACAGTAAGTGGACATCTACTCTCTACTAATAATACCATACGCAAACCAAACCCCATTCATTCACCCGCTAACCACCCACTCCCTCTCTTTCGTTTTGCACCTCTCTTCACCACCATGTCAGAAAAATGCGACAAACACGGTCACAGACGTCGAAAAATCTTCCGACGGATCTTCGCCGGAATCCTAATCCTGGCCTTCATCGTCCTGGTCGTTGTCCTCTTAGTCTGGGCCATTCTCCGCCCAAGTAAACCACGTTTCATCCTCCAAGACGCCACCGTTTACGCCTTCAACATCTCTGCTCCCAACTTCCTGACCTCCAACTTCCAAGTCACCGTGTCCTCTCGCAACCCGAATGACAGAATCGGCATCTACTACGACAGGCTCGACATCTACGCCACTTACCGCAACCAACAAATCACACTCCGTACAGCCATCCAACCGACTTTCCAGGGTCACAAAGAGATAAACGTCTGGTCTCCCTTCATCTTCGGGAACAACGTTCCGGTTGCTCCGTACAACGGCGTCGCGTTGGGCCAAGACCAGAGCACAGGGACTGTTTTCTTGATGATCAAGATCGATGGTCGGGTGAGGTTCAAAGTTGGATCTTTCACTACTGGTAGGTATCATTTATACGTCCAGTGTCCTGCTTACATAACGTTTGGAAACAGAAATACCGGAATCGTTGTTGGTGCTAACGCCGTTAAGTACCAGTTGGTGACCAGTTGCAGTGTAAGCGTTTGAAGATGAAGTCAAAAGAACTTAACGGCGTTTAATTAAGCTCTTCCAGTCTTGCTTTATATATATAATATATCATCTGTTAGCTTTAATTTTGGTGGATGTTGCTGTGCATTTGATGGCTATCTGTTACAGGTATACGTAATAACGGCCTTGAATTTGTATATTTAGCGAATGCAAAAAGCATAATTCGATGATAGCAAAGTTTGCAATATCTCAAGTTGTTATTTAATTACACGGAATTTGTTAGATAGAAAATGAGTGTCTTGTGGAATTTGGGCAGTCATTGTCTTTGAATTTCTAGATCTCTTATTCCATTGGATGTGATGTCGTTTTCGCCTCATTTAGTTTTTTATTGGATCCCTAAATTATGATAAATAAACATAATGATAAAATATACTCCCTCTGATTCATAATAAGTGTCATTTTAGATACATTTTAATTATTCAAAATAAGTGTCATTCTTGACTTTGTATGCATGTTTATAAT
>JANKOD010000005.1:28828620-28851867 GCA_026284645.1 Erythroxylum acuminatum | reverse complement strand
TATTTGTACATTTTTCCTTGTCTTTTTAAAAACAAAATTAGAATATGCAAACATATTTTAGACCCATGATTTTTTTTCTGATTTTAATTGAATATTGTAATCCGAAGTAATTTAATTCAAAATAAGTACCATACTTTTTTTTTAAAAGTAAACGTTACAAACGTAAAGACAAACAATGACCGGAAAGGCAATAGAACTAACCCAAGCCAACAGGCTTACCCTGTACACCCGGAACCTACTAGCCTTTCACAACCAACATAAAAAACAATAGAAGCATCTGAATTTAAAATGGAATCTAAACAAGTAGGACGAATATTCCAGTATTGTGGGTTTGCACGTAATAAAATTAGGTTAACTTTTATAATGATTGGAGGAAGATGTGCGAAATGTTGACAATTTTAACTTTAAAGAAGATTAGCTATTAATTGTAAGTGCTACTAATGACAATCTATTGTTACTTTCATATGTCTAACTGTAATAAGTTATGCTTCTAATGCTTATATGGAATAATCAACTAGTTTGTTGTTTGTCATCTTCAATTCTATTTCATGTAAATAGTAAATACTATGTTTCTTTCACAAATAAGTACTACATCTTTTTGGTTTATTTACATAGTTTGTCGCATAAAGTCATCATGCATCGTGTATCACATGTCCTATGAAGTTATTTAATGTACATTTGTCGCATTACACCAAGAATGGATTTTTGTATTGTTACCATAATTTACTTAATATAATTTCGATGCAGCTACTAAATAATAAGTGAAGGGATTGCGAGATATGCACTCTATTATAAAGACCAAATTTGTCATATGTAAGACAATTGGATCGTTTTCTTTCTTTGTTATTATATTAAACAATATTAATTTGGTAAATGATGTTCTAGTAACAATACAACTTGATTTATTATAAACATCCAATGAGTACTGGAGCTAAATTACTTTAATGTAAATACTTAATTTTCTGTTATATATTTTGTTTATTTTAATTAATTTATTTAAAATATTAAGAGTAAGAAATCAAATTTCTAATAGTTTTACGTTTACTTTAGTGTATTTTTTATTATGTTTAATTTAAATGTTTTTGGTTTCAATTTTATTTTATTTTTTAAATTTGAAAAAAATCCATCAATATTGTTTCGTTTACTAATTACTTTTATTTTATTTTATACATAATTAAATGTTCATTATATTAGTTTTAATTTGTCAGACACATAGTTAATTTTTCCTACTCACTCTTTGTATTTAAATTTGAGTTAATTAATATGTAAATAGCAACAAAGAGTTTTGAGGGATAAATTAGTAGATTAAAAGATTCAAAATAATAATACAATAAAATTGAAAAGGAATAATTTGCAAATGAAAACATATATGGAGGTTGATTTTGAATAGGGATAACAAATTTACTTGAGTGCAAAGTTAGCGGACTGGATTGTAAATAGGGATAAGAGTAAGGATTAATGAGTAAAAATGAAAAACAAATTTTTTAACTATTAAGAGTGAGACGGTAGTGTTAAAAAAGATAATTAAAAAATGACACTCAAAGAGAGAGAGAAACGTGGAGTTTGACAATTTATAATAAACAAGAAAATGCTGTATGTTCAATTGTTGGTGGCGATTCATGGCCAACTAAGATAAAAATATATATATATATAATTGATTTTATAAATCAAAAGGTAATTTAAAAATTTTAATGTAGATACTAAACATTTAAAATATATAGAGGAGGGGTGGATAATAGTAATTTATAAAGTAATGGCTAATATGTCAAATAATCTATAACAAGTTATCTCCCTCACCTCCCCTTTGAGATGAAAGAGTTCGATGGACTAATTTGTTAAATCAAACTAATTATATATATATATATATATGTAAATTAGTCTAGCTAATCTAAAATCTAATTTAAACAATGCTTCTTAAATTAATTATAACTTTCTCATCTGAAATTTGGTTAAGATGATTCAATATTATATGAAAAACTTAGGAAAAGATATAAAATTTTAATTTTAATTTTTTGGAGAAAAATGAAGAACATGGTCAGAAGCATGTCTGTCTTAGAGTGTATTCGATAAATGAAAAACTCTATGAATGATATGGCTCAGGATATTGGCAGATCTCAAACAAGAGTGCATGTGTGCATTCTATAACTCATATTAGGGCATCATTCATTGGTGTAAGCAAAAGAATGAGTTCTTAATTTGTATAATTGTTATAATTAAAGAAAATACTTAGAATACACTTTATGAGAGTTCTTCTTAGCCTTGAACAAGATTTATAAATGGTTACTCTTCATTTGTAGAAAATCAAGACAATTTTAAGGGTCCCTCTTCACTTGTGGAAAAGAAAATGTTATACGAAAAGTTACTTTCACTTATTGAAGGAAAAAGGTGGTGAATTTTCAAATGGGGCTTAGGGAGTAGATGCAAGTAAAGGATTGTTTAACTGAACCACTATACTCTCTCACTCTACTCTCTTTTATTATTCTTATAGTTGTTTTGTAATTATTTTATGTGATTTCTTCATAATCATTCATTAGAGTAAATGCTTATTAATTAGCTTTAAATAAGGTGAAAATTAAAAATAATATATATCATTTACTCTTCTTTTGTATGTCATATGGGAACAACAATTTTTATTAGAAGAAGTCTCATTCATCAAATATGGATTTTTAGTGAAATTTGAGTAAAGTTCATTATGGCATGACTTGATTCATTTTAACCAAGAGGGATAAGACATTATTATTTATCTATTTTTCAATGAATATAATTACTTGTTTTGGATAACTAGGATGAAAGTCTTTCTCCCGACTAAAGATTTTGATTTATGGAAGATTGTAAAAAAAAAGTACAATATGAATGATATTATACTAATTTCACTAAAATAGGAAGGCAATGGATATTTTATTTTCTATATTAGATAGAAATGTGACTTTACAAGTTTTGATATGAGAAAATGCTTATAATATTTAACACATACTTTATATTACATATGATAAAAAAAATTATTATGATAGTGGTGTTAATAATATGACTATTACTCATTATAAGCTTGATAAGAATCTAGATGAAAATCAATAATGGAGGAAAAGAAAAAGAGAAAGACTGAAAGAAGAGCATTAAATATCATATAGGATGGCGTAAATGATTCTAAAAGTAGAGAAATAATGAGGTGGCTAACATGTTCTTTATGGCTAATAAAGATGACGTATCATCTACTTCAAATTCTCTTGATGATAACAATTGTGATGATATATGATGATTTTTCCTACTAAGGAAACATTAATTGCCTAGAAATGATAAGCTTGAAAATGAAGAAATTATCTTATAAGTATAAAGAGGTTCAAAAACTCTTAGATACATAATTGAGAATGAGAAACTAAAAATGTGATATCCATGAAATGATAGAATCTAAGAGTATGGTTATTACCAATGATAAAGTGGATGAACTTTGCATGAGAATGAGGCATTGAAGAAAGAAATCAAATTCCTTAAAGAATCTTTTTTAAATTTCAACCTAAAGTGAAAACTTTAGTAGCATTCTTAGAGCCCAAAAGAGCTCTAATGATAGGAATAAAATTGCTTTCAGTTATAAGAGTGAACCATATAATGTTAAGATAACTTTTGTAAGGGGTAAACATATGCATAAGGAGTCTATGCCTAAATCATTACATAAGTATGATGCATCTTCTAAATGTGTACAAATATATGCTTACCAATCATTATCTAAGTTTTAAGGAAAAGAATAATTTTATACATTTATATATGACTCATATTTTAAACCTAAAGACCATAATATTCAAAGAAAAAATAGGTATAATTTTATGCAAGGTCATCCCAAAAGAACATGTAACATCCTTCTTATTCATATAGGCCTCTTTATCATCAAAATGGAATGAAACAAGTTCACAATTATTATTGGTCTCATTATAAGCATAAAGATATGATACATGCTTCTATCTAATACATGCCTTATGAGCAGCAGAAAATCATGACATTCTCTCAAGATCACCACATGTCATATTTTTAGGAAAAGAGCATTTCATATGTTAAATCATTTGTTAGGCCCTACTATCACACAAGGAAAACTCATAATCTCCCATATCTCCAAAAAAGAGTATTATATCACTCATATCATCTATTAAGAACTAAAATTGTATAAAATACATACTCTTATAGATCTTTCTCACACGACACTAACACTTTCAATTTCTGTTATACAAGATGTTACTTTTATGATGAATATGGATATATCTATAGAAATTGACCCTTGAAGTAATGCTTGTTAAGTAAACAAAAATGATATAAGTTGAAAAAAGTATAAGCATTAATCTCCGAAGATCCAAGTTTGTGTAGGTACTTATAAGATATTGATTTCTTTTCCTTATAAGTCAATATCAAATGGCATCAAATGAATAAGAATAATTGGTATCAACTTATTGGTATTAAATAGGAACACAATGATATCTCTAACAATTCATTTAAAAAATCATTAAGATCTCTCATATGAGCCAAGTGAGGAAGTTCATACTAAAAGACCAATTTTGAATCAAGTAGGATGTAACTATTGTTAGTACATAAAAGGAAGTATATCCTTGCTTTCATAGTAACTTGACATATATATTTAGAGGGAAAAAACATTGTTTTTTTTCTTCTGAAAATGGAATTGAATTAATTCATAAGAGGCTAAAAGACAAGTTAACTTTACAAGCACTCTTGTAATGAGAGTTTAGAAACAAAGGAGTCTATTAAGCTAATTAAGCATTCCAAAATGTTGTAAACGTAATACTAGTTATTGCTTTATATGTCAATATATGTTGAATTTAAAGATAAATTATTACAAAAGGTGCTTATATGAAGTTTAACGGCATTTACTAGCTCTTTGATTAATTGCTCACAATTTCTTTCCTTGTTGCAGAAAATGCACTTATTTCTTTCATCCAAAATATGTAGCTCCAAATAAGATAAGGCAATGTAATAACACCATTTGTAACCTCTTTTAACACGTTGTAATTCATACTGTAGTTGATGATCTATTGCCATTTCTCTAGCGGATTATTGAAAGTACATTTATGAAGAAATGTCTTCCATGCTCTACTGGTGTACTTGCTTTTGAAGAGTTTCAAAAAGGAAAAAAATAATGAATTCTTAAATGGAGTTGGAAAGCATACATAGCTAAAAGATTGTTTGGTCAAACCATTATAAATTGATTTTTTTTCTTTCTTTTCCTACTTTATTTTATTATTATTTAGCTTTTTTGTAAATTTTTATATGAATTTTCATAGTTTTTCATTAGAATAAGCAATTTATTAATTAGTTTTAAATGTAATAAAAAGTAAATGCACTTAATTCACCTTCTCTCAAGTTCCTTTAGGGACATCACCCATAATTGATTATGTTCAATTCTAAAATGACCGCATCCATTTTTCTTATTTTGTATGCCACATTTATAATTTAATTAGTAGAATTACATGGATTATTACCTTCTATACTATTTGTGTTCATAGTTCTCAATAAGTTTGGTCATGTTATAAAATATATTTGAGTTCTTATGATCTATTGAAATAAATAAATAAATATTCTTTTATATGGTTCACAAAGACCTATATGAAAGGGACCATAAAACCATGTGATGTACTAAAGAAAACTATAAGAACATTAAAAAGAAGAAGATGATAATGATGAAAAAGTTGAGAGCTTCAAATATTAGTTTCTATGGCTACAATAATGTAAAAATGGGAGTGAAAGAGAGAACTTGATTGTGAAAATTAAGAGCAAGATACAAGAAGAAAATGGACACACTATAATTGATGACCCTATAACCATCTAAATCCTAGTTGAGGTTGCTTTCAAGGAAGCTCAATCCACATCTAATCTTATGAGACAAATGTAATCTTTTCCTTTATATGATCAACTCATGAATGATTATACTATTTATACATGATATTTAAATAGTTTTCTTATCATTTTAAGTGAAGAAGTCCTAATGTTTATGACATTTTACTCTCTAAGTATGATCTCGTGTTTCAACATATTACAGATTACATAAAAATAGCAAAGTTAGGTTCTACTAATTCACCAAAGATTATATGTTAATGGATATCCAAATATATCAAATTCCTTAGAGATTTGACATAAACAAATAAGTCCCCCTTTCCCTTTTGCAAATTTTGTTATATATTTTCATGATGTGCTTTGTTTATATCATAATTTTCTTCTTCATTTTATTTTAAGGTGCAATGCAAATTAACAAAAAAATTAGTTTATGAAAATTGACATGAAATGGTGCCATTTAAATATCATCAAAACAATTGAAAAAGACTAATGAAATAAAAAGTAGCCTAAAGTGGCTATTGGACTTTGAACCTAGCACATTAGTTGTTTTAACCTTTCATAATGTGATTTTATCTATTGTGCAATTTGTTTATTTTATTTTCTTTAGGCCTACTTTAATTTGGATCATATTTTTAAAATAAATTGAAATCTAAATTGGCCCTTGGTTCTCAAGAGCTTGTACCAAATGATGTATTTTTAGTTAATTGGACCCTATATCTATTGCCCAAGCACTTAGTATGGCTCAAATCTAAAAATGAAAAATTAAAACTTACTTTTCTATCTTTCTTGTTTTTAGTATATGTTATTTAAATGTTTGATGTAAATTGATGGCCTAACAAATGGTACGAGTAGATAGAGAGAGAGAAAAAAACGGTAAACCTTATTAATAAAATGATTTTAAAAAATATTATTGTAAAATAATAAATTCCAACTAAAGTAGAATTTAAGGTCCAGACCATTTCTTGAAACATTTAGCTCCATATTCTTATTTTCTTTTTAAAAGGATATATTTAAAGTTTTAAACTCAATTAGTTTTAACCCAGATTTATCTTTTGTTTAAGCCATTTCCTATTTCACTTTATTAGTGCTTTAAATTTTATTTTTAGTCCTTTTAGCCCATTAGGTTTAATATCATCATTTTAAATCCAAATGCTTTTTCATTTTATAAGTCAATCGTTATATTATTTAGCATTAGATAAATTCATTTATTTTCTATAGCTTGATTTTTTTAGCTTTCCTTTCAAAAAATGAAAAATAAAAAATCAAGTCCACGTTAATTTTAAGTTCTATGAAACAGTCTAGGATAGGTGGTTCTGACATGTTAAGAGGTGACACTAATGCCCTAATAAAAAGATGAGAAAAAATTGTATTTAGTGTAAGAAAAAAAAAGAAGGCCTAAAAAAAATTTGGGAGGAGGGGTGATCAAGAATGATATAACAATGCTGGAACTTACTGATGACATGACTCTCAATAAAAAACTTTGTCATATTAGGATATGGATAAAAGATCTCGTATAGAGAGGTCTTTCTTATTCTCATAAGTCTTTTAAACCTTTTCCTTCAAATCTTATATCTTATATTTAGCCTAAACATGTAATATGTAGTACTTTCCGCTTAGTTATTTATCTTAAACATTTCCTTCCTTAGTCTGCATATTTTCTTGTATTGACTTGTTTAATTTATTTATTTACTTGTCCTCTTTCTTGTTGATATATACTTTTTTTATCTTTTTTTTATTATTTCTTTTATTATATATTTATTTTATTATTTATGCTATTACTTATTTTAAGTTTTTATTTATACATATTTATTCTATTTTTATTTTATCTTTTATATCTATTTTTTAATGTTTAATTAGTATTATCTTATTATTTTAATATGTATATGCATATTATATTTTTTCATGTAGGTATATAAGAAACAACCTCTCTACCAGTTAGGGGTAAAGTTGCACACTACTAGACCTCCCCATACCTATATATTTGCAAGATTATCACTAGACTATTGTCGTTATTGTTGTTATTGAAACAGTTTAGGCATTTTACTTTGTTTAAGCCCTAAGTCAATCTATAAACCCGTAACTATTTGGTCACATATTTTAAATTTCATTTCAATCTCTATACACCATTTTAATTATTTTATTTTAAGCTTTAGGTCAGTTCACAAACTCCTAAGATTCAACCATACGTTTTATTTTAATTATTCAGCCCGTCTTTTTTTAATTCATACACAATTTCCCTTGCTAAATCCCCAAATTTGCTAAACCCTTTTTTATACTTACGTAACCATATAGTTGGACAAAATAAGGTATTTAAAATTGTTTTCAAACTCATTTTGATTAAGAAGCATGGGAGCTTTAATCCTCCATAACCCCAATATATAGCTAATCTGTTGGAAGCCAATGAGTCACGATCTCTATTTTTGATAGTTTGAGGTGTTTAAATAATTATGTCATTGTATTGAATATTGATTAATTACGACTTCTGTATGATTGCACTTTATTTATAAATCTGTAGGTTATATGATTATGCTTATAAGCACTTGTAACAAATGATCATCAATAACATCAATTGTCTTTTAATGTGACTTTGATTCTATCAAATTATTGAGTAATTTAACAAAATTTGAATAAATTTTAAAATTATATAGGTTCGGGTCTAAGTTCGATCCTAAAAGCTTAAACCCAATGTGATCGATCTTTTAAGTCAGTTTGAAGTCCGATCGATCTTAAGCTCGAGTCTAATTTTAGAGGTTCATCTAAGCTAGGCCTAAACTCAAGCCTTATTATCTATTTTGGGTTCGAAACTGATCTAGTCTAAATCATTGTCAACCATACTTGCTATTCACCAATAAACTGTTAAATTTAAAATTTATTGGATTATATTAGGTGATATCATTCTCTGTTCCAATAATAAAATGGATATATTAAAGAAAAGAAGGAATGCATTATAAAAGAAGAAAGAATGCTAAAAGATTTTTTAATTGATTGAGAAAGTTGTCTAACAATTAATATACCTTATAAGAAATAAAATAATTAGAATAGTTTTTTAATGACTAAAAGAATCGCTTTCAAAAATGTAAATACTTTTCAAATGTACCCTAAGATCTACCAAAAGCATAACTTTTCCTTTTTCATTATAACAATTTACAATTATTATCAAGACTACATATTAGGTCCACCTCAAGATCACATAGTAGTCCATTAATGATGTGTTTTAAGTGATACATTTAATGAAGGATAACATATTCAAAAATCTCTAACCTTTTTTTTTTCAATTTAGTATCCAAACTTTTAAATTTTTTCAATTGAGTGACCAACCTTTTAAAACCTTCACAATTCAGTTCAAAAGGTTATTTTTAATGATGCGACATGTCTATTAAATGCCACGTGGATGTCCATCCGTTAGTCACATATGCAAAAACTAGCATTTTGAATTGCATTATTAAGATTTTAAAAGGTTAATCACTCAATTGAAATTTTTAAAAATTTGGGTACTGAATTAAAGAATCTCAAAATGTTGAGCACTTTAGGATTAGTTATCCCTTTAATGAACCATTAGAGTCTGATGACAAGCTCAATGTAACTAATTGTTAATAAATTATGGTACAAAGTACATCTGCTTCAACTAGTGCAATAGTTAGTCCTAATTAGTCCTCTTAATGGTCTCAATGTGTGAACTCAGAGAAAATTTTTAGTTGTTCTTTAACCAACTAAACCACCCTTTAAGAAGTTAAAATATAGTTTATTAGATTAGATATGAAAAGAGTTTTAAATAAATATAACATACTCATATGAATTGTATACGGGAAAGTATCAATAGCTATTTAAAGGTTGTTTGGTTTTACTTTTATTATTTTTGTGGCTTTTAATTTTTGTCTTATAAATTTGAAATTAACTTTTAAAAATATATGATTGAATGTTAATATTAATGTAGTTACACTTCTGATACTAATAATAATTAAATATTAAATAAAATTTAGAAATAAATTCATTAAGTAATTATTTTTATTTTAATCTCTGATATAAAAATTATTAAAAATAATTAGATTTATTAAAAATAAATAATTAAATAAGTAAAAAGTTTGTGTTTATTTGTATACTATTATTATTTATTAATATATTTTAATTTAGATTAAATAAATTAAGTAATTATTTTTATTTTAATCTCTTATATATTTTTATTAATAAGTAGTAAAATAATTAGATTTATTAAAAATAAATAATTAAACAAACAAAAAGTTTGTGTTTATTTGCATACTATTATTGTATTTTTAAAAAAATAGTACATCAAAGCTAATTTTTATAATTTTTAGGTTATGTAAATAAGAAAAACTCAAATAAAAGATTCAAACAAATAAAGTTTTATAGAATTTAAAAATAAAAATAAAATGCAAAGCTTAATCCTAACTTGATTAGGCTTTCAAGTTAATCTAAAGCCTGATTGATCTTGGGTTCAGGTCTAATTTTTAAAGACTGAACTCAAACCTTATTATTTATTTTGGATTTGGATGTGAATCCAGTATAGCTCATTGTCAACACCACTTGCTATTCGCCAATGAATAATAAATTCAAAATTTGATGGATTATATTAGCCCATATCGTTCTCATGTTCCAATAATAAATTGGTAAAATTCAAGAAAAGAAAATGCAAAAAATGCAGAAAGAAAATTTTATTTTATTGATTAATTTGTCTAACAATAAATGCACCTATAACAAATAAAATAATAAGAATAAACTTTGAATGATTAAAATAATTAGTTTCAAAATTATAAATACTTTTCAAATGTGTTAATGGATCAAAAAAATATATAATTTCCCTTTTTATTATAACAAGGAATTTACAATTGTTTTAGAATTAAATATAGATCAACCTTAAGATCATATAGTAATCCATCAATAGTGTGTTCTAAGTTATCCACTTAATGAATATGATAGGTTTGATCCAAGTAATCAATAATAAATTACAGCACCAAATACATTTACTTTAATTAAATCTATATGTTTAAATCTATATTTTACAATTTTCATAAAATTAAATCTATATGTTTAAAGATAGTTTAAATTTAACGTATATTTATACATAATTATCAAATCTAAAAAATGTCTATTTTTAAAATTATTTAAAATTTAAATTAAGTATTAAATAATTAAAATAAATTAGGTATATGAAGAAGTTATTTGGTTTTATTGATATTTTTTGTTGCGATTTTTTATTTTTTCAAACAACTTTTTAAAATATTAATATAGCTACACTTTAATTACTAAAAATAATTAAATATTAAATAAATGCTAGAAATAAATTAATTTTATGAATTAACTAAGTAAATAATTTTATTTTAATCTTTTATATAAAATTTATTGATAAATATTATTAATAATAAAAAGCATTGGATTTACTCCTATTATTTATTTATTAATATATATTAATTAAAAATAAAATTTATTATTTACAATTAAATATTTAAAATTTAAAATTTTCATAAATTTAAATATATATGTTTAAAGATATTTTAAATTTAACGTATATTTATAAATAATTATCAAATCTAAAATATGTCTATTTTTAAGATTATTGAAAATTTAAATTAATTATTAAATAATTAAAATAAGTTAGGCGTAATTCTTATTAGTAATTAGTATTAAATAATTATATATTAGTTAACAATAAAATTAGATTCAGAAACAAAAATCTTACACTCAAGCCAATTTTTATAATTTTATGTTATGAAAATAAGAAAAATTAAATAAAAATTCAAACAAATAAATTTTTTTACTGATTTTAAAAATAAAAATCAAAGCAATGGTTATGAGAGATGACGGAGAAAGGTTGAACGTTAAAACTACAGTGGTGAAAACATGCGACCCCAAAGATACTCTTGATCCGTGGCAAATCTCATGAGGTCAGATAATGGAAAATGAAACGCCAAACGGATGCACATGGTTAAGAGCAAGTTAACAACCATGAGCAGAAGACCAAAAAGCCCACCGAAACTTGAGTGCTGTATACAGTAGGCATTAAATAACAGTACCAACCTTTCGTAATTCGTACCTAATGTTCTTCCTCTTCCTCTGTATAATATTGAATGATATACATCTCGTAATACAAAAGACTAAAATAGTTTGTCAACCGTCAATTGCAATTCTTGGTGAATGCATGGATCCTGCCTGCCCTCGTTGGAGTATTTAATAAGCTCCGACTGATGCTTAGTTGGAAAGATAGACGTACTAATGATTACGGAGGCTCAAAGCATACGAAACTAGATCATCTGTTCAGTTTTACTCTGTTTTATTTTGTCTTATAAAATTTCAGCCATTTATTTTGTGAGACCCACGTGCGAATCCCACATAAATAAATGACTGAAATTTATTAGACACAATAAGACATCATAATATTGGATAGAGAATCTGGACTTGCTCAAAGCATACATACCTGTATTAAGGGAAAGTGTTGACCGGCTTGATCCAAAGCCTAATCTTATAATACTATCTCCTTTGCGGTAATTAAGTTTAATTACGGTGATGTGAGAAACGAAGGGTTGACTTCCATAAAATTGCACACAGGCGGCAGAAGTAGTATTAAATGTGACGTAGAGGAAGTTGTATTGTATTCTTATCGGTCTAATTTTAATCGCTTAATTCAAACTAATAATATTCATTTCTTTTTTATCTATCCCCCAAAAAACAAAGATAAAATTCATATGATCGTTGACTTTTATAAAGCTTGGTGTATCCCAAATGAACACATAACTCTTGCCAATGCCATGGCCGGGCTGACCTATCATTTCATTTTCTGCTCCATTTTCTCCTCCTTAACGGTCCCTGATTGGAGATGAATAACTCCACCAACACCGGGTTTCTGGGTTCCAGCAACATCGGAGGTTTCGGCTATGGCATTGGAGTTTCCATTGGAATCCTCTTATTAATCACCACCATCACTTTAGCGTCCTATTTCTGCACCAGAACTCAGCAGCAACCATCTTTTTCAACTCGTCGAAGAAGAAGCAACAATTTAACCGACGAAGGGCCACCGGACAACAACGACGTGGTGGTAGAGGTTGGCATAGATGAGGTCACGCTGAAGAGCTACCCCAAGTTGCTTTACTCCGAGGCAAAGCGCCATAAAGGAGACACCACAGCTTCGTGTTGCTCCATATGCTTGGCGGATTACCGGAGCACAGACACTCTCCGACTGTTGCCAGATTGCGGCCACCTCTTCCACCTCAAGTGTGTGGACCCGTGGCTGAGATTGCACCCGACTTGTCCGGTCTGCAGAACATCTCCGATGCCTACACCCCTCTCAACGCCTCTCGCTGAGGTGGTTCCTCTAGCGGGTAGTAGGCAAGTCTGAAAATGATCATTCAACTCAAAAGATGAAGCTGTTGGTTAACATGAAAATTGAAACTTCAAGGTGCCATTGACATAGCTTCAATATTTGGTGTCGTATGGATCAGCTCCGGCGAGTGGAGGAGCTCTCTCCAGCGATTCTGTAATTTCTTTTACATTCTTTTAGTCTGTGCAGTTAAAAGAAAACTTCAAGAAGTTTTATGGCATTTACTTACACTGTGATTCAAAGATATATATGTATATGATGTTAGATTCAGAAAGTTATCCGTATAGGCAATAGGCAGTAAATGAAGGTGGAGTTCTTTCTTTCTCCTTCCTAGTAGATGGAGAAGCAGAGTCGTTGCATAGAATTAGAGCTGTAGATCATGAAAGGCCGAATAGACGGGAGAAATGACAAGCTAAGCGTAACAAATTTGATCAAACATGAATATGAATTGGTACATTTGTTGTCATTAAAGAAAAGGCTTTAGGTCAATGTAGTAGTCTTAGTTGCAAAAATAACGAGTGAGTCCCCAAATCACGCTTGTTAATCAACTAATTAGCAAGCAAATTGAAGGTTTTGAAGAGAGATAGGTTGTAAGGAAGTATAATGTATAGCAGCAAATATTTGGTTTGAAAAAAAAAACAAAGAAGAAGCTGAAACTCTTTGGTCTGAATTTGCGTACATTTCGAAGAGGTTTTATGCTAATGTCCGTAGTTTTGGTTACAAAAGTGAAGAGTGAAAAGACACAAGTTCTTAGCAGATACGAGGAGATGGGATCGCCTGTATAATATTAATCTGTACTATAAATTTCAGTTATTTATTTATATGAGTCATGTATTTATTTATGCAGGATTCACGCGGGACTCACATAAATTAATAACTGAGATTCATATGACAGAATAAGACACCATAATATTGGACATAAAATCTGGACTCAATATGAAGTCAACCTTCTTTGTATCTATTCGTTCGAAGTAAGGATGGCAATGCCCTGATTTTTTTAAATAATATTTTTTAAAATTAAAATTATATAATAACGTAATTTTTTTTAAATTAGGTTTAAGTTTGAGTTGTCTAAGTCAAATCCTACTTGAAGCCTAACTCTTCTAAATAAAACGATATTATTTTGTTTAGAATAATTGCATATCGAATCGGTTTGTGTGTAGGCCTGACGTATCAGTTAACCCATAAAAAAATTACATTTAAGCTCGTATATAAAAAATTGTTATCGCTAATTTGAAGAAAAAGAAAGTTGAAAAATCATTAGAATTAGGTTTTCCCGCATTGGATGCCCAATAATTAATTAATCTTCTCAAGAAATTTTTTGTTTAGCCTCTCTACCGTAATAATGCCAGAGCTTGTTGATTGAGTGCAAGAAATCCAATCTTTAAAAGAAAGAAAATGAAAGCTTTTCTCAACGTCGACATCACCTCAAAAGAACAACTTCAACTAAACTCTGCCTAACTCCTTTGAAAATTTCGCAGCGCCAACCAGTAACAATTTGTGAGTAAATATGGTTGATACTACCCTATTCAAAGCTGGACCTTGGATTCTTCCCGCTAGCTGTGTTTTTCTACCATTTTTTATGAGTCTTTTCCCCAATTTCTGCTTTTTTGTCCTTGTATTAATTGAATAATACTTAATCTGAAAGTAACGGGAATTCAAGCCATTATGATATTCTTCCTCAAATAATAGTGTCATTATCAATGATACGAATACCGTACTAAATTTCGCATCGGATTGAGTTCTAGTACGGTACTGTATTAGTATCGGTTACTATTGAGTATATATTGTTCTGGGTAATTTTTTAAATTTATAAAATAGTCCCTAAATTTTTTTAAAAATTACAAAATAGTTCATTGTCATGTTGTACAGTTGTACTTTATATTTTTTACCTTGTCTCCAAAAATCATAATAATAAATAATAATCACCATTTTAATTTAATTTATAAAATTAATTTAATAATTATTAATAAATATAATTAAATTTAAAATATTTGGTGGACATTTTGAATACCAGCCGGTACTGACCGATACCACCCGAAACCGACCGATACCGACCAATATATAATCCTGATACAACCAACCATCGGTTTTGTACCGGTTTTGGTCCAATATGGTATTGACCAGTATGAAACGGTATCCTAAATCTTAGTCATTACCCTAGGTATCCGATTTAATGTGCAGATGAAACACTGTACATCTCCTCCAATACTTCAATATCCCTGCTCCGAAGTAGTACCAACAGACCTACTCCTATGAGTCTGTTGCTACCCAATGGATGGAAAGAAACGATGCCCAAGTTAAACAACATTTATGGAATGACGTATTTTTCTAGTTACCGACTAGTTACAAAAATGAGTCAACGTTAACATTCTACCAAAGGATATAATGATTTTAATACTTATGCTCTAGAATAACTCAATTAAGAGAGTCAATGACTTACCAATCAATAAGTCAATTGCATTCACCATTATAGAAGAGTAAAGATTTATTTATAAAACTTCAATTCAAACTCAATGAAGATAAAAATTCTAGCAAGACAAGTCATACTAGAATTCTACTTAATCAATTGCAATTGCCACTTGAAAAGTGCCAATTTCTTAAACAGAAAAGTTTCATAGATTTCATTCGATTTCATTCAATGTTTGATTCAAAGAACTGCGCTTAGTCCCCCACTCATAAAATGGCTCTGTTGAAATGAATGGCAGAGGGTTCGTAGTTGTTGGGGGACAAATACACAACTTTCTAAACGATTAACCAAATATTAACAATAAAAAAGAACTCTCTTTGTTGCAACAACAAAAATAATATGAGAAGAAACTAAATGATAAAACAAGCACCAAGATTTAACATGAAAAACTCTTCAATGTAGAGGAAACAATTACGAGACAAACCGATAAATAAATCCACTAAACTCAACAAGGATTTATATAAAAAAAATTGATATCGTACCCCCCACAACAACTAATTGTCTCATAAAGTTTCATGATTGAAACTAAAGTTGATATCATAATTAATAATCACTCAAATAGATCCTAAAAACAATCAAACAAGAATGAGAATACAACCCTCTTTGCCCCTCTCTCTATTTTTTCTCACTTTTGGCGTCTTGGCCGCATTCTCTATCTTATTTGTGGAGCAAGGCTCAATGAGCTATTTATAGGTACGTTTAGCTTGATAGCTGAATTAGAATCCTAACTGAACTTAACTAGCTAGATCACATCTTATCCTAATCAGATTACATTACATTATCCCATAAGATGACATATTCTTCTAAATAAGACTCTATCTAGTATGATTTATCTACACCACATCTAACAAGATAAAAGGTTACATATATTTAGGAATGATACATCCATATCCACGAAGATCTTCACTATCTTCATATTCTTCCCATATAGTCTTTATCTTTTAGAGTTGATATCTATCTACTATGATCTTATCCACCGTCTATGATCACCGAAAGTATTAAATTAGATTTAGAAATTTAACGATCTCCCCCTCCAACTCAAATATGGGGAATACACATTGTTCTTCATCATCTACTTGAGATACATCCCAGCAAGCTTATAACAAAGCTGGTGCTTATTTCCAGAAACCAATTTAGTCAGCATATTAACACCATTCAAATCTGTATAAACTTTATTTGACATTAATTATTTCTCTTCTATCACGAACCTTAACCAATGATATTTGAAGTTTTCACAAAATGCAACCTCTTGCACATTCTCAGGCTTCTCTTAAGTAGTAAGTAGCAGATACTCAGGATTTGGATACCTTCTAGAAGGTATTTTCTCCCTTGTCGACCTTCGAAGTTGTGCTTCATTAGTTGTTTATCTCATTGCTCCCCCAGCTCATTATCCTCAATGAATTCATCTCCGGTATTGTCTAGATTTGGTTTATATAGCTCATCACTATTCGATTGTATCTGATCACCACCAATGTGTACTTGGTCACACACTTCATTTTCTTCACCTATAGAGTGCTCAATAGTCAAAGGAATTGGTAAAGAGCTAATTATGCCATCTAATGAGCTGTAGTGTGATGATTTATCTCCACCTAGAAGATCAACAACTCGCTCGTACTCCCGAAACACCACATCTTGGCACCTAACCACCTTTTGCTTCTCTAGTTAAAAATTCTGAAGCCAAACTGATCCCCATCGTATCTAACAAATATGAATGGTATCGACTTTGAGTCAATCTTCTTTCTTTGATGCTTACGTACGTATCTAAATATCTTGCAGCAAAAAAAATCTTAAATGATGATATGTGGGATTCTTGCTAGTCCACGCTCTCACTTGAATCTCAAAATCTAATGAAATTGAGGGAGCTCGATTTATCAAGTAAACGACTGTTCAGAATGCTTCTTCCCAAAATATCTTTGACAATATAGACATTTTGAGCATACAACAAATCTTCTCCATAATAGTTTTGTTAATCCTTTCAGTAACTTCATTATACTGTGGAGTCCTTGGTTTGATTTTTCATATTTGATATCATGCGATGTATAGAATTCTTTAAACACTTTAGAAGTATACTCCCCCATTGTCTATTCATAGGCACTTCAGCTTCCTCTTAGCTCCCCTTTCTACCATAACATGAAACTTTTTGAAAGTTTTAAAAACTTAACTCTTAGAGTTCAATGTGTACACGCAAGTCTTCCTCAAAGCATCATCAATGAATGTAATAAAATATTTGTTACCTCCTAGTAACTCCTCCTCAATAGGACCACAAACATCTGAATGCACCAACTCCAATAACTCTGACTTCCTTGGATAAGGGATAAGGGATTTTCCAACCAACAACATTAATCCCTTCTTACTCATATGTCCCAATCGTTGATGCCACAAATTTGGTGAAGTTTTCTCTTCGGTTGTGTATACTTCTTCACTACCACACACCTTTAAGTTTGTCTTGTACAGCAAGTAATATAACTCTCCTTAAGCAACCGTTATTGCATCTTTAGACAGTTTCCACTTCCTATCCCCAAAAGTGTGCTTAAATCCTTCTAATATAACACATTCACTGATAATAGATGCAATTTTGGGTAAGGGTTATGTTGTACAACTCTCAAGGTTAGTAAGCATTTGATTTTTGTCTGAACTCAAATATCACCTATATCAATAATTTTAGCGAAACTTTGATTTCCCACTTTTACACTCTCGAAATCTCCTCTCTTGTAGCTTAAGAAGTACTCCTTCTTTGAAACACAATGATATGATGCTCCTGCGTTGATCAACCATTCAAAACCAACATTACTGATATTGAAGCATTCATTAGTTATACAAACTAGGGATATCCCATCATCCATGCTTGAAGCAATTAGAGTTGTACTCTTATCATCATCATCATTTTGATGAGTTTTTTCTGATCCCTCTTTCACTTATAGCAGAACCTCTTAATGTGTCCTGGCTTATCGTAATAGTGGCATATCTTCACTCCTTTGTCTCTTTTGGACATGGAACTATTTTTAAACTTGCCAGTACCATTGGGACCCCTAGTTCCTTCCCCCGGCTTTATGTCATGAAAGCTTGCACGTTTTCAGTTCCCATCTTCTTTCTTCTGATTTCTTCGTTAAATATACTATCTTTGATTACTTCTAAAAAGAGCATGCCTTCAAGAGTTGAGTTGTTAATTGTCACCTCTAGCGTTTCTTAAATATCCGGTAATGAACTTAATAGGAACATAGCATAAAGCTCATTATCAAGAATGATCTTTATGGTTGTAAGTTTGTTAATTATGTCTTATAAATCATTTAGATGCTCTAAACCTGATTTTCCAGCCTTTAACTTCAAATTCACAAGCCTCTTTATCAGAGAGGCCATGTTATGAGTAGTCTTCCTTATATACAAACCTTTTAGCTTCTTCCATAACTCAAAAGGATCTGTTTCTTAAGACACATCGTTGAATATACTGATATCAATCCATTGTCTGATAGAGCCTAGAGTTTTTTGTTTCGTCTTTTCCTATTCTCTATTTGACATCTTTTCAGGTTTTGAAAGAACATCATTCTTCACACCACTGTCTACATTAATAGAATCAAAGATATCCTCGCAATATTTAAGGTTCTCCATCATAGACCTCCATATAGGGTAATTTGATGACGTTAACTTGACTATAAAGCTATTTCTACCTTCTCTTATGATAACTCTGATACAACTTGTTAAGAGATAAATATACAACTCTCTAAACAATCAACCAAATATTAACGGTAAGAAAGAACTCTCCTTGTTACATCAACAAAAACAATATGAGAAGAAACTAAACGATGGAACAAATACCAAGATTTAACGTGAAAAACCCTCTAGTGTAGAGGGAAAAACTATAGAAAAAATCGACAAATAAATCCACTAAACTCAATAAGGATTTAGAGAAAAAGTTGATCTCTCACCTTCCACAATAACAAGATGTCTCACAAAGTTTCAGGAATGAAACTAAAGTTGATATCACAATCAACAATCACTCAAACCAATCCCAAAAACAATTAAACAATGATGAAAATACAACCCTCTTTGCCCTCTCTCTATTTTCTTTCTCACTTTTGGATGTTTTGATCTCATTCTCTATCTCGCGTGTGGAGCAAGGCTCAAAAGAGCTATTTATAGACACATTTGGTTTAATAGCTAAGTCAGAATCCTAATTAAATTGAACTAGCTAGATCACAACTTATCATAATCAGATTATATCGCATTATCCAATAAGATGACATCTCCATCTAAATATGACTTCTATTTGATATGATTTATTTACATTACAACTAACAAGATAAGAGATTACATTTATTTAAGAATGATACATTTATATACACGAAGATCTTCACTATCTTTAGATGATCATCTCGTATGAATTTTTTAGAGCTAATGTCTATCCACTGTGATCTTAATTATCCGTTGTCTATGATTACCGAGAGTCTCAAAATAGGGATGGACACTCAACGACCATATCATTTTTGTGGGCATAAGTAGTATTTTATATCATTAATCAAATAGAACTAGTTAGAGAAAAATTAAGAATTATTATTAATTATATCCTTCCTAATTTTTTTTACAAAACAAATTTCCTTTATTAATAAGCAAATACTATTCTCACAATCATAAAGAACTTTTATTTTTACAAAATTCAATTAAAAATAAAAATTATAACAATCAAGAGTTCATCTGAAAAATAAGTACAAAATAATATTTTGTATTCCCAATAATCATATTTAATGAATAATTATGTCCTTCAAATTCAAAGTAATATCCTTATTATGTCAACATGCAACCATCAAAATATTTAAGCAGTTGATACTTCACACGTTAATCTATACTGATATACTATTCTTTCTTAGTGAAGAGTTCATCAGAAATTGTTAAGAAAATTTATAAGATTGTTTAGAGATATGATATCGAGATTTATAAGAAAGCTGCAAATTAAAAGATCTCAAATAGAATCTTTAAGTTGAAGAAATTGCATAAATATGGGGTACTTACGAGGATGCTTCCTGTCGCGTTGCATGGTAAAATCAATTCTTTCTTCACGTTAGACCCAATGTTAGACATTGCATATACATCGAGCAAACATACAGACTTCGGCGATGTATCAAAAAAATAACCATGAAACCAGAGACAGAGACAGAGACAGAGACCGAAACATGATCCTATAAGCAGAAGAAAATTTAATATCTTTGAATCAAGGAACCAATCTTAAATAATATTCAACTAATTAATTAATGTAGTAGAAACTTATTGTAATTAAGCTCGTAACTTTAGTAGGTTTACTTAAATAAAGAAACACCAAGATGATCAACACGAAACTTTGTGGCTTTTTTGGGTAAGAAATATTAAACTCAATCAATCTAAAGGTTCACCTTTCTTCCAGCCATTGCCTACTCGAACTCAACTTTTTTTTTTTGATAATTTAGAAGAATTTATAAAAAAACCAAAGATATGTACAAATAGAGTTCACTCAACCAGTGCCTCTGAGGACACAAACAACTATATCATAAGAAGCTATCCCACAATCCTATCCGAAGCCAGTGAAACTCAAGGGAACTAACAACTAAAACCTTTGGAAGCTACTTGCCTACCTCCATTAATAACAAAACTGATCACTTTTACTCTAACCAATGCCATACAAAAGAAGCAATAACCATAATATGTTTCCTCAGCTAAACCATTTCTCAAACCCAGTTGATGCAACATCAAATGTAAAAGCTGAATTCAAAATCTGAACTTCAACTTCCCTTGTCAAGATTGGACCTTCCATCGGCTTATGCCAAGGAACATGAATTATGTTACCTCATAGGTGATGCCACTATGGGAGGAAGTAATCCTTTATAATCCAAAGACTCAAAAAGTGATCATTAGTCAGGATGTTACTGTTGAAGAAGATGGAGTATGAGATTAGTCAAAAAAAAGAAAAGAAATCATTGTCAGTACCAGTGTTCATAAACAATAAATTAGAAACGACTAATTAAACATGGAAAAAAGGAAAAATAAAATTATCATGGATATGGTGAGAAGCATATTATTTTGTAAGAAGTTACCTAAAAGTTTCGAGGCAGAGGTCGTGGCTTGTACGGTATATATTTTTAATGAGTGTTATGTTAAAAGTGTTTATGATAAAACTCCACAAGAAGCATGGAGTGGATGAAAGCCTAACCTTAGTCATATGAGGGTGTTTGGTTGCATAGCATATTCACATATGCTTGATGAGTTGAGAAAGTTGCTAGGTGATAAGGTAGAAAAATGTATATTTCTTGGTTACAGCATGGAAACAAAAGGTTATAAGCTTTATAATCCAAAGACTCAAAAAGTGATCATTAGTTGAGATGTTATTTTTAAAGAAGATGGAGTATGGGATTAGTCAGAAAAAGAAAAGAAAGCATTGCCAGTACTAGTGTTCATAAACAATGAACTGGAAATGACTAATCAAACTGAAGAGTTATCTTCACCATCAGTTCCTAAAGAGCCAACTCATATTGATCTCAAAGTGTCATCTCCTCCTACTTCACCTTCACTTAGGCGCTCACAATGAGAATGCCATCCACCCACTTGTTTGAAAGATTATCAAGTAGGTAACGATGATGAAGTTGTAGCCCATTATGCTTTATTTGCAAAACGTGATCTAGTAATGATCGAGGAAGCAGTGAATGATGGTCTTTGGATTAATGCAAAGGATGAAAAAATATTTGCCATAAAAAAGAATAAAACATGGGAGTTAACCACTTTACCAAAAGGAAAGAAGCCTATTGGTGTCAAAAGGGTATACAAGATAAAGTACAAGCCCAATGGAGAAACGCTTTAAAGCAAGATTAGCTACAAAAAGATATAAGAAAAAGTCATGTATTGATTATTCTAAAGTATTTGCACCTGTTGTGTTGGAACCCATTACCGGATGTCCAACCTCTTACGAAAAACCAAACTAAACCAGAGCATTTCTACTCCTGCTCTGATACCACATCTGTTGGATCCCGAATCCGGAACCCAACTACTTAATCCGAAACCCGCATACTTATATATGATTATAAAGTCAATTAACGTCCTCAGACTAAATTTAGCAAGATTCATCTTAATTTTCTCAAATAAAAATAATCTTCTTAGGGCCCAAAATTAAATATGATTTCTAAGCTAAAATGAAAATCTAGGTCTCTAGGTCAAAAGAAGTAGAGAATTCCTTAATCGGATCTCTAAAATTCGCAGAATTTCCTAAAACCGGAATTGTACGCAATATCGTCACTCAATTGGCTCGCCTTCATTTTTATTGGATATTTCAGCTCAAACCCGACAATTCTCTAAAACTTTCGAGAAGAAAGTAAAACTTAGTTCGGCTCTTTAGAAGGTCCAAAGTTGCTTTAAAGTTTTAGCCTAATAAAGAACCAAATGAATAGTAAAATGCCAACCATATGAATAGTAATTAGTCAACTTCCGACCCTCATAACTTTTTACTCCTAACTCCGAATAGGACATATCATACCTCCATGGAAAAATGAAAAGACCCTCTACATCTTTCATGAAGGATGGAAAAACCGATTATCGCTCTAAAGGGGCGAAAAACCCTTCCGAAGGTTCAGCCCAAAATGCCACATGAATAGTAATCCGAGAA
>JANKOD010000005.1:28815626-28828190 GCA_026284645.1 Erythroxylum acuminatum | reverse complement strand
CGAAACGGTACCCGGTATCGATCGGTATCGGTACAGTTCCGTTCCAGAGTTCAATCCGGTACCAAACCTGGTACGGTATTCATAACATTGAACACAACGCGACTGACTAGGAGATGGCAACACAAAGCAAAACAAGGTTTGTGTTGGAGATGGGAGAATTAATAGGTCACGTATCAAATGAGTCTGTTAATGTCAACAATAAAATTTTGAAATAAACTAAAAAATAATATATTTTGTTATTATTTTTAATAACTCTAATTAATATTATAAAATTGAAAAAACATATTAAAATTTTTATAATTAGCCATTAATTAAAAGGATAATAACAATTCAACGCTTTCGCCAGCTAACGTTCCCTGCTGCAACTGCCATTCCTTGTTTCGTCCCTTCCACGCTGGCCCCGATAGCATGCACCCACTCCCACGCTGTCAGACGAATCACAGTCGTCAACTCGTATCAATCGGTTTTTGTTGTACGATCAAGACAAAAGCCACATATTAACTTGACCTCCTTCTCGAACTCTATTCTTAATATAAACCCTCATCTCTACTCCCAAGCCTCACAATATCTCTCTACAGTTATCATCTTCAATTGTAATCAATGGCCATGATTCGCTGTCAGCTGCTTGCTCCTCTGCTTCTGGCTGTTCTTTTGATTGCGCCGTTCATCGTTGCCGTTGATATCAAGTACTGCGGTCCGTCTCTTCGATTCCTTACCATCATTTGAAAGATTGTTCTTTTCGTTTTGTGTCTTATGTTTGTTTCAATTTTGACCTTTTTCTATTGACCAATTGGTTGATTTAGATAAGAAAGCAGAATACGACGTGAAGGTTAACGGAGTGGAAATAACGCCGTACCCGATAGCCAGAGGCGAACCGGCAACCTTCAGCATCTCCGCCAACACCGGTATGACGAAATCATATAAAGTTTAGATTTGTTCCTTTTTACAGTCTTTCTTTTGTTACTGAAAGTGAATATACGAGTGTGGGCTTGAAAATAGTGGGATTTTGATGTTCGTTGATAGATAAATCAATCTCTGGAGGAAAACTGCAGATTGAGGTTGCATACTTCGGGTGGCACATCCATACCGAGACCCATAACCTCTGTGATGAGACATCATGTCCTGTCACCACTGGCGACTTCGTTGTGGCTCACTCTCAAGTTTTACCTGGATTCACCCCACCAGTAAGTAAACGGAGTTTGCATACTTAATTATAAAGCTGAACTTGAGTCCCCGACGCAGGATTATTGAATTGATCCTTGTTGGAAAATTCTGATTGGTGAAATATGACTTACTTTGCTTGAGTTGTTAGCTACGCAAAATGTATTGTCAGAATTTAGATTTCTGTTGATGACTTACATGCGGTTGGTTCAATTTTACAAATGTTGCTTTTATTCGATGCTTACAAACTGAGTACTCTAGAAGAGCTTCGCTGAGCCAATCATACATTTTTAAAAATAGAACTAAAATCTTCCAGACACTTATAATTAGCCCACAAATGATTTACGTGCTTATGAGAGCATCATGCAAAAAAAAAAAAAAAATTGATTAATTTCTCTGGGGAATTTCGATTCTAGACTTTGTTGAGCCTGGGTATTGCCTGGCAATTCTAAGCGATAAACTTTGTAAAGATGTTGTGTATGTTATGCTAGAGGACATTCTAATATGTTGGCTGTTAAATTAAGTGAAATGCTTACTTGAGATAGGGTTGTGACTTTCATATTTCAAGTTGTGAATTGTTCAAGTATTCTTTACAATTACTTTCTTTCAGTTTTCTTTAAAAGATAATATAAATGCTGTCTTTCGACATTGGCATGTATCTTTAACTTCTTGCAGAATGACAGAATTTTCTTTGGTTTATAAGCAGTGGAAGTGCCACTGTCATTGAAAACAAAAATTATGACCAAATGTAGAAGTGTCTTTTTGTTTGCAATAAACAGATTTGACAAATTACTGATCTATCATGATTGCACTGTATGTATTCTTGTATTTTGTTCTCAACACTTGTCATCTTTCCGAGTTATTCACTAATCAATGGCCATAAAATTTCTGAGGCACTTTGCCAGTTTTATTATGATAACCTGTTCTTAACCCTTGTTGAAGTTGGGCTCTTAATTTTTTAGAATGATGAAATATTTTCCTGGCACACTGTTTGGCCGCTTTTCTATTATTTCTAAGGCATGCCCCCAGACCTTTCCCTTTATAAATTTAGTCGAATGCAGAGAGCATAAGGCAGAGGAAGAAGGAATGATGAAATACTAGTGCAAGTTTTACTGACAACTTTTATGTATCAGTCTATCTATATGTTAATAATGTCACAATAATTGCTTATTGGTGGATTTGGAATACGTCTACTTAGATCCAAAGTATACTTCAATCCGGTTATTTAGCATATTCTATGTTGTCACTGCTTGTTTGCTCTAGGCATTTTCATGTAACTTCTCATGGATGGCATGTGCTGATATTTGTTCTTTGAGCAAATTAAAACCGTTTTGCACTTATTTTGTGTCAATTTACGCTTTTGACAATCACTGTAATCTGCAGGGTTCATACGCTCTCACAATGAAGATGTTTGATGGGGACAAACACCAATTAACTTGCATTTCCTTTGACTTTGACATCGGATTCGCATCATCTGTTGCCGATAGTTGAGTGCTTTGAAGCTTTCTCCACTAGCTTGTACCTTCCAGCTACTTCAACTTCTTTATTGTGCATGTATGTTGTAATTTAAAAGATATACTTCTTCATAAAAGGACCTTACCTACATCATTGAGGACTTGACGATCGACGAATGTCAATCTTGTTCTGTGTTCAGTTATTATGGTTCTTATGTTTGCACAGTTGTTTTCAGCGTTTTGTTTGTTTATGGTAATGCTGTTCTAATAGAGCTGAATTCGGAAGTAAGCCGCTAAAACGGACGGAATATTGTAAAAGAGACCATAAGATGATCAAATGGCAAAGTGGAAAGTAGTTACACGTTACAAGTACATTGACTTAATTTCGGTTGGATTGCATTACAGTTCAAATGCAATTACTGCAGAGAAAAAGTAGGATGGAATGTGGATTTCGTTTCATTATGGAAGAAATTTTGTGATGACGTCACTATCTCACAATCGATAATGCTTCAGGTTTCTCTGAAAATAATTTCAATGTAAATGATCGTTGATAACAGCGCTACCTTGTTATATTATCATTTTTCGTACACTGGATAGAATAGCTTCAGAGCGGGAGTGGTGACTGTAACCAATACATGTTCAGTGGAGACTAGTTCGTTTACTAATTATTAGTTTTTAAGTAAACGTTATAAATTTCTCAGTTCCTAGACTGTGGAGATGACTAGCTTTAAATTATTCATTTGAGTGATTAGCGGCTGCACAATTGCTATAAAGGTAGTGCAACATATGGTGGTTGCTTAGAAGATCCATTTGTTAGACAATGAAAAGGTAAGGGAAAGTTCAAATTGTACAAAGCTGTTTTTCCATGCTATCGAAGCATGAGCTTGGGCACACCTTTGTCTACTTTGAGTGCAATTCTGGTCCTTGTAGGGTTGTTTTTTGTTGATAATTCTATGCAACCAATCAAAATAAGCCACTTTAAGGTGACAAGGCATAATCAAGTGTGTCTTAATCAAATGTGTGAGCACCACCCTTTCTAACTTTCGTTTGGTCATGCTCTTCATACCATAACGAGGTCCCAATTGTAGATTAAAGGGTTCGGTCCACTACAGTGGAAAAGGGACTCCGTGGACACCTTCCTGCCCCCACAGCCTGTGCAGTGATCAATTAGCAACTTTTAAAAGCAACAACATGCAGCCTTTGTAGTTTCTCTATTCTCAACATTGCAAACCAAAAGAGAAGCATCTTCAGCCTTATGTACCCTATTGTTCTCCACAGGTCAATTCAACTCACCAAACCAACTTTTCCTTCAATTCATCCATTTGATCATACTCCCTTCAGTTCTGCTAGCAGGCAAATTGTAAGAGATGAAATCAGTGAAGGGGAGACTTCTAAGGAAATTGAAGTTCACTCCCGGCAAAAACACACTGAAACAAGGCCTGGTTTCTCATCTGAACATCACAGAGAAGTTTTCCAGTCAGAACCTGCACCTTCCATCACTTTACATACAAGTTGATCACAAGAAAGGCAATCTTCATGAAGTTGCTGCTGGAAATACTAGCTTATCTCACCATAATAGAGACTTAAAAGATGAAGAATTGGACTTGGAACTTCATGTTTGTGATGAGTTGAACACTGCATCCTGCTTAGAGGCAAACGATAAAGTGCCCGCCATTGATAATTCTGAGAGTTTAGGAACAGCAGAGATCACTGCAGAGTATTACTCGATAAATGAAGCAGAGGTAAGTGAAGAATGCCCATCCCTTTCCGATTTTGAAGAGAAATGTCCACCTGGAGGAACTGACTCCGTCATTTTTTACTCAACAAGCTTGAGAAGCATAAGAAAGACATTTGAGGATTGTCATACTATTAGATTTTTATTGGAAAGTTTCAAGGTGAGGTTCTTTGAGAGGGATGTTTCGATACACCTTGAATTCAGGGATGAACTCTGGAGATTATTGGGTGGTAGAGTGATTCCTCCAAGGCTTTTTATCAAGGGAAGAGACATAGGAGGAGCCGATGAAGTTGTCAGCTTACATGAGCAAGGAAAGCTGAAGAAGCTGTTGGAAGGCATCCCATTAAGCCTATCTAGTTCCTCTTGTACTGGATGTGGCAACCTTCGTTTTGTAGTATGCTCTGATTGTAATGGCAGTCGTAAAATCTACACAGATATGGTTGGCGAGGAGATGCAAATTAGATGCTCTGAGTGTAACGAAAATGGATTGGTTAAATGTCCCATCTGCAGCTAGAAAAATTCCAGATATATCTACTGCTGCCACTTAGGATATTTGTGTATGTCTCACCTAACTTTGGCGTCCATTTTAACTTCACTTGATTATTCTCACTTGATGTTGTGTACTTAGTAATGGGATTCAATAGGTATGTCTGCCTGAGGACAGTTAAAATGTACATCGAATAACACTCGTTGTTCTGCAGTTGTGAAGTGCTCCTTCGAACACTTCAAATATGTATTCTCTGTATCCTGTAAATTAAGCTCATTTGCCACTTACAGCCCCTATGATTTTGTTATTGAAAGATTTGAAGTTAGTAGTCTAGTTCTTGTTTTCCAGGATCCTGCAGATAATTAAACATTGATTAGTGTATTAATTATTAAAGAAACGTGATTATCGTAAAGCATCATGGTGTGATAGGAACGAACTTTTAATTATTTCTGACAGGAATATTAAGAACCAGTTGAACTATCTACGTATAGAAGAATTACGCTTTCCTCCTCCAACTCCTCTTTATTGAGCTTTGATAAATAATACGCAAGGTTTGGCCCCTGTAATGGAAAATGGATTTGTTTGCTTGTTCCTCTTTTGCTTCTTTTGGGCATTTCTGTGCACATTGTAGAATGGTGTTATTCCTGAGTAGTTGAAAATGCACCTCAAGAATATATTGCAAAGTTCATTTAGGACATGTGGAGCCTCTTGAACTCGAACACAAATCATTGTGAAGACAAGTATGGAATAATGAGCTGGGAACATGCACATGGCTCTCCTTAATTTTAGAAGGTAAAGTCCTGGTTTGTATTAAAAAAAGTTATGCTGTGCAATAAAGCAAAGGTGTGAACTCATCATGAAGCATCCACGCCAGAGGCCTTCTCTAGAAGTTTATGACAGCTTTCTTGCCTGCTACATTAGAATTTAGAACAACGAGATGCTTCATATCTTCTTCTGTTAGGCTATGAATACGAGACCACGTGATTCGTTTAGAGCAAATACTTAGATTCCACTCTTTGATCTCAATTCAACAGTTTGTGTTACTTATTGAAGAGGAAATCCATCCATTTGCATCAAGAACATAGCGTAAGAGAATTATATCAAGGGTGTGGCAGAAGGAGATAAGGAATTATACTTTTTCTGGAAACGAAGAGGAAAATGAAAATGGTTGGACCTGATTCAGACAACACATCCCCATAACCAAGAAGTGAAGCTAATGGTACTTGTGCTTGCATCAAGATTAAGATTAAGCTTAAGCTTAAGAGAGCTAGTGGCAAGTTTTTTATTCTCTTCTTCTTCAAGAAAAGGCCCTTTGATTGAAAGTGGCGTCATAATCATGTGCAAGTGCAATTGGGCAAGCTAGAGTTGTAGTCATATTCTAAAAGTGGAGTTCTCCTTCTCCATTCACATTCAGGGAAGCATCTTTTTCTCACCAGTAGGCCAACACAAACTGTACAGCCTGAAACAACCTACACTCTCAATACACATGCATATTAGACCAAACCTTGTGCGGTGTTTCTGCATGTAAACATGTCTAGGAGACTTCCAACGTGAATCA
Source organism: Erythroxylum acuminatum (assembly GCA_026284645.1). Taxonomy (NCBI): domain Eukaryota; kingdom Viridiplantae; phylum Streptophyta; class Magnoliopsida; order Malpighiales; family Erythroxylaceae; genus Erythroxylum; species Erythroxylum acuminatum. The sequence goes on along the minus strand of JANKOD010000005.1, from coordinate 28,821,795 downwards.
AACAAAAATTTTTAGAAAATTTTCTGGCAGAGCAAGCTCAATAAATAATCGTAGAACTAAAAGGCCAACCTCATTCAGGTGTTTAAATTCAACAGGCATGTGTTTATTTTCATCTATTTTTTGTTTTCAAATTTAGCAGAAAAATCTAATTAGTTTTGGTTTTTTTTCGGTTTTTAAAATTTTTGAAAATAAGAAAAAACTGGTGTTATTTTCTGTTTATGCTTTTTTCATAATATGATCACTATCATCTAAATATATATTATTTAATTATTTAATATATTAATTATTAACAAAAATTATGAACCATTTAATTTAATATTACATTTAATAAATTAAATTATGAATAGTTGAACTTTATTTGATAATTTATTTAATTTTTGTAATAATTATTTAAAATTAATTTAATAATTATTAATAAATATAATCAAATTTAAAATATTTTCAAAATTTTAAATTTTGAATAAAATTTTGATTTAATAATTAAAATATATTAAAATTTGTATTGATAATTTACAACAACACCCAGTAGAAATCCCGCATCCACATAGGGTGAGAAGAGGTCTAGTATTACACAGCCTTACTCTTAATTAGTAAAGAGGTTGTTTCAAAAATTTTATTGATAATTTATCTTCAAAAAATATTATATAAGAAATTAAATAAATTTAATTAATTCAAAATTTATATTAAAAATTTATTTAATATGTAATTATTATCAGTAATAAAAATATAATTATATTACATTAATAACCAAACAAAATTCTATTTTTATTTGAAAAAAAATTCAGAAATGTTGTTCTATGTCAGCGTTTTTATTTTTCTATAACGTCAGGCTTCCTCACTGTCATCGCCAGCTTCACTTCATACCATAAAATAAACAAAGCAAACCGACAGAAAGTAACAGTTCTAATTCAATATGCAGAGCATGAAGAGGATGACATCAAAATGGAAAACTCCACAATCCTGACGTAAAGATCGTGCGCAAAAGGAAAGCTCCATTTTTCAAAACACGTCTTTCATTACTTCAGAGGGGATTCATGGGCGAACTCTTGTTTGGTGATTTAAGCTGGACCGCCCATGTTATGATATCCACCAATGTGACATAGTCATGGCTTACTCTAACGAATAAATCAAACAGTGCTTATGACAATTACAGGGGAATATCCTCTCTATTCATCGAAATAGAAAATCCAGGATGGAAGGTTTAGTTATGAACGTGCAGTGTGTGGTAGGAACTTTATTGCATTCTTTAATGGAGCCTTACGGTTCACTGCGTGTTATAATATACGTTGTGTAGGAACAAGGAATCATACGGGGAACCTTGGTGGGAAATTATCCTAAAGAAAAGGAACATGCATTTCTAAGAACCCTTTCCACGCCCTTCAAGACCTGCCTTCAAAAGTTCTCTTTACAGCTTTTATCTGCAGGGATCAGGGAGAGGAAATATACGTTCCAATCAAAATATGCCTAAGATAAAATCTGGTAACTTGTTTACTGCAAGAAATTCAGATTCTCGCGTCAAAATCCATTGGCAATGGTTGTTTCCATCACTAGCATTAAAAAGTTCAGTTCCTGTTTTTCCGCATTCAAAGTGTGCAGAAGATATACTACTAACAGAAAAAAGAGAACCGATGGTACCGTCAAAGTGATGCAGTTGAAATTTGATAGTACTTGACAACAACCTTTTTCTTAAACAGGGAAAAGTTTTATCCTTAGATGACTCACTTGGTCACCAACATCAGCAAGAAGACCGAACGTACAAACATTAGAGAGGCGCCAAAGATTTAGCACCACTGGAAGACCGGATTAGTAGAAACACAACTCTTTATCTTTTCCATACTCCTCCAAAAAGTTAAAATAAGTTCCCATCCTTTATCCACAACATTAGAGAAATCAAGTTAGACTAATCACACATCCTAAGATTTACATTAAAATCTCTAAACAGCAACCTCTCCTGTCACAACATCAGTATCGTAAGGTGGATTTGCCATCATTTCTGCTGCATGAATTTGAGCTAAAGGTTGTTCCAAGTATTGCGTGTAATGGAACTCGATCTGTAACCTGTGATGAAGAGGTGTTGACGCCATTAAACCCTTCCTGATGTCTGCTTGCAGTTCCCTAATAGGTATTGCAGCCAAGAAGTTCTTAATGTACTCCTTGCAGGAGTCTTTTCCCCGGCATAAGACCTCCCCTTCATCCTTCATTTGTTGCTCAGAATTGGTTACTAATGCCCCTGACACAGAGGTCTCCTTTGAGTCAACCTGCTGGTTCTCCATGGACAAAACCTGATGATCACCCATTGGTCCTTCATTGGAGGAAGGGGTAGCATTTGGTAATTTGTGGATAACGGTATTGCAGTCAAATTTCAAAATGTATGCCTGATCACATCCCTCGTAGAGTCTCTCTCCTAATGTATCAATGATGTAATAAGCTTCTGGTTCAACCTTCAGAATAAAGAAATGGTCGTTCCAACTCACAATATAAACACGCGCTTCACCACTACTCCCAAATTCTGAACGAGTGATCTCATCCCAAATGTTATCAAAGGACATGGCACCATGCAAAAAGTCAAATCTTCCCTCGTCCATTCCATCAGGATGAAAAAAGCCAATAAAAGATTTGCCAGGAACTACAGCCAAAGGTCGTATTTTTGCCTGAAGGACTGTGTCAAGGTCAAAGTGCTTATCAGGGAATCGCTCCCTGTAGATTTCTTTCTCACATAGGCTCCTCCATTCCAGTGATCCTTCCCTTATCAAACTATCAAATTGAGACTTAATAGGCATGTGGTCACGATTGTTCTGAAACCAATCAGCAATGACGGCAACACAGGCTGTACAGGCACTTTCACCGGCCGCACGCTCACTTCGTTGATCAATAGAAGCAAAGAACACCTCACTTTGAAGTTTCATGAGTCCATCACGGCTAATTACTTCTTTTACCTCCCAACTGCCTACTGCAAAATTATCATCTCCAAATTCGGATATTGATGATCGATTTGCTGATGAATCATCCTCTGCTTTGTTCCACTGCAATAACAGTTGCAGTTGTGAATCAGAAATAAGTCAAATCAACAGGAGGTTTAAAAGGCAAATATTCAAAGAGAATCATATTACAAGAAAGAACAAAAAAATAGAATCTGACCCCAAGAGGATGAGCTTCATCAGATGAAAGTTGGCGACGATCAAAATCAATATCATCCCCACCTTCTTCAGCATAAGCCTTCTTCAATAATGGCTCTCCCTTAGCCTTGGGAGACCTAAAGCTCAGCTTCCTTTTCCTCCAAGGCAGTATGCTGCGTTTTGAGCTTTGCAATATAGATGGCTCAGAAACTGATGGAGTTGAATCATCATTTTGGGAGCAGCCCACATCTGACTTACGATGGCTATAATATACCCAACCCTCATCTTCACCACCTTTTCTTGTGTTGGAATAAAATGATCCTCCTGCACAGTTTGCGTAAGCCAGTGTGCCATAACTGAAGGACTTCCTAATAGTAGAATCATCCTTAAGCTCATCAGATTCTCCTTCCTCAAAATCATCAAGTGAATCCGAATCAAATGGATAGTTATATTCACCATCATCACTCCTTGCAGAGCACCTGGATTCACTACCCTCATCCTCTCTGCAGGCCTTTTTCGCTCTCCTTGTCGAGACATACTCCGTGAAAATCTTGACCTTTCTAAGACCAGCTTTTATTGCAGACAACTCATCCTTATCAATCGATACAGTTTCTCCAGCTCGAGGTGGTGATAAAACAGGTACTACTGCTCTCTGCACTAGCTCTGTGTTTTCAGGAGCAGCTTGCAATTCCAGCAAGTTAAGAGATATCTGACAAAGCCAAATAAAACTCAGATATGAAAAAACAAGAGATAAAATTTGAATGATACCAAAAATTAAAAGAATGCTATGTTGGACAATGAAACAAATTGAAAGACATACACAAAGCACGGGACAAGGCTTGGGAGCACCAGCAGAAAGAATTAGAGGCAAGCTTAGTTCAAACTCCTTTTGTTCAGAAGCAGAAGCAAATTCAGCAAGGTTCAATGATGCTGTTCCTATTGCAGGAACCTTGCTCTTTGGCCCTTGTTTTACACCCTGCATGAGGAAATCGCAACTAAGTACATCTCGAAAAGTATAATTGTCATTTCAAGAATATAAAACCATTGGAAAGTTTCATCCTATAACAACAAAAAAGAACTTCTAGTAACAAAAAAACCCAAAAGTGTGCTAAATCAATTCCAGGTCCTAAACACAGGGCTCCAAACAAAATAATCATAGACGAATAAAAGCAATTTTCAAATGGGAAATTCGAAATAATCCCTTGAATCGACAAAGGCTTGAAAAATCTCAAAACCAGATTAGATTTGATTGGACACCTCTAACCGCAGAAAAATGAATATCAGTCAAACAATCTGATAAAATATGTAAAAGCTTGGAGCTTTTTAGAAAAGTCAAACCAACTATTGAATCTAACAAGCAAAAACAACCCCAAGAGTAGTAAAGATCGATTCGAAACTCTTTAGTCAAACAATCCAAAAGAAAACTAAACAATTCACCTGAAAGAAAACTAACAAAACAACAACCAAAAAAAAAGAAAAAGAACCAACTTCTCCTAAGAACAAAAAGAATTCAAGATTGGGGAAAGGAAAAACAAAAACGACCCATATCAAAGAGAGAGACAAAATTCTGTAGAGAGAGAACGAAATTTACATTAAAGACAGAGAAAGCGATCTCCCACGGAATAAACACATTCTCTTTATAAGCCGATAAAGTGCAGAAACTCTGGAACTCCTCATCCCACTCAACGACGGCCACGTCGTTTCCTTCCCCAGAGATCTCGACTTCTTTAGTGAAATTCCTCTTCACCGTCCTCCTCAACGGATTCAAGGCCAATTTCGGACCTTTCCACCGAACCTCCACAGTTAGTTTCTCCGAACTCTCCTTATCAGACGATTGAGCGTCACGCGCCAGCAGATCCCACCCCTCCATTCGCCGGATCACCAATTTAACCTCGTACTTCCGAGAGACCAGCGGCGGCCAAGGCCGCCACCTCATCATCTTCACCACCATCCCTCAACCCGAAAAGCACAAACCTTGAAATGCCCCCTTTTGTCTCCCTCACTGTCTCCCACACACACAAATAAGAGAAACAAATGGAAACGAAAAGTAAACCCAAATGCTCCGTTTTTCTGAATACTAACGAGAGAGACAGAGAGTAACACGCCGTTATTTGGGAAAGCTTGACAAAGCTAACGAGAGAGAGAGAGTAACACGCCGTTATTTGGGAAAGCTTGACAAAGGGTCTTTGTCTAGCTGAGAACGAAGCCTTTTTTTTTAACTACGGTTAAACTTAAAACACGGACACACACATACCCTTGTTGACGTTCGGGAGCATATGGCCGTTATATAGCATCATGTGATCTAACTAATATTAATTTATTTTTTATTTTTCTGTTTGAATATAAAATTTACAAAATGGTTATATACTTTTTCTTTTTATATTTTTATCAAAATTAGCTTGCATGATCTACACTTTAACAAATTAATCCATACGGATATTCCAAGCACCGTTGATGTAGTTAGAATTAACGAAAGTTTAGTTACTTTTCACTCATTTTAACTTATGCATGCTTCCATAATTAGCCAAGATCCTCTGTTCAGTTTTATGGTGTCTTATTGTGTCCAGTAAATCTCAGTCATTTATTTATGCGGGTCTCGCGTGGGCTCCACATAAATAAACGTGGAGCTCGCATAAATGAATGACTGAGATTCACTAGACACAATAAGACACCATAAAAACTGGACAGAGGATCTTAGTTGATACAATCAGTCCTTTCGCACGTCGGATGTCAGCATCTGGTTGGCTAATCTTTACTTCATTAATTTTGATTTGCTGGAACAGCGTGGACCCCATTCTCCAACTATTACTGTACACGTGTCAAACAAACAGATCCGTTACACCTTAAAACATTCATCTTCCTCTTCTTTGTTTTGCATAACCAAGATTCATCTCTCGTTTTGCGGCTTTGCCTCTCTCTTTTCTTCTCCGACCCTACCTTTCTCATGTGGCCCTCAACGCCTAATCAAAACTTCCACGAATTAGGGGCCCACGTGCCCTCAAGGTCAAGGAAGTAACCAATGAGAAGAGAGTCTCGATCTCTGGGCAACCACT
>JANKOD010000005.1:28800972-28813262 GCA_026284645.1 Erythroxylum acuminatum | reverse complement strand
GATAATAATAATAATAATATTTTGGTCTTTTTGTTAGTTATTTCTTTGTCATTCCAAGTTTATATTTTCAAACCAAACATTGGCATAGAAATTCTATATCTATTCCAGTCCTTGAGCCAAACAAAATAATACACATTCTATTATATTTATCATATTTTATATTCTTAAGAAGAACTATTCTATTCCTTGAACCAAACAGGCTATTAACCCTTAAACTTTAATTATTATAAATTGATCTTTAAAATTTGAATATTTCACCTTCGCAAAACATTCAACCACATTAAAACTAAAATTTTGAGATTTTAGTTTTTTTTGGTCAAAATACGAAAAAGACCTTAACTTAAAACATATAAATATCTCTCCCAACCCATAGTCCTTCGTACGAACCCCTTAATCCCTAAAACGTAAATGAATCCAAATAACCCAAACAATCGTGTCAAAGTAGAATTCTCATGTTGCATGTTCCGCCATCATCGACTCGTTTTCTCCTAGGAATAATAGAATATCTTAAAATGTGGCGATGACAAGTAAAAAATGAAGCTTAAAAAATTAATCTAAAAAAATTAACAAACTATTTAATAACAAATAGATACACCTTATGAGTTTAGGATGTGAAGATCAAAAGAAATTAAAATACTAGATATAACCTAAGTTATAACATATAAAAATCTACTCAAAGATAAATTATTAGAGAAGATGCAAAAATTATATTGTCCAAACTCATCATGTATAAGTGAGAGATGATAACATTCGTTTGCGAATTGTTAATGATCAATTAAGAACTCTCTTCTGCAGATGAATTACTCAACTCTCTTTTGTAGATGAATTACTCATGCTATATGCTAGTGATCCCATTTCTATTGAGACTCTTTCAAAAGTTTTGCAAATATTTTAGGAAGTATTTGGGCTCAAATTTAACCCAATTAAGAGTGCCGCTTATCTATTTGGACAAAATCTTGAAAATTTGAAGACTGTGATAGCAAATGTTGGACTCAGTGCTCACTAATTGCCTCTTACTTACTTAGGTGTTCCAATTTTTACAAAAAGATTAAGGAAATTAAATGCAGACCTCTCATAGAAAAGGTCAGTAGGAGACTCTCTCAATGGAACAACAAATTCTTGTCATATAGAGGTAGAGTACAATTGGACATCACCATTTTTAATAATTTTCATATCTATTTGTTATCACATCTATCTATCTCTAAGGGAGTTCTGAAGAAAATTGATAGAAGTATTAGAGACTTCATTTGGCATGTACAGAATTCTAACAAGGGAAGATCATCCAAAGTTAAATGGAGTGTCATATGTCTTCCTAAGTAACATAGAGGATTGGGAATCAATTCAATTAGTAGAATGAGCATAATTTGCTGGCAAAAAGATTTTCAAGGATATGTTGGGACAAAGAAAGCTTATGGGTAAGATAGGTTCGTATGTTTAACATCAAGCAGAAAAACATATGGATTAACTCTCAAACCTCTTCGCAATCTTACACTTTTCAACATATCTCACATATGAGGTCCTTCATGCATCCTCATATCAAGCATCATGTCGGAAATGGGAAGAACACAACTTTCTGGTTTAATAATTGGCATGCCTTAGGGCCTTTATGTAACCCTGACCTCTTTACAACTTTAAGAGGATCTATCCTAGGAGAAACTAAAGTCCAAGCTTTGATCCAAAATAGCAGTTGACATTAGTTGTTCCATAAGTACAGAGGAGTCAGTTCTATTATTGAACAATGGCCCTTATACCTCCCATGTCAAACACAAGAAGATGAGATCAAATGGGAGCTCCATAAGTCTCATAAATTTAGAACTCAATCATGCAAATAATTGTTGCTAGGTCCTATGATCAAGTTTCCACTCTACAGATTGATATAGGAATCAAGTATTGCTCCGACTCACTCTTTCACCTTATGGTTAGTTGCTCCACACAAATTGGTAACCAGGGATAGTATTAAATTTCAATCTCTAGATACAAATTACCCTTTATGCTATAGGGAAGTTGAAACCTTAGATCATATATTCTTCAGGTGTCTTTAAACCAAGCAACTATAGAGTGCTTTTCTTAATATCTTTGGATTGCAAGATTAGGGTCTTATCTAGATGAATACATTGGATTGGATTAGCAAATTGAGATGGGTTAATAAAGAAGATCATAGGTTCTTTAAAACTGGTTTTGTTATATTGGTGCACTATATTTGGAGGATGAGAAATACCAAAATCTTTGGTAAGGCTGAAGAGTTCAAAGAATACAGTTAGGGCCATTTATGGCTTAAACTAAGAATGACTATCTTGATCAATACTAATCATCTACTCATGTCCAATGCTATTAAAATGCAATTGAAACATCTAGCATAAGATGTTGGATATATCCATTTATGTACCTTCTTCATTAGTTTGGGCACCATTCTTCGGAGATGTAAATTCATACATTTTGTAATTTCCACCTTTTGAATTAATTCATTACTTACTTTTCAAAAAAAATATTTTTATTTGATTGATATGTTTTTTAACTGTCATTAGAAAATATAGTAAAGTTATAGATTTAAAATATAAATTACTCTTATAAGAACTCTATAATTAATGTAGAGAGGTTATGCCAAGAGTGTTAGCTCAAATAGATCATATGTTTATTTGTGATAGGGTTTGGGTCTTTTAGTAGTTTAATTATAATTTAGGGTACAAGACATAGATTTCTCTTGTAGTTTAAGAAACCTTAAAAAAAACTCTATGATCTTTAAAACTTTTGAAAGAACTTCTTCTAGTTTTCAATTTTCCAAAAAACCTCCTTTGTAGACAACAGTTAAAAAATAATGACAAAACACGTATAGTATAAACATCAAACGTTGACTAATTAATTAGAATTATAATTAATATAATAAATTATTAATTAGTTTCTAATAAAATCCAACATCCAATGTTGGTTCCTTTTTGTCTAATATTTTATATTTGACTCTAAAATTTATAGTCAAGTTTTACGTAAATAAATTACTCTTTTTCTTTCTTCAATTATTTTTGTGTATAACTTGTTAGGCTTCTTAATACACTGAGAATGGAAATAAGATATGATTTTTTTAAGTTATCTTTAATTAAATAAATTATATTTATAGATTAAAATTAGGGTCTAGTAATGTATTATGTTTATTTGGATATTATGAATGTGAAAGTAGTTTTTACTAACTTTGTTGGCTATGATGTTTTAGATAATTTAATCATGTTATCATCCAATATTTTGATTTAATATAGAGTATGTATTTAGTGTCCATTCTATTCTGAGTCCAATCGTATGAGTTCTCTAATAATAGTAATTGATTCTTTTAAAGATATTTGAAAAATATTTTCAAAGCATATTTTTTTTAACTAAGAATTTATCAAATTAATACTAATAGAGAACAATAAAACCTTCTATCTTATCACTTTAGAATGTTGAATTATATATTAATTATTCAGTTACTTCTATATATTTCATGTCATATTCACCACTTATTAAGCGACCAATAATTAATATAAGTTATAAGTAGCAAAAAATATAACAATTCTTTTTGCTAATTTTCCCAATGTATTAAGTTCACTTTTGATAGATCATAACTAAATACAATTTTTGAACAATATATAATTATAAGATAAAGGTAAGACTTAGTACTATTGGATCTTCCCTAGATTTCGCGTATTAGTGAAACTTCAATTAGGTGTTGTTGATAATGATAATGATATAATTGTAATATGAATATCATAATTTATTTATAAAATATAATTATCTCATAGAATGTATTATATAAAGTTAGTTAATTGAACTATATATATATATAGTTTAAGCAGGATTTTTGCTTTGATAGTTTTTGAGTTGTTTATAGATAGCAAGCAAGAAAGTGAGAATTTTTTAACATACATCCTGTAGCAATTAGTTAATTTTACATTTGTAGCATATATAATTAAAGATTATATATATATATATACAACTCAAAAACTATCAAAGTAAAAATCCTGCTTAAACTGGTCTCAAATGCTTTGCTGACGCTAGATTTCAGTTTCACGTAGATTGGGAACCGTTTGCCATGATGCTAGATTAACGAAGTTTAGATCCTCTGTCCAATATTACTCTGTCTTATAGAGTCTCAGCCATTTATTTTGTAGGATCCACGCGAAACTTATATAAATAAATGGCTGAGATTTATTGGACACAATAAAATACCATAATATTGGACCGAAAATCTAAACTTAGATTAACGAGCCCAAGCTGAACACGAAGAAAACGATTGTCAGGACAGTGGCCTGTCCAATTTTAAACTTTCATAGTTGACATATATTTAGCAAAGCTCGGTCGTGGAAGAAAATTGTGAATTTGACGCCACCTATGTAACTTTTTGACGAATCCCGGCTTTTATTCGAGTCTTTAAATTTTCACTTTTCGTGGTTGATACTATGAATCAGCCTCCTGGCTAATGTGTACAGAGGATCGGCAAGAAATTTGACATTAAGATGGAAGTCATGATTACATGTCATTAGTGGGGGACTTGAAGGCTTATGAGGTCCACATATTGCACTTTAATTTTCATCCTCACGGTTGGATCGTGATGGAATCCAAGAAGACAGTGCCTTCTCATATAAAGACATACTTCTTTCCCTCCAATATTAGTGTCAACCCCCATGGGACACCATTTTCTTTTGCTACCATCAAAGCTCCACCACCACTGAACCAAGGCAGGAGATAGTGCACGCAAGCAGCTTTTCCAATCCCACCAGAGGCTTAGTTGATCTTTTCCTTCTTTTGTGGTTTGAAAGGACTAAATCATTAGTTAGTGACGGTATATGTTCAAATCTTATCAAGGGAAGACATCACGGAATGCTCGTTCCAAAAGAAAAAACCAAGCATGAAAACAATTCCCAATGTGATTATTTTCTTGCTTAGCTAATTTTAGGGCCAAGTTCACGACATCTTCGAAATTCTAACACCAACCAAAAAGTCAAATCAAATTGGTCACAGAAAGCAAGTGCATAGAATGAAAATTAGGACTTCGTAAGAGATGAATCAAAGCAAGCAATTATCCAACTCCAATTGTTGCCTTCCAAAAGAGAAATGGAAGACAAGATAGACAGAACTAAGCTCTGAAATCACCGCGACAACTTAGACAAGGTAGTGCAGCCCCCTGGCTTAGTCCCAAAATCTCTGGTCAAAGATTTAAGCAAGGCATTAGAACATTGATAGGAAATAAATCCAAGCATTTGGTTTGGATACTGAGGTAAGGAAATGGTTGGTTGCACGTGAAACAAATTGATTGACGACGAAAACATCTCAAGTTACATGTTTCAGCTGCAAAACCTGGCAAGAAAGTTGCTGGCCTTAAGTTAGAATTCAGATTCACCTAATAAAGGCAACATCATATCTGGCCGTTAACTCTCCAGTTCTGATAATTCCTTTCAGTAAACAAGATGACTGCGCATACGTTTGAGATCAGTGCCATTGCTACGTCTGACGTTTAGATAGGGACTCACTGTTTATATTGCTCCCGACTCTATGGCATTAGTATAATCTTCAGCTTGCAAGAATTGGTTGCACTGACATTGTCACTGACAGCCATGCTCTGATTGCAGCTATCCTGTGAAATCTAAGCTATCAAAGCCCATCATCTGGCAGTACTTTGGGTGAGCCCAGGAATTAGTTCGGATTAATCTGTGCAAACTCTAGGGTGCGTCATGATTTATGGTAAAAGCTTACTATTGTGGAAATTACATCTCGTTGATACACTGATTCAACCAACCGAGTGCCTTTGGTGTTTATTCTCTTTTCATGGTCACCCAGGCTGAGTTCTCTGAAAAATTTTATAAAATACCTTACTTGTAAAATAATATTGAAGAAATTAATAAAACGTTTGTAATAAAGAAAGAATGTAAATGCTATGTCCATATTCAAACATAATACCATAATATAGGCAACGAAAATTTATATTTCTTCCTTTACTTTTTTCCCACAAGATGGTAAAATTAAATTAAATTCCAAAGTTTTGGTTAAGCATAATTAAATTTTCTTAAAAATAAATTTACCAATTAAAACGAAGATAATTATAAATTTTTCAGGATAATTATGACCGCAACTCTCTAACCCCACTTAATAAAAACAAGTTTTTAATCCATTTATTTGTACAAAAAATATAAAATTAAAATATTTTTATTTTTACTTTAATTAAATTTTTACTTTTTTCTCTCTTTTCATATCATATCTTTCTCTCTCTTTTTCCTCTACTTATTTCTCTTTTTTCTTTTTTCTCTTTTCTTTTTTATCCACATCCTTATCTCTCTACCTCCTTTTCTCTTTGTATCTCTTCTTCTCCTTCTCATTCTTCATGTATTTCTCTCTTTCTCCCTTTTTATAGGTGTTATAAGTGAACTATCTAACTTCACTAAGTCTCATGTATAAATTATAGTTGTCTTATCTAATTAAAATAATTGCATCATTCTTGAACATTAACTTTTTAGGTGAGTTGTTTCATTTTAAAAGTTCACTTACATCACCAAACTAAATCAATTACATCAACCTAAAGCATTTGTGTTTAGGTTGTCTCACCTTACTAATGTAATTGTCTTACTAACTAATGATTTTGTAAGGAAAAAATTGTGTCTATTCATTCCTATCTCTGATGAATATATACACAACACATACATCCTTTTAAAATAACATAAAATCTCTTAACATCATGCTAGCTATCTCCTAGAATCAAGCTAATAAGAGTATATCCAAACTAACTCTTAATTACATTATGACATACCAAATATATTTCCATAATATACATAGTACGGTCAAATACTCCCCTTCAAGTTGAAGCATGAAGATTTTGAATACCTAACATGTTGAGAAGGTATTTAAATTGTTTTTTTCCTAATGCCTTGGTTAATATATCAGTTATTTGATTATAAGATCGAGCATTTCCTATGACAATGAGGCCAGCTTGAATCTTTTCTTACATATAATGACAATTGACTTCAATATGTTTGGTTCATTCTTGGAAAGCCAGATTAGATGCAATATAGAGGACAACCTTGTTATCACTGTACAATCTCATCAGCTAAGACTGTTGTACGCCCATGGACTAAAGTTGAGCCCTGAGCCACGTTAACTCACAAGTTGTAGTAGCAATAGATCTATATTATGCTTCAATAGAAGATCGAGAAACAATTTATTATTTCTTTATTTTCCAAGAAATAGGTGAATGCACTAGCAATACAAAATATCCTACCAATGATCCTTAACTCAAAGGAAAATTGGCCCAATCTAAATCACATTATGCATACAGTTGGAGATCACTATTAGCACATAATGAGATACCTTGTCCAATATTTCCTTTTAAATATCAAACCATTCATAGAGCTACTTCTTAATGCTCTTCTCGCAGATCTTGCATAAATTGAGCTAAGATACACACACAATAAATTAGTTTAGGTTTTGTGATAGTGAGATAAATAATTCATCATACCAAATAACAATTAACGTTTCGGATCAGTCAATATATTTCCAGAAGCCAATGCTAGGTTGTGATTTTTCTCAAGTGGAAAGCTTGCAAATTTAGCACCTAATAAGCTAGTTTTTATGATTATATCAAGGGCATACTTATGTTGACCCATGAAAATGCCCTGGGGATTTCGTGCCACTTTAATACTAAGAAAATATTTCAACATGCCAAGATCCTTATATGAAAACAATGATTGAAATAAGAATGAAATGACCCAAAAAATCAAAATTGTTGCCTATAATAATAACATTTCCACATTTACAATCATGCATAAAATCACATCTTTTGGTCGAAATATAAATAACGTGTAATAAACTTAAGATTGAAGAAACCTAAAACTCTTAAGTGCACTATTTAACCTTGAAAACTAATTATAAGGAGCTTAACGAAGCCTATACAAAGACTTATGTAACCGGTACACCTTCCCTAGATAATAAGTTGAAAAACTAGGGGGAAAGTCTTGTACACTTCTTCGTCAAGATCTCCACGTAGAAAAGCATTATGAATATCCACTTGGTGCACTTCCCAGTTTCTAGCGACTATGAAAGTTAAAAGAGTATGTATTGTAACCATCTTAGCTACATAGGCAAAGATCTCGTTGTAATCAAGACCTTCTATTTAAGTATTAACAAGAATCACCAAACAAGATTTAAAATGTTCAATAGAGCCATCTGAATTATAGTTGATCTTATATACCTATTTAAAACCAATGACCTTTTTTCTAGGAGGAAGTGTCAAAATGGTCTATGTATCATTTTTCTCCAAAGTATTTATTCCATGCTTCATAGATTGGTCCCACCACGAATCAAGGACAATGTCAGCATATCTAATAGGTTCTATCTCAACAGTAATGACTACAAGAAAAATTTATGCTTTGCAGAAAAATGATCACATGTCACATAATTTGTAATAAGATATAACGTACTTAAGCATATAGAAGACGCAGATCTCTAAGTCGAATGGAAGGCTGTTTGATGCAATGCCCACAGCTAAATATCTCTAGAGATGTTGCCCCATCCTTAATAGTTGAGACCTTATTAATTGTCTTAGCCCCTACTTTATGCTCATCTCGTGCACTTCCTTTATTTTCATTTCCCTCACTCATCCTTTCTCTATCTCGTTCACTCCCCCTATTGTCGTGTCCACTACACTCTTGCTTATCAGAACTTCTTTGTGCACAGTCAACGTTCCCAGCTGATGTTATAGACCGCATGGCTATGTCCTAGTCTTATAAATACTGAAACAGAGATCCTAAGGTGAGGTCTGAGCACTTAGATAGTTCATTGTTATTTATTTTTACAGAAGGAAATTGACTCTCCATAAAATCCGCATTACGAGAGACAAATTATTCTCCTATAACTAAGTTATACAACCTCTATCCTTTTTTAGTATACGAGTAACCTATAAAAATACACCTTCTACTCGTAGGCCTAAACTTGTCTTGATCATATCCTTGATAGTGTACATAATACAAACACCCAAATTTTCTTATAAGCATATAAAAAGGCGATTTACCATACAAGACTTCATGAGGTGACTTTCCCCCATTCAAGTTAGATGGAGTTCTATTTATTGAATAACCCGCACTTAAGATACATTCTCTTTAAAATTTGATCAGTAAGTGAGCTTGAAAATGTAATACATGTCTAGCAATAAGCATATAATGATGTTTCCTTTCTAGTAGGCCATTTTATTGTAGGGTTTTAACATATAAGATCCAAAATAAAATCTCATTCTTAAAGAAACATTTATTAAGAGGGCAAAACTCAGTTCCTTTATCACTCCTTTTTATTTTCACTTTGTAATTCAACTGAGTTTTGGCCACAACATAAAATTTTTAACTATTTTAGTAACCTCTATTTTATCAACCATTAAATATACCCACATAGCTTTGGAAAAATCATTGACTATAGTAAAAAATTGATGTTCCCCATTTGAAGCTAATACTCTATAAAAACCCCACACCTCATTGACTATAGTAAAAAATTGATGTTCCCCATTTGAAGCTAATACTCTATAAAAACCCCACACCTCATAATATACTAATTCAAAAGGCAAAACGACTATATTATTATTAAAAGGAAAAGCAGTACTAGTTTACTTGGCCTTAAAACAAATATTACATAATTTATTTCCTCTACTAAAACTATGACTAGCAGCTCCATGCAATAATTTACAATTTTTAGAAGAGAGATGACCTATACGTTGTTGCCATAGTGTGTAAGAATCCACTGCTTCCACTCGACTTGCATTTTCATGCATCACCATAAAACTAAGAAAGTAGTTGACCTCGTGTCGCTTCTCACCTACACTAATTAAGGTCCTCAAAGTGCGATCTTGTATTACACATAATTTTGCAGTAAATACGACAATGCATTTTAAATCGTTAATTAAGTGAGCAATATAAATTAAATTACAGTCTAATTTTGGAACATATATAACATGTCATAATATGATTCTTCCCAAGTCACTGAGCCCTCTTGTACTGTTGTCACCAATTCCTTATTTAGCAATCTAATAGGGGATGCCACTATATCTCTATCATATTGATAAAAAAAATTTCCACTTCCTTTCATATGTTAATATGCTTTAGTATTCCCACGAGGAGTGGTTCTTACCAGTCAATGTTTTAGTAGAAAAGGAAGTGGAGCCTTTATCAGAATTAATCATTGACATAGGGGTAGCCCACTGTTCATCTGAGAGCTTCAGTAAACTGGCCTTGTCTTCTTTTATGAGTTATATTGTTTCTATCATTGACCCAACGTTTGTCATAATACCACGTCCTTGCCTTATGCCTTCCCTACCACCATTATTCTTGCCTTTTCCATGACCTCCACCTTGCCCAATCGGTCACCATTCTGGATATCCAATGAATTTGTAACAATATTTCACCTCGTGCCCTAACTTCCTACAATTTGTATAAACTATCTTTTCATACTCTCTATTACTTTATGACTTGTTGAGTGTCTGAACCATAAATTCCACTACTTCAACTAGCTCCTCTTTTACACACGACACTTACTTATGCCTTTCCTCTTGGACAACAAGTCAATAAGCTTTACAATGAGATGGAAGAGGCTTTGTACTCACTATGTTGGTTCGTATCTAACTATAGAGCGCAGTGTCGAGAGTAATCAGAAAATCATACACCTTTTATTTCTCTCTTTGATCAAGATATTGTTGGATAAGGATGAAATTGTATCCTCCATAGTGGCATGTAGGTACCTTCACATAACTCGCAAGTTTCGCCCACATCGCCTTCAAGTGTCCAAAATGAGTAGCCATATTGCTTCCTTATTATTTATAATTTTTACTGAACTGCCTCAACTAATACACACTTACGTCATTACGAACCAACAAATGCTCTTTTAAGTCATCCCAGAGGTTTTTCACATTATCCATACAAGTCAATATGGATTGTATAGTCAAGTCTACAGGAATCATGTTCTAATGTATGAGCATCAAATTTACGCTCCATCAATTGTCTATTTATTTTGAATCATCTGTTGGTTTTGCAGAATTCCATCAAGAAACCCTCCATTTTCTTTGCCTTAAATACATTTTGTATCACCTTAGGCCACTCTTCACAATTTGATTCCCTTTTACGAATCATGCATCCCATAAATATTAATGTCTGGATTGTCTCTAGGATGAAGATAGTAGGGCAACGTGGAATCCATCATTTTGCTCTTCTTCCCCTCTCCATTAAAAACCTAATCTACCATTTTCTTTCCAACCTCTCTCTAGGTGAAGATGGAAATTAGAAAAAAATCAACCAAGACTAAGGCAAATGCAAGCTGCCATGTCTAAGCTATAAATAGGTTAATAATTATTGGCTCAAGGACCAACAGATCAATGTGCAAGCCAAAGGCAAGGAAGAACCAAAACTAGCTCAACATATTGAGTATTGACTGAAATCATTTGGGAATCTGAGGATACTTAGGTGGAATTTGAGTGCCTAGGTTGATGATGAGAAATTAAGATTGGGCAAGGATTAGAGACTGGGTAAGGACTGAAGACTGGGCAGCTATTAAAACCTAATCAAATACCATGATGATTTTATGAGGAAACAATTGTTTTTATTCATTCCCATGTTTGACGAATAGATACATGGCATATACATCTTCTAAAATCATATAAAATCTCCTAATATCATTATAACTATCTCCTAGAATCAAGTTGATAATAGTATATCCAAACTAACTCTTAATCATGTCATGATACACCAAATATATTTACATAATATGTATAGTACAGTCTAATACTTACCTACTATTGTGTTTAAATGAGTTTCTCATTTCACCAAAGGAATATTTTCACTTTAAAGGTTTAATTGTTTGGCCTATTTAAATTAATTGCATATATGAGAGAGAGAGAGAGAGAGAGAGAGAGGGAGAGAGAGTTACAGGAGGATGAAGAAAAAAAAGCAGGGGTTGACATTTACTACTTTTAAAAATAAAATAATGTCATAAAAATAAAGAAACAATGTCACATAAGAAGAAGGCAGAAGAGGCTTCAAGTTATAATGTAGTCAAACATTATGTTTTACTTAAGTTAGATGAATATATTACAAGGTTACATATGGTGCATTGTTAGAGGAGAAACCATCTTTATATTGATGTAGCAAACTAATATTGATATTAGCAATGACATGTAATATATAATAAATGACTATTATATCCTTTATATTAAAATGGTTGCTGTAAGAGGTTTATTATTTTATTATTAATTATATAAAAATATTAGTATTAATTATTTAATATATTTTATTTTATTTTATGTG
>JANKOD010000005.1:28766379-28776643 GCA_026284645.1 Erythroxylum acuminatum | reverse complement strand
ATTATATTTATTAATAATTAAATTAATTTTATAAATTAAATTATAATTATAATTATGATTTATTATTATGATTTTTGGAGACAAGGTTAAAAATATACAGTACAACTGTACAATATGACAATGCAATGGACTATTTTGTAATTTTTAAAAAAATTTAGATACTATTTCATAATTTTAAAAAATTACTCCAAAACGGCACCCAGTATTAATTAATACCGGTACGGTATTCGTAACATTGAGAGATAGTAATGCCACTTATATAAATTCTAAACATAGGAGCTAGGAATAGTAGTCAACCTTGATCAATTTTTTCTTAGAGAAATGCCTCTCATTTCCTTATATTTATTATTGGGCCAATATAAACTAGAGAAAACATGGACCAAAGAATGCGATGATAAGTGAAAAAGACACTTCATCTTTAAATTTACTTTAGAAGATAAAATTAGAGAAAAGAATTGATATGGGACCATGGCATATCTAGCTAGGAGAGACCATTTTTGTGACAAAACGGAAACTATACTCATAATGAACAAGGCAATAATCAGGACCATTCTAGTTTGAACGAACTTCCATAGAGTTCTCTTAGAATATTGGTTTCCAGAAGGCCTGGACTATATTTATAGCTCACTAAGGAGATCATCGAGCTTGGATGACCACATTGCTAACTTTAAAAGAATTGGTTTTGAATAGAGACTAGACCACCTTCACTAACCATAGGGTTCACTGTAATAGGAGAATTAGAATCTCCTTTGACCCTCAAGTCTTCCAGCTATAATGTTGTAGCTTTTTAGATCAATACATTAACTATAAGGTTCTTTTACCTTATTACCAATTATCATTAAATGTCAATGTTGTCTATGCTGCTAAGAAGACAACTATGGTTTGGTCTAGCTTCTTTAGGGGTAAGCTCCACTACTGTTTGGCTATTAACAGATGATTTTAATTATATTCTCTCCTCCCAAAAGGTAGATGGTCTCAAGCTAAAGATGAAGCTTATAAATTAGGACTTCTTCAACCTCATTAAAGATCTAAAGATGATTGGCTTAAGATAACATAGGCAACTTTTTCACTTATAATAATACAAAGAATGGAAACTGGTTCATGCAAAAGAAACTAGATAGATGCTTTCCAACTTAGCTTGGATTACCTATTTTCCTTTAGGTTTGTTAACTTCTACAATTATCTTATATCTGATTTTACTCCCATATAATCCAAATTAAGGATGAAAATAATTGGAGGAAAATCCCTTTTAGATTCATCAATGCTCTATTGGAAAATCCTGAATTTAGAGAAGCAATTCATAAAGGGTTGAGTGTTTAAGTTGTTAGATCTCAAGCCTACTCTTGTGTACAAAAGCTAACTGTTATCAAAGAAAAACTCTTTCAACTTCATAAGAAGAAATGTTACCATATTCTAAAAGAGAAAAATGTAGATTTGGATGCTCTCAACAAGATCCAGGATTTCTTGAGAATTAACCCTACTGATCTAATACTCAAAAATCTTAAAAATGCAGCCTTAGGACACTATGTAGCTAGTATGAAAAGCTACTATTCTCAATTTAAATAGGAATTTAAAACTTTCTAGTTAAGAGATGGAGAAAGGAAGAAAAAAATTTATTACAATATCATTCAAGCTAGATGGAATATGAATAAAATTGTGTCCCTGTAGAATTTTGAAGGTATAACTATAAATGATCTTGGGAATAGAATTAAAGGTATTACTGTGCCTAATAAGGTTAGAGACTACTTAGCTAACTCTTTCCCTAGTCAATTTGGACCTGATCTTGTCAAGGATGTTATCATAGAGGAAATTAATGAAACATTTTGTTTAGCTTACATCTTGATAAAGCCCTTAGTTGATTGGATTCAATGACAGGTTTTTTTTAAAGCATATAGGAACTAACATGTGACATGGTTATCAATGTAATGAGGGAATTCTTCAATGCTAGAAATCTATTAACTTAATTGAACAAAACTTATATATGCCTTATTCCTAAGGTTTTTAATACTTCCATTTAGACTTATTGTATACTGCAATGTTATATACAAAGTGAACTCAAAACTCTTGGCAAACAAACTCAAGAAAGTGCTTATAATGATCATAAGTCCTTGCCAAAGAGTTTACATGCATTGGGTATAACATATTGATTACCTAAAAATTATTCAAATTCTACCACAAGAAGAAAGAAATTAGAACTTATTCCTTAAAGACTGATTTCACTAAGTTATTTGAATCTAAAATGGAACTTCTTATTTACCTCAATGAATGTTATTGGTTTTCTTATTAGATTTACAATTGGATAAGGAAATATATCTCCTTTACATTGTTCTCAATTTTGGTGAATAGAGACCCCATATATATCTTTAGAGTAGCTAGAGGACTAAGAAAAGGAGACCCCTTATCACCCTATTCATTTGCCCATAATGTAGAAATGTTCACTAGGCTGACATCTCTAAGGAACCCAAGTTTAAATTTCACTATAAATGCAATAGAATTTACAATTTTAATCTCTCATTTGTTGATGATTTGTTACTTATTTGTGGGGCTACTTCTATATCAATTCCTTATAACTTTTTAAGTCCTTATTAGGTTTAATCTTCACATCAAGTAAGAGTTCCTTTCATATTTCTGCTACCTCTAATGACATAACTACTCGTTACCTTTAAAAACACCAATAGTTACCTTTTAAGTACCTAGGTGTTCCCATAACTATAAAGAAAGCTCACCTATTCAGATTGCTCTCAATTTATACACTACTTGTAGAAGACTGAATGGTTGGTGTAATAGGGCCTTTTCATATAAGGGAAGGCTTTAATTTATAATATATGTATTGAGCAATCTCCACATATACTAGTGTTCTCAATTAGCCCTTCCAAAAGAGATTATAAAGACCATTGATACGATGCTTAGAAACTTCCTTTGGAGTGGATTAGAGAACAAGATAAACGTACCTAAGGTGAAGTGGTTAGACATATGCTTACTAAAGGAGAATGGAGGCTTATGAATCAACTTAGTCAAACTTATGAGCAAAGTTCTCCTTATTAAGAGAATTTAGAAGCTATAAACTGAAAAATAGGGTGAAATGGATTCATTTATATTTATTAAAAGAAGAAAGCATCTAGCAATAAGAACAATTTATAACACTTCTTGGACCTTAAGACAAATGTTTTATATAAAGGATTTATTGAATCTATCTTTCAAGCATAAAATTAGGAATGGTTGGGATACCTTCTTCTAGTTTGATAATTGGCATAATATGGGACCTTTAAACAAATTACAAGACTTCCAAGCCTTCAAATAAATCATATCTTTCAAGAATAATATCAAAGTAAAATTATTCATATGCAACAACAGGTGGAGCTGGCCAGTTCACTCTACTAGGGAATCCAAAGAAATCATAGAGAAAATTCACATATATTCCCCTAACTCCTCTAGACAAAACTCAATCCAATGGTTACATGACAAATCTCTAAAACTTATAAATTCTTCATTCAGAGGTCTCCTTTTAGGGCTTCAAACTAGGAACTATTGGTTTAAGCTGGTATAAGACTCAAGCCTTATTCCCTCCGCTTCTTTTATAGTGTGGCTTACAACGAAAAAAGAAAGCACTAAGAATGCACGTAAGTTTCCTATTATAGATACAAAGTATGCACTCAATCAAACTATAAATAAAGACCCGGACAACTTATGTTTCAACTCCAACTTCTCTACCATTCTATAGAAACAATTTTTCAAACTCTTTTGTCCCTATTGTAACTACTTTATTTAGTTAAATATCATTTTCTAGGCCACTAGATCAATTTCAAGCTAAAGGGGATCAAAGAATGTTTAAGCTAACATTTGGAACACTAGTTTATTACATATGGATTGGAAGGAATCCAGCATACAAAGTCTATTAAATCTTTTCAAGATGTAGTTCTCTAAGGGACATCCTAGTTGAATGCTTTCGTTGCTCCTACTTTCTGTGACTTGACCTCTATGATGTATTATATAACACCTCTTCAAGCTTATCTAATGAACTCATTATTTACCTTCCATAAAATCTAAATGGAATTGTGCTTATGTTAATAAAAGGGAAGCATTTATGTTGATAAAACATAAAAATATATATGGTGGCACAAATTCTAAGTGAATCACATGAGCATATTTATTAACATCAGTAATTTTATCTAACAATAAAGATTTTAAAAAAAGGTTAATGACTCATTTAATGCTATCCTTTTAATTTTCATATAAATATCAAAGTTTTTAATTTCAATAAATTATTCAATCTTTTTGAATAAAATTTATCAATTTAAAATTTTATTTTGTTGAACACATATCATAAGTTAAAGAGAAGAATAATTTCATCAAGATTAGTCTTTATTTTCTTTATCATGTCATTTTTATAAAAATAAATATTTTAAATCTAAAATTTGATCAAATAATTAAAATTACAAAAAATAATAATGAAAACATGAAATATCAATTTATTCAAATATGTTTATAAGTCCACTTTAATAAATTTCATTAAAGTGGCTAGTGTAAAAACATCACCAAAGTTGAAATCACTCTAAATTTAACGCCTCACCAAATATGCGTGTAATTAAAATACCGACAACTTTTTTACTTTTGAAAAATAATTAGGAAAAAGAGTTTAAACTATCTCAATTATTATTTTAATGAAGATATACAAACACCTATAAGAGGTTACCAATTACAAATATGTAAGTATGTAACTGTAACCAATTACAAATATAATTAACTACTAGTAATACTTAAGTTAATTAATTAAAATTGTCTTGATACTTAAGTTAATTAATTAAGATGTGATTTTCAATTCTAAAAGGAATAAGTTAAAAACAAAAATGAAGGAATTTATATTCTAATCCTCTTATTTAAGAAATACTCAAATCCTGTTACATTTTGATTAATATTCAAATCCTTTTATTTGAAGCAATATTTCTTTATATTTTTTTCTTCATCTTACAAATATATGTATGATAATTATCTTTTAATTTTGAAATTAGTATTTTTGTTGAACATAGTCACATAAGAGAGATTTAAAAAATTATGGAAAATGATGATAATATGTAAACTAGTTGTGCATTGTTAATTTATATATATATAATTATTTGATCTCCTTTTTAGTACGAAAATGGAATTAGATTATAAAAAGTCCTTTTTAATAACACATGTAATAATCATTCAACAAACTTAATCACCTAGAGATTTTGTCATAGGGTAACCAACTTCATCTAAATTGTCTATGCTTAAGCCAATGGAGTTCCCTTTATAAGTCAACAACCACACTATAATATCTTTTATTTATGGTTTTGTTAGGGTAACACTTAAAGGATAGTACTTCTTTTAGTAATGAAGTGTTGTTCCATCACACTCCATAAAGTTCTCAATATTTGGACTTTGGGTAAAAATGTCAGTAGGGGAATCATGAAGAAGTATATTACACAACAGAGTTTGAGTCCTCAAAACATGTTTCTTAAATAATTCAAATGCTAATTGTAACCCCCTCTTTAATGGTAATTCAAAAGCTTGCATTAGAAACTGACAATCATAACAAAGGGGAAATGAAATACATTTAGCTAAAGTGATGGCAAATAACTAAGCCCCAAAGACTTTTTGAATTCCTACTATTGATAGCTTCCTCTTCACTTCTATTAATAACCACAACCATGGCTAATGACGCAATGGAACCATATATTGAGCATGGAAATCGTGAGGGTGCAAAGAATGAACCCAAGAAAGAAAAAATCTTACATAAACACTACATCCTAAATAACTTAATCCTTATTGCATGGCAATCCCTGATCATCCTATCCCTATTTTATTTATACAAATATGAAGCCTAAGTTATATTTGTAATAAGATAATGTAAACCAATATACAATTCCAAGTCAGACCTTTATTCTTAGCTACAACCTCACCATGTGAATGGACTTTGTAATGAAAGTAGGGACAAATGGTGGGTTTAGAGACTGCGTGACCCTAAAGAAGGGATAAATGATCAGTTTAAGGTCCATGTCACCTATACATTTGCATGGACCACACGAAAAAACTTAAAAGTTTTGATTGAATAAGTTGTGCACTTCTTCTTCTATAATAAAATTTTAAGACTAGCCAATGTCTACTACTACGAATTAAACAAGTTTTTGTTCCTTTAATATTTTCTATCATTTTTTGTTGAAACATAAAATTCTAAAAGGAAATTTTGATTTAAAAATAACGAATGAAAACAAAAGTGCAATAAAGGGTTCATTATAGTTAAGTCATTCATTGTTCAGATTGGATTTATATAGAGGTTATTTAAGTCATTTGAAACTACATATTGTAATCTATGACTATTATTATTGCTATATATATAGTGTTTACATGTTTATTATAGGGCCATTTATTTTATATTTCTTAATATATAAATTTGTTTGTTAATTTTTAAACTTAATTATTTGTATGACATATGTTGTGTCAACTTGAATAGTCTTTTGTATGGTAATTGGTATTTAATTGTTACATGACTAATGACCAGAAATTTTATTAACCCTTTGATTTTATAATGAATTGAAAATAATTATTTATTTTATCTATAATCCTTTTTAAATGTGTATGCATAAGACATTAACATGCATATACACTACTTTCTTTCTTTTTTCTAGAAAATTCATCTTTTAAATGCGAAGGTTGCATCAAAGAATATTGCTAATGAGCTCAATAAAGATGAAAGTTGAACAATAACAATTATAAAATTTGAAGCATAAAAATTCAATATATTATGGAATAGAAAGAAGAGAAAGAATCTCTAAAACTATTAAACATAGATGTGCTTAATAAGTGCAATATGGCCGAACATAAATAGGATCATGATAGAAATCAGACATAAAAAAGAAATTATTAACTTGTATTACATTTTTAGTAATATAGACAATGATATTATGCATGAATTTATAAAGCATGAGATTGCTAAAAATATGTGATCCACTTTGGTTGCTCGATTTGGAGGAATCTCAGTAACTAAATTAAGGTCCATTAAGTTTGACACATATAAAAAATGACCCGGTCATATAATGCCACTACAAGAAAATAACACATTATCTTTAGAAAATCATAGGCGGAAAACATTCTGTAGTAAATTAGCGACGAAAATTGATTCTCCATCGGTAAATTTGTTGATTTTTTTTAGACCGTCAAAATATTTGTCGATAAATGTGGAGGGAAAATATTTACGTGAGTTTCTCAACGGAATATAGTGACGGAATAGTAAAGTCTGTCATAAAAGGAAGCGACAATGGCTGGTTAAAAAAATAAGCATCTTAAATGCCAACGAAACCATATTTCTATTGGTAACTATCGAATTGTTCATAAATTAAAACGACATCATTTGATTTTAATCCAGACGATGTCGTTTTATTCACTAACTTAACAGCTCCAAAGCCTCCCTTCTCCCTCCCCTCTGTTATTTTCTCTCTTCTTCCTACCATCAATGTTGTCAATTATCTTCCTCCCAAGCAAGAAAATACTATGGGCATTAAGCCTACACCCCGTCAGCTCTTTTTGCACTCACACATTAAGAAGCATGACTGTGTGACCTTCGTCAACATTTGATGTAGAGAACTAAATGTATGTGAAATTTATGCTTTAATATTAATACTTAATAATTATCACTTATTAACATAAATATTACCTTCTGATAAGACCAACTACAAGAAAGCATTCAACGACAATATTAGTAGTCTGAAGATGTTGATTAGAGTCAAATCTATCTTTATGCAGTGGGGGGTTTAGGGATCATCATGGAAGGATATTCGACTTTGATTCACTTGCGAACACATATTATTCGTAATCCTCCACATCTAGTACAATAGCATCTGGTAGGCGGTCTGCACCTAATGAAATCCATAAGCTTCGGAGCATAATACAGACATTGGCAACTCAGTTGCAACAGTCGATGGAGTATATAGCCCAGCTCCATAATGAGGTGGATGAGTTGAAGGGGAGGGGCAGCACCAAATTGTATCAATAAGAATATTTGTGTTCACCAAATGAATAGCGTACTTGTAGTCATTTCGTATGAATTAAATACTTATCATGTACAAATAATTTTTATTATCAATTAAGATAACTTTTACTTTATATCATCAATCAACTTTTGTTTAACAAACTAAATGGGGAATCAAATTAAAATATTATCAATTGATAACTGTATAAATTATGCATCAACTATAAGATTATCAAATAAAATTAAATGTAGGGGAAAATAAAAAACGATTTAGTAAATTTACCGACGAAAAAACAAAGTTAGTCAATAAAATCTACTTAATTTACCGACATCCAACTAAGTTCCGTTGGTAATGTTAGTCGTTAACTTACTGATGGAATAACCAATTCCGTCAGTAAATTTACCAACGGACAAGATTTACCTATCAAAATAATCTTTCTGTCGCTAAATTTATCGACAACACAAAATAATTGTCGGTATATTCACCGTCGATAACACAAAATATCCGTCGGTAAATTAGCGACAGAAAATATATGTTCGTCATAAATTATTACCTACGGTCGTTTCTCCGATGCCTTGGTCCGTCGGTAAATTTCGTCACTAACTCACCTTACCGACAAAGTGTGTAGGTTTTTTGTCAGTAATGTCCGTCGCTAAACTCCATGTTTCTTGTAGTGTGCAAAAGTATTTAAGGTATATGTCAAACATGATAAATGAGTTGAGAGATGTTGTTCACAAGTTTTCTAATGAAAATTGAGTGTAAGCAGTCATTAGTTCTTTGCCTCTAAATTAAAAACATATGAAATTACATCTAACCTATAATGAGAACATTAAGATGATAGCTCATTCTACAAGTGTAATAGCCAGTTTTTCAAATTGACGGATTAGAACCCTAGACTATTGCATAAAAGCTATATCATTGAAAATTCATAAATTGCATTTCATTCATATGAATTATGATTTAGTACATATTGTAAAGAATGTAAATGCACTCAATTGATTTATTCCAGGATATGAAAGGTTTAAAATGATCATGATGTGAATAGTGTATTGTTATGCCTTGCATTTTAGTTAGATTGATTATAAGTAGTAAACTTAGAATTTATTGTTACCATTAAAAAATTGATGAATTAAAATGTACATTTGGTCTAAGAAAAATGTCAAGTGGTAAGACAAGTTGACAAATGAAAAATTAGGATGACTAAGTCTATAAATGAATGACATTTGGCAAAGGTAATTAATTGACAATGACAGCTATGAATGAGTGACAAATGGCCTAGCATATTGGTGACAATTTGCAGCTTATGGGGAGGACAAATGGATTATATGCATGGTGACATATGTCTTTGTATCTTGGTGACACATTGCACCTAAATGAATTAAGCTAGTGCAGAACATGTTTCTGTTGTGTTCTTCTTCACTCTTCGCTCTCTCCACCGAAATACACTCTCATTCATAGCTCTGGAATTTTGCTTCAATTGTATTCAATTGTCACAAAAAAATCCATGCTTTTACCCTCACAAAGTTAGGTAAAGAATCAGAACATAGTTGTTCTTGTTATAGCCTTTGATCCTAGTTGAAATCCATCAAATTCCAACCTTGAATTTGTGATGATTTTGCATGCATGGAGAGCTAAATTAGCTTGATCTTTGAGCTGGAATTTAAGTTAGACAAGTAAGTAAAAGATTGTTCTTTATGGCATGTTATAATAGAAATCCTAGAATGAATGAATTGGGATTGATTGCATGTTATGTTGATGTTGAGATTATGCTGGAATGTGATAGTGAATTGGATAGTTTCTATTTTGTTTTGATGCATGAAAGACAATAGTTATGAGCTGGAAAATGAATGATTTTGAGTTAGAATTAGAGATGAAATTAGTGAGGAATTGACATATAATTAAGGTATACTTGAGGCATAATTTAGGAACTATTATGAAGGTGTTTTGAAATTGGAATGTAGGTGTCTGAATATAGAAAATCATAAGAAAATAGGTAGTCTACGATCGTGGCACTCATCCTACAACCATGGGAAGATGCATTAGCTTCTATCACGATCGTGGCAAGGCATCCCACGATCGTGGGCAAGCTTTTGACATGGTGAATTCTGTTTTGTGCAATTGTTGAACCACAAGAGGACAAGACACTTTACATTGGCGTATTTGAACTTGAATAAGGCTTCAAAATGAACCTAGTTTGATGTGGGATTAAATGGTTAAGGGTTTGATAAATTTGAGTTGTTAATTGATGTTGAAACTTAAGGAATATATATTTT
>JANKOD010000005.1:28740354-28751892 GCA_026284645.1 Erythroxylum acuminatum | reverse complement strand
TCGTCTGCTTTTTGTATCGTCTGCTTTTTGCTTTGTCTGTTTTTCTTCTTCGTATAACTTTCGTCTGCTTTTCGTAAGGCTTCCGTCTGCTTTTTCGTAAAGCTTCCGTCTGCTTTTCTACTAGGCTTTTGTCTGCTTTATCTTCGCATTGCCTTCGTCTGCTTTTTGTAAGACTTTCGTCTGCTTTTTCATTAAACTTCTGTCTGTTTTTCCGTAAAGCTTCCGTCTGTTTTTCTACACAGCTTCTGTCTATTTTTCTACACAGCTTCTGTCTGTTTTTCGTAGATGTGTATTTCATCTGCTTTTCATTTTGTCTTCTCTTTGTTTGTCATCAAAATCATTCAATACGTAAAGTCTATTTTGACTTAACATTATATGCATTGCATACATATATTTACATGTATCATGTGAAACATTGTAAAAAGGTACTAAGTTGTGTTAATATAGTGATCTAATACTTGTATACATGTTGATGATATGAATGACTGAGGTGAAAGATTGGATTGCTTTGAAAAGATTCTATGACATTTTTGTATCATAATTTGCTTATTAAAATATGATGTATAGTGTGATTTGGTATACAAAACTGTATGGGAATTGATTCAAGCTAATGTGATATACTTGTGATGTTGTGTTTTGACTCGAGTGAGCACATCGATGATGGTTCACTCACTAAGTTCGCAAAACTCATCAAAATTACAACATTATTTTTCAGGTACTGAGGAGACCTAGCTTCTAAGGCAATCTAGTAGCAATTTAGTATTGTCAATTTTAGAATCAAGAATGGCTTAAAGGTCTAGTCAGTTGATGTCTAGGAGGTTTAGATAGATTGTTTCTGTTAACATCTCATTTTATGTTAGAAATTTTGTAAAGAATAGTAAATTCTCATATGTATTTGTAATGTTCATATATGGATTATGAGATGTAATGACAATGTAAATGATGTTTGAGGAATGAAATGAGAAATGTTGAGCTTATGATCACTTATGTTTAGTATGATGTTATAATAGTGAATATGATTGCTCTAATATGTGTTTCTCATAGGGTATATTCTTGAATGTCCTATGGATGTTCGGATATATACTCTATAGTAGTGGTGTGTTACAACAAGACATCTTATATTAGAAGAACATCTTAAAGCTTCTAAGATAACCTCTAAGATATATGTTGTTGGATTTATCTCATATGGAGCTATGAATAAGAATTGTAAGCATCACAATGTACCAAAATGAAAAATAGGTAGGAAAAATGGCAAAATACTCAGGACTTTAAGAAAATCAAGTGAACCAATATAGGAAAGAAAAACGTCATTTCAAAAAGAAAAAAAGGGTAACAATTGGGAAATAAAGATCATAATGCTCGTTATTGTAGCAAGTCTAAAAAAGTAAAATTTAATTTTTAAATACATATATTTGTTTTATATATATCCCTTGTTTTGTTTTTCTAGTTGAATGTCATCCTTTGCAGATGGCAAACAAGAAGTTAGAGTTCCTTTAGAGCTTAAACGTATTTATTATAGGTTTGGATCTTTTAATAATTTAATTAAAATTTTTATTTGAATTTTAATTAAACTTTAATTATAATTACAAGTAATTCTAATTAAATAATAATTGTGCTCAAATAAGATTATCTCATTTTAGTCTTTATTTATTAAATGTCTCATATTTATTCTTAAAGTTTCTCAAACATTACAATTAAGTTTAACTTGATTAAAATACATTTTTCTCTCTTCGACTATTCTTTATATGTTACCCATTAGGTTCTTGAATATGTAGGCAATTGATATAAATTATAATCCTAAATTATATTTAAGATTAGATAAATTAAATTCTTTTAGTTTATCTTCAATTATTTGGTTAGATAATTTATATGCATAAATCAAGATTGATGTCTATCAACACATCATAATCATCCAAATATTAAAAATGTCAAAGTAGTTTTGACTAAAGTTTTTGTGCATGATTTTTTCGTATACCTTAGTCATTTTATCACATAATATTTCAATCAAACATAGAGTATGAAATTAATGTCTATTATATTTGGTCCAATCATATTGATTCTTCACCATTAATAATTTATTCTATTAATGATATTTGAAACTACTTTCAAAGTACCATTTCACTATTGCTAATAATTTCTCACATCAATATTACTAAAGAATAATTGAACATTCTCCCTAATCACTTTAAGTTGATGAATCCTATTTTTATATAATTCATGTTATATTCAATAACTATTGATTTAGTTAACTTTAATTAGAATATGTTATAAATAGTATTAAAACATATCAATCTTCATATGAGATAATTTAGAAATCTTAAGTCAAATGATTTCTTATACAATTATAACAATGAAAATTTATATAAAAATACAAGTCATGTTCTAAATAAAATTCTCATATGATGTTAATTAAGTGAATCTATTCTCTAATAAGGATTCATATATTTCTTTAGGTACTTCCATATTTTAGTTTATAAAATCAATTATTTTCTTTATAAGAAAAAAATATAATGTGTTAGTCTTTTTACGCTTTATTAATGTTCAATCTCAATAATTATGAATAATTTAAGGATAATACAAAAATATAATACAAATTTCATAATTATGACCCCATTATAGTTTTATTTATAATGTATACATTTATCTCATAAACTTTATTACATATATCTAAATATGTATAATATAAATAATGTATTTAAATAATTATACTATAAAATTACAACTAACCGATTTACTATGAGATATAAATTACTACTATACATGTGTTTTAAGTCTGAGTGTTTTCCTATTTAATACGAGAAATGATGTGAAGAACTATTTTTGACGAGGCTAAGTTTTGTTTTCTTCTGATATAATTTGATGTATATAGCCTACCTAAAAAGACTACATCAACTGTCACAATATATATATTTTTTAGGCTATCTATGTAGATGAACTCTCGGAAGCATCGTCCAAAGAAAGTTGTTTTTTGTCGATCATAGAATTGTACAGCTTATGTACCACAAATGATTATATTAACCAATGATATGTAAGGAACAATGAGTAGAAAGAAGATGTGGCAGGGCTACGCAGAATCCCACCAAGGCACCAACTAACTATTCTCTCCCTAAAGGACAACGCAGAGTGCCGTGAAGTTTTTTCCTTCTATCTCGGTTCCTAATAAATGACGGCCCCAAACTGGCATTTGTCTAATTTTCCAGTTTTCTCACCGACAGTAACCTGTCATGTCTTTAATGCTACAACTGTCTCTGCATTACCCACCTCATAAATGCTACCCATGGCAACTCACAAAAGTTTGTTTCTTTCGGTTATTTACCTGAATTTACTGTCAACTGTTTCTGGCTGTTGCAGCTAGGACTATAGTCCTTATCCGTATCCTTTTAACTTGTCCGAACTCCGAAGCGGTAAAATGATTGAGTGAAAATTTGTGGAAGAAACGAATTTTCATCCACTCGTGGGACTGGGACCCGCACCAGAATGGCTTCCTCCGAGTGTCTGCGAGTTTATGAAAACCAATGTCAAGCTGGAATATTTTTCGTCCTTTTTCTTCGGGGGATTTTCGGTATCGTTTAGAAAGGCGTGATCTTGGTGGGAGTGAATCAGCTGCGTGTGCCAGCAATTGGATAAAGTCCAAGAGGAGTGCATGTTCTTCATCCGTCTGGGTGACGACGCGTCAGGTACGTTTTTGACTTTGCGTTGCTTCCAATGTTAATATCTTGAGAGAGCGAGACCTCCACGTGGTTCTGTACTTTTACTCGTCACAGTGCTTGAAGAACAGCTGGGTTACTCTCAGCGTGACAACGATTTCGATTAAATTTATCTGGTTTCCAGATATGGGTAATTCGTCTTCCCATATATTTAGTTGCTTCATCGTTTTTGGATAAGTTATGCAAAAACTTCTTGGTAGAGGCATGTGGGAAACGTTTAACAGTCTTCTTCCTTCTTTTCTGAAAGAATTTTTGTTGTTGTCGTCGGTCTTATTTCCTATCAATGGAAATTGACCGACATATAGAGGTGCTTCTCACGTTTGCCAAGAGATTTGGTCGATCAATAGGAGCTTTGATTTCCTTTTGGTGCGTTGTTGTAATGAATTTCTAGTTTCTACGCCGGTAGTTTAAGGTACAAATACTTTAAATTTTGTTTTAATTAGGCATAGATACAGTTGGATTTACATCGACATATGCATATCGATGCTGATTATGTTTTGAGACCCTTGTATCAATGGGATTTTCCCATGAATGAGACTTTCTACAACTATTTATGGTGATATCAGACTCAACAGATGGTACTTATAGGTGAACAATTCTCCAGCGCAAAGTTCAGAAAGGGTTAGTTTTTGTTAGCTTGGATGTGCAAACATGGGCAAGAGTGGAAATATTTCTCAGTACAGAGAGAGACTGGACAAGACACTGGCATCTCCTGAATTGACAAATCATGATTCGCTTAAAATTCTTATTAGGAATCAACTCCTACGTTCATCACCAAATGAATCCGCAGGTTGGTAATTTAGCAATTTCTTATTCACTTCTTCAAACTGACGGATGATGATTTTGTGAGATACTTTTGCTATGTCATATGGGAAGCATATTTGTTATTGCCACATAAAGGTCTATTGCATCTGTCGAAAACTCACAAGGCTTTCAAACTTGCAGATTGTGGTGATAAAGTAGTAGACAAAAGAACTGTTGAAGTATCTAATTTTCTTGACATGTTGAGGAGTGCTTCTATAAGTGAAAATGATATGTCTAACACTGTTGAAGCATCGCATGGTCAATGGAAAGTATGCTTTCTTGGCCAATTACGATATTTTTGTTCCTTTTATTTGTATTACCCTCTATGTCATTGTCATTTTCTTCTAGAGACTGAGCAGAAATCATGGTTAATCTGAATCATGATTTCTTCTGTGAGTCAGCTGATCTTAAACTACTTCTATTCACGAGGTTATAAACTCTTAACTCATTGAATCCCACTATTGCTAGCTAAAAGATGACAAGGAAGAGTATCGTGTCATGTACAGCGAAGGACCTCAGGGTACTCCATTTCATACATTACTTGTTGAAGGATACGTAGATGGGCCAATTGATGCTTGTAAGTTCAGCTGGAATAGTCACACAAGTAGCACTTTCCATTTGAAATGATAAATAGAGAGTTGACTGATACTTGAGGCATTTTAGAAGCTGCATTTTTATGTCTCTATGCATATCGTTAACAAGGAGTGCATTACATTGCAGGTCTATGTATCTCTTGGGAATCAGCCCTGTATAGGAAATGGTAAAGCATATTTTCCATCTTTGCACATGTCTTTTGTTATGTACATGTCTATGCATATTTTTCGGTCTATTTTTGTTAACTTGGGTTGCAATTATATCCATGCCTTTTTAAAAACATAATTTCCCTTCAATTTTTTAATAGATCTTTTATCGCTGAAAACTATGATTCTGATTCTCTGTGTCATGTATATACTGCACTTGTTCTTTTGTGCCTGACTGTCCATTTTTGAACAATAAGAAAATTTTGTCACTCGAAGAGTAAGCGTCAAGACTGCTGATTTTGATTGTGAAAATGTGAAAATTTCCTCTTCTTCATTTATACCCAACTCTAGCTTCTAAATAGTGGAGATATGCATAACTGAACTAGACAGTATTGAATTCTCAAAAAGTTTGTGACTTATTAATCTTAGGGGTTAAATTAACGATTGTTAACTGATCCACTGGTTGTTATCCTTTTACTTAGACATTTCTAAGCACTTTAATTCTTATTTCTTCTTGAACAAGAAGATGTGACATGAAGTGGCAGCATCAAAGCATAGACGCTGTTTAGAAGTTAGCTCTTGAACTAGGAGTTGCAGAACAACATTCTTCACCTGCAGCTTCCTTTCTTAATGTGAGGGCTGGGCTGCAGGCATGCCTATTCTTTCATGCGATTTCTTCTTTTTTCTCTTCAGTTCCAATTTACTAGTTTCTTTGGCAGCTCTTGGTGTATCCATCACATTAAGCTTGGGAATTATGTGGTTTTGAAATCAATGTGCAATAAGGATGTTTATTATGGACTGGTGTAGACTGAAGCTCCATTGATGTTTTGTTGTTTATATTGTAGGTGGCCCCAGTCTACTATCCCACCTTTTAAAATAACGGACTGCAAATGTCTGAAAAAGGTTCGGATCAGCGAGCAGATATCTTTAGTGAGGTTTGTTCAGTATCAAGAACATGAAGAAAGTGTCCCAGTTGATTCTTTTTGCTTTCTTTGTCCTACTTCACATGCTAATATTTCTCTTATTTTTTTGGGAAGGAAGGGTAAAGGTAGCATGGCCGCTGTCAGCTAGGGAGGCTGTTGTCAACTTTTTTTTGTTTGAGCATCTCAAAGATGGTCTAGTTGTTGCTCTTATGAATTCGGTATTCATCTGAAATGATGGAACTTCATGTTTATTTCAGTTATACTTTCTCTTCTACCTTAGTATCTGGAAATTCAGCTAAAGTATAATGATGTTGTCCCATCATTTCTTTCAGATTTCGGATCTGAACGGCATTGATAGGAGTACACATGGGTTTACCAAGGATGGGATCCCTGAGCCTGAGGATGTTGTACGCATAGATTTGGTGGGAGGCTTTGCAATACAAAAAGTTTCATCAGGAAGAAGTTACTTTCGGTTAGTTGTGTTGGATAGTGGTTAAATGATATTGACCTCAGTTTCATTAAAATTTCTCTGTTGGTTTAAAACCAACTTCATTTAATGGTTCAAAATTGAATTTCCTTTCTCTATTTTCGCTTGTGTTATTTTGTGAAAATTTGTATCGCTTTTAGTTACTTTTAACAATATATGTCCATTATCCACATTCCAAAGCCTTTAGTTTGCAATTATTTGAAACAACTTTATTCGGTACATCTTAAGTTTGTGCCACATATAGGTTGTTATGAATATCTGTCTTATTTTGACCCTCATATTTTTAGAAACGAATCATCATTCCTGTTAGAATGAGCAAGTATTTTAGTTGATCACCATGATGATGTACCTTTCTTTCAAATATTAGTATCCTTGTTGATGTCAAACAACACATAAAGCAGATGAAAAATATGATTTCTTTTGTGTACTGCTAGATAAAAAATAAAGCTCAATCATTTTATTAGCTCACATTTGTTATCAAACGTGTATCTTTCTTTGTTCATGAAAACATAAGGATAATTTCCAAAACACCTGGAGAGCCAAGCAGTGGATGGGTGATCAATGATTTGACTCCAACCTTCCTCTAGTAAGGGTTGCAAAAAATGTATCCATTTGAGAAACTTGACGTTCATATTTTTTGTTATCACTGTGACCAAACAATTACAAATTAGACTCATAGTGGGATCTTCTGACATTGAACATCTAACTTTATGCAGTGCTATTGTATCAGATTGATATTCGGTATTATGCTGCTAGGAAGTTCTGCTTATTGTCTTCATGGAGCTTTTTATTTGCATGCATTTACACTTTTCAGTGTTACTGTTGTCAAGTGGAATGCATTTTTTAGTGAATTCCGAATTGGTATTTTGCTGATGTATATCGAGTCTGATATCAGTTGAACCATAGTGTGTGCCACTCTGTTAGATATGATTGGCTGGACAAGGCAAGGAACTTGAGAATGGTCATATTTCTGTGAGGGACAATGTACTTGTATGCGCATCCATTTTGATCCTTGTCTTGCTTATGAGGTTGATTTATTTGGTGCTATCATTTGAATGATTGGTTGACTTGTTTATGCTTTTTTAGATGAACCTGTTTTTTCATTATCTAAAAAAAAAATGGTGGATACATATGTACTTACTGTTTTACAAGTATAATGGACATAAGTCCCAAATTGGTAATGCTGTGGTTTCTGCATTTTAGTCTAAGTATCTGTATTGCCTTTCGAAATGGTGATTTCTATTGTATTATGAAGGAAAGTGACTTATTAGCAACATAACAAAGAAGGTCCACGGACAAGAGTACTATTAAAATGAATGTAAGAAACCTATTCCATGCTCTTTTGTTGTGATGCTTTCATGAATGTTAATTTGTAGGACAATTGCAAATATAGACTTGAAGCTGGACTTCGTTCCTCCATTTCTTATAAACTTTATCTCAAGGCAGCTAATTGGCAGTGGTTTCAGGCTCTATCAAAAGGTCATACATTTTCCTTTACCATTCTTTTCCTCTTGGAAGTATTCAGTTTTAAGATTAAGATGTGGATGCTGTATGACTATTATGGCTATGAGATAAACACATTGAGACGTATCGGGCCTGTCTTATGCTGTTGTAATTTATTTATGGTTGGGTTGAAATGATGATGCAATCTTTGTCCTTGGTTTTCCTGTCTCAAAGTTCAACTTCTATCTAAAGGTTCCTGCTGCAAGACCTGTCTTTGCATTCATGGAATGTTTAACTATCTTCTCTGATCTATGACAGGCTGTGGCTTCTGTGTCTAACCGAAACGAAGATTACATGAAGGCGTTGGATGATGTATTGTATTCTCAAATACGTGAGGCTCTTTATTCCATCCATGAACCAAATGGTGCTACAGAAAGGAAAGAAATCACAAATGAAGCTTTTCTGCAACTACAGCATTCTATCAAAGTTTCAGAAGGAAGCATGGGCAATTCGCAACAGAATGTTCATAATTACGACAACATGAGCGCAACTTTTCCAGAGAAACTGAAAAATTCAGTCGAACCAGCTTCTTGTGAGATTGTCGAAGAAATTAATGAAGAGGGCAAACATTTTAGTGATGAAGTCGGGAGCATCGAGCAGGAAGTTTGCAGCAGTAAGTACTTGAGTGAAAATGTGCAGAAGAGTGGAATAGCCATTGAAAAGAAAGCTGATGAGATTGTGGAAGAAGAGAGCAAGGATAAAAGCCAGTTGGAAACAGAAGGCGAGGATCATGCTAAACCCACCCTGAGAAAGATTGGGCAAAAGGGACTTGAAAATTATAATAAAAATACGAGAATCAGTCCTGAGGTGGAGCAAGCTTTAAAAACTTTGGAGAAAGCCATTTCCGTGGTTCGTGAATATGGATCTAAGTCTCTACAAAAGCCTTTACCTGGCTCAACGAACCAACACATTTTGAGTCAGGAAAATGGTATAGGAAAGGACTTGACTCCTTTAAAATCTGGTGAAGTTGGTCCAGATAAGGTCTCCGCTGAAGCATCGACAACTTCGAAAATAGTAGAGAGGATTTCAGATGAACCTAGGAATGGCTCCAGTAATAGAGACATTAGGTAGGCTTGTTCATAAAGTGCCTGTGAGCCTGTCCTATTTGAATTTTGAGGCACCAGCCGTTTTGCTAGTTTTCTTAATTTCTAAATCCAAATTGGTTTTCATTACTTTTTTCCTACTAAAGTTGTGTTTAAATTGTTTTGCAGGCATGCAGGACCAAATTCTTTTAGAAGGGAGGTGAACCATAACAGAATTGCACCAGCAACACCCGAACAATACTCTTCATTTGCTGTTGAAAGTGGTCAGGTTTTGATATCTCCTTCCACAGACAGAAGCGTAGAGACACCTATTGGAGACCTAAATACGCAAGGCGACAAGCACATTCTCTTTGATGCAAGTGGCGACCATGAGAATGGTTTGATGGAAGGAAAGGAATTCAGGTGGCGAAGAAAGCTCAGATTTTGTTGCGTTAGCCCTGGTGTCCACTGGAAATGAAGCCTTCCGAGTAGTGAGTAAAGAGGGCTTGGAATGGCTTGTGTGGCTATTGTTCTTAGGCGCATTCTAAGCGGGCATTCATATGCACACGAGATTAATTACATTTCCCGACTTTTGCAGATGACTGTAACGGGCTGTTAATCATTTTCCCTAAGGTTGCTGTTTGAGGTTGTTGAACTTTGAATTACATTTTGAAGTTCATGCTAATGCCTTATATAAAGGTATTAGGGCTGTATTGATTCAAGAGGGACATTCTGTAACCTTTGAGAGCAAACCTTTTGAATTATATTGAACAATGGTACTCTGATCATGAGAAAGATATAGTTGCAGTGGGACATTGCCTATGAGTGTATCATGTTTATTTGTTAGGGAACAAAGTCTCAAATGTATAATGTAGCGATTACCTTCTTTAAGGTACAAGAAAAACTATCATCCAAACAAGTAAGATGGCAGGACTTCTTGTTGCATATGAGTATGTCGTGTTTGTTTGTTGGGACCAAGTGGCTAATGCTCTTAGCAAGCGAGAGTTGTTGACTACTTGTTACAACCTATCGAGGATTGAAGCAAACTTAATATATAGAATTCGACAAATCACTAAGGGTGATGCTAGTTATTATCGTTTATTGAAGGAAGTGAAAAATTGTATTACCAAGTAATATTGACTCAATAATAGGTTGATTGTTAACACAAGTGAGAGACTATATGTTTCTGAAGTTGGACTTCATAGGAAACTTATGTAGGAGTCACATGATGCATAATGGGTAGGATATCTTGGAAGGGAATAACTAATGTTATTTTCATGTTCTTATGTATGATCACACATGGAGTAAGAAATAAAGGCCTACTGTAGAACCTATTTAACACGTCAACAAGACAAAATGAAAAAAAAAACACAAGCTAGATTTTTACAGCCTTTGCATATTTTGGGGAAAGCTTTAATATTGGTGTTCCTAGACTTAGTTGTGATATTTTTTAGGGTTAATGGTAAAGCTCTAGTGCTAGTAGTGGTGGGTTGTTTTTACCAAATATGTTTTTCTCAGTATTGTTGTAACAACTTGTTCAATAAAAGTGTAGATTGACTTATTTTATTAAAATATGGTGAAATACTTTGGTATTTTAACAAATATTGTGAGTGATAGAGACCCTTCGTTTATAGGAAAATATTAGACTTCATTGTTCAATATGATGAGGGCTAAACTGGAGTTTTTTTACTACTAATCATCCATAAACGGATGGACAAATTGAAAGGAGCATGGAAGATTACTTAAGGCATTATGTGAGTAACAACAAACGAAATTGGTTAGAATTGTTGGATATTAAACAATTTGCCTATAACTTGCGACAATCTTTCTCCACAAAAAGAGCCTATTTGAGTTGGTATTAGGTCAATAGCCACCATTCTACTAAAAGTGGTAACGCAAAAAATGAGAGGTAAGTGTCATGCAACTTACAACTTTTTTAGGAATGAATAAGAAAAGTTAGACGAGGCAAGATGTAACATCTCATTACCCATGTTACGGCTAGAATAGTGAATTATGAGAAATTTATGTGGAATTAGGAAAAAGCACGTCATGCATAAGTTAATTGTGACATATACATTTATTTTGTACATTCATATGATTGTACTTGCATTCATTAGTATTTCAGGGTAAATTTGATTTATAAGTGGAAATTGTGGATTAAATTGGAATGTATTAATTATAATTTGACAATTTTGGTATATTTTGTATATTTTGAAATTTTTGGTGAATTATTTTGAGCTGAAAATTTATTTGGAGAGTGTTATTATTATTTCGAAATTTTTGGTGAATTTTAGAAATTTTCAAAAAATACTATAGATATATAAAATAGGTGACAAATGGACTTGTAATTAA
>JANKOD010000005.1:28695099-28708051 GCA_026284645.1 Erythroxylum acuminatum | reverse complement strand
TTAATTTATAATTATTATATAAAAATATGTATTATTATTTTAAAAACAAAAATTCACAATTCACAATAACTATAAAAATTGAAGTAAATAAAATAACTAATTAAAAAAGCTTTGAAAAAGGGGAAGGGGGAGGAGAGGTGGGAGGGAGATTCTTAAAATTTTTGAAAGTTTTGTAAAAAAGTCTCCCTATTTTTAAAATTTTCAGTATTGGATGGTATTTAGCCTATATTTTGAATACAGACTAGTACCAACCGGTAATTAAACCAAGTACAACCGACCCTCTGTTTCGTATCGGTTTTGGGCTGATACGAAATGGTATCCCCATTCCTGACTTCCATAGTGGACAAAGCGAAGGAGAAAGTGTCATAGATAACATTAGATGAAAGTAATGGCTCATGCCAAACTCAGTTAATAGTTGTGCCATATGATAGATGCTTTTTACTAAACATTTTATTCAGAGACCTATAAAGTTATTTTATAGAGCTTACGAAGACTAAGCATACACACAATTATTTCTTACCATTATGTGATATTACATCATTTTTAAGGAAGAAAACAAATTTGAAGGTAGATTTTGTCTTATCTAAATGTCCTTTCTAATATACATCTATGTGACCTTGTGTATCTAGGTCATTACCTTGATATCTCAATGTATAATCAATAGTATCTTTTAGATAACCTAATATTCTCTTTACTAACTTTTCTATATGTTTGAACTGGATTTGAATTCTATATACTCACCTTGTCAACAATCTAACAAATATCTAGCCTTGTACACGTTACTTACATAAGACTTCCATCAATATTAGAATAAGAAACTTCTTCATTTTTTCCCTTTATTGTGGCATTTTTGGGAAAAACTTTTGACCTTTGAATCTTGTCATTAATAGTAAGATTATCAATTGGCTTATAATCTTATATATGATGACATTTTTTTAGCCTAAGATTGTTTACTGTACATTCAATTCTCTTATATTTGTTGAGTTTTGCGTCTAATTGATAGGTTAATGTAAGTTTGAAGGATAGGAAACAAGAATAGTAAATTTTGAGGATGATTTAAAATAACTCTAAATTAGGGATACCATAGTTTAATGATATGTTAATTAAAGGCCATTCAATTGACCAAATATGATGTCCTTTCCTTCCTAAAAAGGACTGGTCGACTAAGTGAAAATGATCTTTTGATGATTTTTCAGGGTTATATTAAGTTGAAGCTATAAGACTTAAGAGAGAATGCTTTAGGGAGATGAGAAAAGGTATTTTAAAAGGAGTTTTTCTTTAATTTTACATGTTTTAAGAGGTACTTCTATAGATATTTTAGCTTCAGAAAGTGACTTAAAGAAGATTTCTAATGAAAGTTGGTGTTATATGCCATTTAGAACATTTTACTTTAATTATTTTATTGTTTATGAATATTAATTATGTTATTGGATGTTATATAACTACTTGTAATATTTAATTTCTAATTTCAAGTAGGT
This sequence comes from Erythroxylum acuminatum, assembly GCA_026284645.1. Taxonomy (NCBI): domain Eukaryota; kingdom Viridiplantae; phylum Streptophyta; class Magnoliopsida; order Malpighiales; family Erythroxylaceae; genus Erythroxylum; species Erythroxylum acuminatum. Next base: position 28,706,573 of record JANKOD010000005.1, on the reverse strand, counting down.
TAGTAGAGAACCCCCAATTCGAAGTAATGCGCTAATTAGGTTATTCTTAACGATGGTTTTGATGGTTGGGTTTTATAGAATTATATGTATTTTGCATCAGTTGTGGATATGTAGAATTAAATAGGCATGTAAATTGTAACTAAATAGGTCATTGTATCAATCTAATAGGGGATTCTTTCACATGACATATGGAATTTCTCTCACAAAGTATATGCTAAAAACATAAGAAGAGAGAGATAAAAATAAATTGTGTTCCAAATGCTTTGGCTATTGGATCAATTATGTATGCTTACTTTGAGCATAACGAGCAAGTTTCAAGTCAATCCTAGTGTTGGTCATTGGACGGTTATGAAAAGTATCTTAAAGTATTTGAGAAGAACTAAAGATGTTTTCTTGGTCTATAGAAGAGATGAACTAAAAGTTTAGAGGTATTCATATGCTATTTTCTAGTCTATTCCTAATGATAGTAGATCACAATTAAGGTATATCTTCATTCTAAATAGTGGTACAATAAGTGGGAAGAGTTCCAAACAACTAATCATTATAGATTTTAAGACCAAGATAGAGTGTCTTTTAATGTCAAAGGAAGCAAAGGAGTTAGTTTTGATCAAGAAGTTCATCATTGAACTTGGAGTGTTTCTTAACATTATTAAGCCAATAGTATTGTACTATGACAGTAATGGCATTATTGCACAAGAAAAGGAACCAAGAACTCATCAATGGTCGAAACATATACTCATAAAGTTTTACTTGATCAAAGAGATAATGACGTGAAAAGACATAGCAATAGAGTGAGTTCTCATTAAGGAGAATCTTGCAAATCCTCTTACTAGATTGTTGTCCTAAAAAAGACATGATTGACATCTGGATGGTTATAGTATTAGATACATAAGTGATTAGCTATAGTACAAATAAAAGATTATTAGTTTATTCCATTACAACTAATTAGTTGGTGACAATTTTTGTACGATATTATTATTTTAATTAATAAAGACATGCTTTATCATTATGCATTTTTCTAATTATGTTTGATGTTTTAACACTAAAGGTAAAATTTTTGGAATAATTATTATGTAATTAAAATTATGATGAGATCATAATTATGATATTTAATTTGCATTTATGTATTATTTATAAATCGTTCCTAGTTATAACTTCATCAATATAGGATATTGATTGAATAGTAAAACTAGCAAACTTTATATTTCTTTCTTATAAAGAAAGCAATCAATCTCATAAATTAAAGTATAAAGATACTTAAATAAGTGCATGAGAGCTTATTAGAGAATAATTTTACTAAACTAGCCTAATTATAAGAATCATAAACAGAATATTACTTATATATTTGTGGATTTTCTAGTTATGCAGGTTGTATAATTGATCCTTAGGCTTAAGATTAACAAAGTATCTCATGTAAATTACTATGTTTTTTATATTATTTATGACCTATGCTATTTAGGATAGCTCAACCAGTAATACTTGGATATGTTATGGATTATATGGTGATAATTGAGTTAGTCAATAAATGATTCGTCACTTTAAAATAATTAAGGATAATGTTATACTATTCTTGATTAGTAGTAATTGAAAAAAATTATCTAACTAGAGTGAGCTAAAATTTAAAAAGTGTTTTTAAATATTAATTACTAATTAGAAAGAACGAAAAAATGATTTGATTTAGAAGAGTAAACACCAATTCTATACTCTATATCTAATTAGAACATTGGATGACGAAATGGTTAAATTATAAACATCATAATTATGCATGGATAGGTTGAGTTAAACCATTTTGACATTCCTAATACTTAGGTAGTCATAAGATATTACTAGACGCCAATCTTAATCTATAATTCAAAATTAAAGATAAATTTAAAAAATTTTAATTTATCTAATTCTAATTATAGATTAGAATTATAATTTATAATCATTGTCAACATATTAGAAACCTAGTGATTCACACGTAAATGAGCAGTAAAAAAGTTAAATTTAATTATGAAGTTTGAGAAATTTCAGGATTTTAATTTAACTTATTAAAATTAAATTGTAATTAGAATTATAATTAGAAATTTTAATTTTAATAAAAACTCTAATGTCTTTTTTATAAATTAAAAAAAAAAGCATAAGGAAGCTAACACTTCTATATTTTCTTCTCAAGTGATGAGTTCTTTTTATCTATTATGTAGATATTGTTAAAAACCGGATAAGTGAACAACTTCTAGTTGATAGGTTAAGAAAAATTTTAAAGAACATTCTCTTATTTATGAATATATTTTTCAAGTTATTTGATTCATAAAATCCAACCAAAAAATTATAAAATTTTAATTTTTTGTTGCATCCATAATTAGATCACAAATAATTTCCCAGTAGAAAATGGATTATAGGAAGAAATTATTCTTCTTGTACATCTCAATTATAAAATATAAACAACGTAGAGAAATTTAAAATGTTTCATTTCAAATTGGGATACAAATGACACTGTTGAGAAACTCAATTTTTGTTTACCAGTTTTATAAGTCTTCATAGGGATTTTCCACCGTTATGTTATCATAACTCGTAAAGAAAAAAAGAAAGAAAGAAAAGAAACGGTCTCCCTAAATGTTGTTCTTATCATGACTTGTAATATATTTGAAAAAAAAAAAAGGGGGACCAATGACACTGTTGAGAAAGTCAATTTTTGTTTACCAGTTTTATATGTCTTCATACGGATTTGCCACCATAATGTTATCATAACCTGTAAAGAAAAAGAAAGCAAGAAAAGAAGCGGTCTCCCCAATGTTGTTCTTATCATGACTTGTAATATATTTGGAAAAAAAAGAAGAAGGGGACCGTCTTTCCTTTTGTTTCTTTTAACATATTAAGTACGTCTGGTCCTCCAAATGACGTGATGTCATGACGGTAACTCTTTTTCTTTTTTTTTTTTTCTAGATCAGGTATTCGTCGGTGAATTCAGTAATTAATTCCTTCGCTAATTTGTATGCATCTTATAGGGTGAGATAGCTGATCCAAGGATTTAAGGCTGCTCTATACCTAAAGCTAAGGATCGAACCCCTGACTTTTGATTAAGAATGGATGAATCTCTTTCATTCAATCACACCCCTTAATTAAAGGTAACCCCCCTTCTATCTTTTTGGTTTCTCCACTTTATTTTGACGATGAACAAAAGAGAAAAACTGTCGTCCGATAGGGTTTAGAATTAAATTGGGAAGGTCCTTGTAAATGGCTTCTTTCTTAATTTGTCCACTTTCAAATTTGGAATTCCACATGGAAATGTTGATCGACATTGTCAATTTCCATCTACATTGTCCACTATCTGCCACAACTTTCAGCGAGAAGGAAAGAACAAAAAGTCATTAAAAAAAAAAAAGCTAAAAGGAGTATACTTTTTAAGTAATGGGTGATTCTCTGCTTAATATAGTGTCTTATTCTGTCTCATAAATTTTAATCATTTATTTATGTGAGTCACGCGTAGATTTCGTATAAATAAATGCGGGACTCACATAAATAAATGACTGAGATTCACGGAACAGAATAAAACATTATAATATTGGGCAGAAAATCCCATTCTAATAAGCGGGCGGACTCTTCGCGACTTCCATCTCAACAATATCACTGCTTTTCTTATGAATCCAACTCAGTGGTTCTCATTTTGAGCTATAAACAACTACATGCTTTTGTTGTTTGGATTGGAATGAAGAATTTGAACTTAAACAATCTCTAGCAACCTACGCAATGAAATTTCAAGTTTCGGTTTTCCAACAAAACTTGTTTGGAAATAGTATTACCAATGACAGCAAATCCCTGTTAAGATATCTTATGTTGTCTTCTTCTCTCATTTAGAGGACACAAAGCCGAATCTATTACCAATGTTTTCCACATTACAAGCACCATCTGTTGCACACTTAATCTAATTACGAAATGTAAATATCTTTATATTTACGAGTAGTCTCTTTACATAACTGTATAAACAAACTAGAGATGGATGGCAAAACTCGACGAAGTTGATTCCATCCAATAATTACCCGTTATGAAGTATGGTCTAAATTCACACAGACAATGAAATAGACGTGGATAACATAAACCGGCTTGTGGCGGCCGGCTGAAGATGGTCGATGAAACCACCATCCAACTAACCTAGAAACCATCCACCCGAATACAGCTGCAGAAGCACAATGAAACAGAAAAGGACGATTTTCAGAGACACAAATGACGAAACAACTTTCCAAATTTTATTGTCCTTAATCGAAGACTTAGTGGACTTATCATAATTCATAAACCCTTTAAACCGCGTTGTATCGATCAAAGGTTGACTCTTTCCAACAAAAAAAACGGTCTTTTTAGGTGTCATTTCACGGTTCTTCATTTTCTCCGAAAACGAAATAACCCCTTTCACTTCAATGCCGAGAGAAAAACTACAAATGGCGGAACATATTGGCCCAGAAGGAACCTGTTGTGGGAGACCTATATGATATATGCACATCAACATCAATTCTGAAACTCTGAGGAACCCATAAATTATAAGACCTATGATCGTCATTTGCGCTCTTCTGCTCATGAATTGGTAAAATAACCAAACTTTAACACGTAGAGTCTTTGTGCGCGTTCCTCTATATTCTCTCTCTTTAGGGTCTTTCTTTTAATTGGCTGCTGTATCCTTACCGTATTAGTTAATGTTGGGACGAAGAATTTTATGATTGCGTTGATTGTTTCAGAAGACATTCCTTGAAGTTTCTCATGCTCGTGTAGGATATGGTCAAGTGATTGCAGGGTTTAAGGTTGCTTCTTGGGGTGCTTATAAGAAGGGCTATGTTCAATTGTGAGTAAGCATGTATTACATTTCTGGTTTACCATCTTCTGAATTTTTCTTTTCCAGTTGGGATTGATCCCTGTGGCGCAAGGTTCTTTGTGTTTGCTAAATTAGAAAGTAGCGCTTACTCGGTTGATAGATGAAATATATAGTGGTTTTTTATATTGACATTACTGTATTCTTTTGGCTTCGTTTTGATGTGTTCACCTCAGAATCACATGCCTTTCAGAGGGAACAGTAATGGGGTACTTCTATCAAATTAGCTATATTGAAAAGAAGTGCGGATAGTTCCAAATGGGAAACAATTGTGTTGGATCCAGGAATTCAAAGGATCTTATTCAATCTATCACTCATTCGGTTTGGTGGTCTAAACCGTCAGAAGCCACTCTTACACCTAACAAGACAGAGAACCCTCAAGGACTAACCTTAAGCACGGAGGAAGTGCCTCCACATGTTCCAAACAAGCCTCCTGAACAGATGAGGATTGTTAAGGAACAGAGTACAGCAACTCAAGTCGTGAAACAAGAGGAGACTAAAACTCCTCAGCCGCAGACACCTCCAATCATAGACAGGCCAGAGCCATTACCTCTAAAACCATTGTTGCCAGAGTCCAAGGAGGAGGCCTTAGCAGAACGGATCATGAAGCCTAAGGAAGACGATAAGTGGGAAGAACCAGCTAGAGTCAGGGAAGAGAGTAAACCAGAAGAGCCTCCACAACCAAAGAAGCCTCTTGCCCACAACGTGAAACGAACGTCAAGTGCAGGCCTTCAGGCAGATTCAGTGTTGAAAAAGAGAACTGGGCATCTAAAAGAGTTCTACAACCTGGGTAGGAAGCTTGGACATGGGCAATTTGGCACAACTTTTCTTTGCACTGAGAAACGAACGGGAAAACAGTATGCTTGCAAGTCCATAGCCAAAAGGAAGCTATTGACAATGGATGATGTGGAGGATGTTAGGAGGGAAATAGAGATAATGCATCACTTGTCAGGACACGCTAATGTTATCTCGATCAAAGGGGCTTATGAGGATGCCGTGGCTGTCCATGTTGTGATGGAATTGTGTGTAGGGGGTGAGCTTTTTGATAGAATTATCAAGCGAGGTCATTATACAGAGAGAAAAGCAGCGGCACTCACAAGGACTATAGTTACTGTTATTGAAGCCTGTCATTCATTGGGAGTCATGCATCGTGATCTCAAGCCTGAGAACTTTCTTTTTATCAATGAACAGGAGGATTCACCTCTGAAGGCAATAGATTTTGGACTATCCGTGTTCTTCAAGCCTGGTACATTTTTTATAAGCCCTGGGAACTCGATACAAATATAATTTGAGTCATCTTTTTCAATTTTCTCATATCAGCAATTATGTCTTAACTTAATCCAAGGAATTATGATTACGTCATACATATTCTGGGATCTTCTCTCTCAAATTAGAGAGTGGTCTCCAGTGAGTTAAATGAGTTCTGCTACTTGAGGCTAATTATGTCAGTCCCAAATTGCAGGAGAGATTTTCTCTGATGTGGTTGGAAGCCCATACTATGTTGCACCTGAAGTTCTTGTCAAGCACTATGGGCCAGAAGCTGATGTTTGGAGCGCCGGAGTGATGCTTTACATTCTCTTAAGTGGGGTGCCTCCATTCTGGGCTGGTAAGGGCATACAAGTATCTATCTTCATTTATTTTCTCAATCTATAAATTCTAATTTTGAGAAATTTCTTGCAATTTTAATGGTCTAGTACTCCTTGCAACACAGAATCTGAGCGGGAGATATTTGAAGAGGTTTTGCATGGTCAGCTGGATTTTGAGTCAGATCCTTGGCCTAATATTTCAGAAAGTGCTAAAGATCTGGTCAGAAGAATGCTGGTGAGGGACCCGAAAAGGCGGATTAGAGCTCATGAAGTTCTGTGTAAGTTGCTGTCTTTCACAAATTTCCTTCATTCCATGCATATTACTGCAGTTACTCTAAAGCCTCTTTGGCTAGCATACGGGGTTGTTCGATCAAACCCCTTTATAGTACAAAAGTTACTCCAATCATTGGTGCTTTTGTTTGTCTATCTACCCAAAAATATTATAAAGATGAGAACAGAGGAAAGGTGATCCAAAGAGATGCTACCAAATTCACTGTCCAACTTAAGCCAAGCTTTCACCTGGGTTAATGCTTTAGGTACTAGGTACTAGACAAGTATAGTGAAGTAGTCATCTATCTTCCTCATCCTGCACATGCATCATTTTGTCACTTCTGCTTGGATTGCCAAAGTGAAAGGTGGCTTCTACTGGAAAATGAATTCTTTGAACGTTTGATTGCTCCAGAAGATTGCATGATCATTCGAAAATGATGTTTTAGCTGTCATTTAAAGTTCTCCTGTGGGAATGTGATATTTTGGCTTTGCTCCTGTGATTTAATCTTCGACTTCCTTGCAGGCCACCCTTGGGTGCAGGAAGATGGGGTAGCTCCAGACAGGCCTCTTGATTCTGCAGTCCTAACAAGGTTGACACATTTCTCGGCAATGAACAAGCTGAAGAAAATGGCTCTTAGAGTAAGCTTCATGAAGCTACTCCATAGTGATTTAACTCTTTGTATTCTCTTCACTCTTGATTCTTTATTATAAAAAATGGTAACATAATCTCCATATGTAATTTTCATGTATTGTTCGTAGGTAATTGCTGAGAGCCTCTCAGAAGAGGAAATCGCTGGATTAAGAGAAATGTTCAAGGTGATTGACACAGACAATAGCGGTCAAATTACCTTTGAAGAACTCAAAGTGGGACTCAAAAGATTTGGAGCTAATCTGGATGAGTCTGAAATATATGATCTAATGCAGGCGGTAAGAATCACCAAGATCGTTTGTGATTATACAAGCTTCAGATTCATTTTTCTCTATCTGTACAGTTTAGCTTTGAGTTACTAAACGGATAATGTTTTGTGATTCCTTAAAGTTAGGAAATTCAAAGAAAATGTGAACGCCCTCAGAGAACTTCTCCATTTAAGAAAATCAAATCCTATTTATACTAGCAAACTAAAAAGAACTCTACACTTTGTTCAACAGTCGTTTGCTTTTATTTTATGTAAAGCCCCTGTATGGTGGTCGTACTCTTTTGATTAACCTAGGATTGCACATACAACAAATATATGTAACCTCTATTTACATCCAGTTTGACAGACATCCCAATTAAGTTCATCCGACTCTAAAGATTGTATATCTGAAAGTTGAAAAATGAAATGAGAGAGAATCTGCCATCCTGTTAGAACAAAATATCTCTGAATTTTACATCGTTGTACTTGCAGGCTGATATTGACAATAGTGGAACGATAGATTACGGGGAGTTCATAGCTGCCACGCTGCATCTCAACAAGGCTCAAAGAGATGATCATCTATTCGCAGCTTTCTCATATTTCGACAAAGATGGTAGTGGCTATATTACTCTAGATGAGCTTCAACAAGCCTGTGAAGAATTTGGCATGGAGGATGTTCACTTGGAAGAAATGATTCGAGAAGTTGATCAAGATAATGTAAGTATATTTCGCGTTCTAACTCTTACAACGCAAGCCACTAAGCACAGCATGATTGCTTTGTTTTAGAGAAAGTTACCTGATTGATACCACAAATTCATCGTTTCATCTGCTGATTTGTTACATGCAGAATGAATACACAATCATAGACCTGATACTAATTTCATTAGCCTTCTGAGATTCCAACTTGATGACTATGATTGTCTGAATTTGTAGTAAATGAACTTCAAGATGCATTTCTTTTCAGGATTGACAGATAATGAATAGTAAATTCCAGTAATAATACTTTTGATGTGGTTTTACAGGATGGCCGAATAGATTACAATGAGTTTGTAGCAATGATGCAGAAAGGCAATGCAGAACTGGGTAAGAATGGCATGCAGGGTAGGAATTTTGGGATTGGATTTAGAGAGGCACTCCCAGTTTGTTGATACATGTTAACAAGGCTCTTCTTTTATTTCTTTTGAGCACTTACTCCGAGTTGAAGTTCAACATTTTCTACAATTGTTAGGGTACATTTTCAAGCCAGTAAAAGAATAGAACATGTCTTTCAGTATCTTCTTCACTGAACATTTTATGTTCCAACATCAAAATGTTTTGTTATTCACAGATTACAAAACAGTCTCGTCCTTCACCTAAGCTTGTCATTTTCTCAAGTTACTATAGTTTCATAATTCTATTAACTTGCATTCATATTATGACCATAAAAAAACTCACGTTGAAAGAGCACGATTTGATATAATTGAATTAAGATTGATGGCACAAAAAGTGATTAACAGAAATGTAAAAAAGAAATTAAGAAAGAGACGAGAGAGAGAAATCAGTTAATTGGCCAAATGTCATTATAACAATAATTCCAACGACTAATGTAGCTGTTAATAGTATTTCTCTTTTAGTGGCAATAATACATCCACGAAACCGAAAGCATTGTCGTATGTACAAAACGCTGCACTTTAGTTGCTTCCTCTTGTATCATTCATTGTCTTCTTTTTCTGTAACTTTGTCTGTAAGGTTGACATTGTTGGAGATTCAGGCTGTGCCGCCATTGTATTCATCAGACCACTTTCTTAATTCCCGAATTGCCGCCTGATTCCTTCATTGCAATATACGCCCAGAATGGCCATCAGAAATTTGAGGGTAGTTGTTAATGGTGTTAGTTTATGCCCTTTTATCCAATTATTTGGTTGCAATTTTATGTATAACATTATTATTTTAATTAATAAAGGTATTCTTTATTTTTATATATTTTATTAATTGAATTTGATGTTTTAATATTAAAGATAAAATCTCTGAAATTATTACTGTGCAATTGAAATTATGATGAGATTATAATTATGATATTCAATTTGTATTTTTATATTATTCCTAAATTATTTCTAGTTGTAGTTTCGTCAAGACAGAATATAATGAAATAATAAAACTAGCACACTTTATATTTCTTTCTTACGAAGAAAGTAATCTCATAAAGTAAAGTATAGAAATACTTAAACAAACGTGTTGGAGCTTGTTAAAAAAATAGTTTATTGAATTGACCTGATTATGAATATCTTATATGAAATATTACTTACACTACAAGAATTAAGATATTTAGTGACAATTTTTTTGACTAACTATTGTTTCGTCACAAATATGAAGTTTTTTGTGACAAGACAATTGATTTACACTATTGTTTGGATTAACTGTGATGATTTATTTTTTGTCACTAATACAATAGTAATTATGTCAATTCAGTATCTCTCACAATTAAGTTGTCACTAGTAATATATTAATAGTGTCAAAATTTCTTTTATCATGAAGTTTTGTCATTAAAAGCCTATGCAATTTGGCGTCAAAATAATTTTGGCAAGAATAAATTGTAATTGTGACAAAACATATATTAGTAACTAATATTTTCTATTTGTTATTTTTTCTTTTTATTACGAAACGGTTAATCGTCACACAATATTTTATTTGGTGTGACAAAAAAATTTATCAATAAATATTCAATTAATTAATGTCTACTTTATATTGTCACAATAACCGAACTATAACTATGGTTACAACTATTTGTAATTTAGTGACAATTTTTTGTGACTAACTATTTTTTTCATCACAAATACGAGATTTTTTAGTGCTAAGACAATTGATTGACAGTATTGTTTGGATTATCTGTGATGATTTATATTTTAGTCACTAAGACAATGGTAATTGTGGCAATTTAGTATTTTTCATAGTTAAATTATCACTATTAATATATTAATAGTGTTAAAAAAATATTTTATCACTAAGTTTTGTCACTAAAAGACTGAAATTTGGCGCCAAAATAATTTTGACAGGAATTAATTGTAAATGTGACAAAATATATGTTGGTAACTAATATTTTCTATTTGTTGTAACAAAACATAGTTTGGTCACTAATATTTTTTTCTTGTTGTAACGAAACGGTTTACCATCACACAATATTTTACTTGTTGTGACGAAAATTTTTGTCAATAAATATTTAATTAATTAGTGTCTACTTAATATTGTCACAATCACCAAACTATAACTATAGTCACTACCATTTGTAATTTAGTGACAAATTTTTTGTGCCTAAATATTATTTCGTCACAGATACGAGGTTTGTTATGGCAAAACAATTGATTGACACTATTGTTTGGATTAACTGTGATGATTTATTTTTGTGTCACTAATACAATGACAATTGTGACAATTTAGTACCTTCATAATTAAATTATCACTATTAATATATTAATAGTGTCAAATTTTCTTTTATCACTAAGCTTTGTTACTAAAAGCCCATATACTTGTTATGATGAAAACTTTTGTCAATAAAAATTCAATTAATTAGTGTCTACTTAATATTGTCACAACAACCGAACTATCACTATGCTTCACTACTATTTGTAATTTTAATGACAAGAAATTTTGTTGTCACTCGATCAACTTTTTATTACAAAAGTTATTGTCAATATAAACGTAACAAATTAATGACAAATATTTGTTGTTATAACAACATATTAAAATTAACCACTGCAAAGATAAATTTTGTCATTATTGTAAAAATTTTAGAGACCACAAACTACTTGTCATGATTTTTTCTTTAATATGATTATTTGCAAACAAATTTAAATATTTTCTTATAAAATATTCAAACTACATATATTGATAATCCAAAAGTAATAT
>JANKOD010000005.1:28641835-28664354 GCA_026284645.1 Erythroxylum acuminatum | reverse complement strand
TAGATGACGACAACGTTGCTCTTCTAGGGTTTTGAATTACAAAGATATAATTACAAAGAATTATAAAGATAATAATTTCATGTATAGTAGTTGTAACTTTACAGATGACGACAACCTTGCTTTTACAACAATTTATAAGGTTTTGATATATTATATTATATTATATTATATATATATTAAAAATAAAAAAAATATTTAATTTTTTAAAAACTTGGGGGGCCCAGTGGTGTGTCTCCGTCCATGCCCGTAACCTCCACAAAATGGTGAGTGCTGAGGTTAAGAGATCGCTCGGGGATTGGGTGTGTGGTGTGGGAAATAAACGGTCTTATTCTGGCTATCCAAGGGTTGAGCTAGAATCGTGTCCGAATGTCATCGCTGATCCTCCATTTCAAGCCTTGTGTCACGATATGCCAGGTTGCCTTGATGCTACGCCAAACCATTGAGCCCCCAATAGTCTCGATATAGGTGGGGATATTGTTGACATCGAAATGATATTTAGCAGAGAGGACTTTGACCCAAAGCGCTATAGGTTTATCGATCAACCTACAACACTTTTCACTATATTACATTATAAACTCTTATTCCAAATAATATTTCAGCATATTATATTATGAACTCATAATATAATATGCTGAAATATTATTTGGAATAAGAGTCTCTTAAACAACAATTTTCTAATATTACATTCAATTTCATTAAAAATCTTACGTCCAACTAAACATAAACTAAGCGACGAGGAATTGCGTTGATGTGAGTAATTGTTTAAAAATCAGATTGAAAGTTAAAAGATAAAAAGTTTAAGGTTTAATCTAAAGATTAAATAAAATTAAAGAATTTGAAATATGATTAAAGAGGTCGTCTTTACCTATATAAAAATTTTAAAGTTTAATTAAAAAAAGAGATTATTAAACAAAATTTTTATTTATTTATAAGAAATTATTATTTTATAAAAATTGCCTGATTAATTAATAAATTGATCAGTTTTTAATAACAAGAATTATTAAAGTAAATCGAACCAAAAAAAATTAGACGGCTTCAAATTTTTATGATTAAATAGGCGGAATCAGTTAAGTTTTTAAGAGCTATATACACATACAAGTGATATAAGGTATCCAAGATCAAGGCATCATTACTCATTTCATCTACAATACAAAAACAAGACTAGTTAGGTGTAGTTAATTAAATTATAGCTTTTTTTTTTTAAGAAAAGTTTTAAGTTATAGTTGCTTTATATTATATGCATACGTATAGATCATTGGCACTCCTTGTCTTGTGTTTTAAAACAAGATTCTTGATTAGTTGTCTTCTTTGATTTACATTTTCTTGCCTTACTATCGTCAGACAATTTGTCTTCCCATTTTTGCTGTTTCATATGTTGAGAACATACACACACATCCTACCCCCTTTACTTCATTTTAATATTTTGTTAATTTCTTAAGGTAAAAAAGATGTTAAGAAATGGATTTTGTATGAAGCAAGGAGTTACTATCGTTAATGATCATATACCAACTACATATAACATACTTCCTACTATGCATGCTTGAAATTTGCGAGTAGCTATGAGAATGTTGACAGTACGTGAATGCGACGTACGAATTACGTGGGTATCAATCAATGACACTACCAAAGGGCTTTATCACTCGAAATGTACCAATTACAGACTGTTTTTGTTTAATAAAAAAGAGGGGGTATCCGATGTCCTTGGCTTTTAGGTTGGCATGATATTATTCAGGTCATAAATAGCTAGATATTTCTTTGAAGAAGGTGGAGTATCTCCAGGATTTTCTATCTAAATTTTATAGTGTCTTATTCTGTCTCATGAATCTTAATCATTCATTTATGTGAATTCTGCGTCCATTTATACACATAAATGAATGACTAATATTTATAAGACAAAATAAGACACCATAATATTGAACAGAAAATCTTGTCCTACCACGTGAGGAGAAAAAGAAAATGAGGGTCTTCAAACACATTTTTCATGTTAAGCATATAAATTAATCAATTGGATAAGTAACCAGTTAACTAGGCTCATGGCTATGGCTTTGCTCTTGTCATGACCTGACCCTGACCCCATCATCATCACTTCCTACCTAAAATGTTCTTTTCTCATTAGCTAACAAGGATTATTAATGAATGGGGCCGGACGTTGGCTTTTTACGGAAAAAACAGAAGGTTTGACTTGATTCTGTAGGCTGCAGCTCCAAAAGTACGATCATCGAACTTTTAGGTCTTTGCCAATGGTAGAAAACGATCTTTAGTTACCACAAAACGACTTGCAGGCCATTCTTTTTTCTGGTCACCTGTTACTACTTCTTGTTGTTCCTATTGAACCCTGCATTTGCCATCGTTATGAACTCATCTTCTCCTTACCATCCCTCAACAGAGAAACATTTTCGATGATGATAAGCCCAGAAGTGAATAGCAGTAAGATTTTGGGAGAAATCATCAAGCCTGGAATGGATTTCAACACTTAAAAAAGCGGTCAACATATGTTCTGCACCGATTTGTCCATATTTCTTGTTCCTTTTTGTTTTCCAACTATGATTTGTGGCTAAAAAACAAATCTGGGGCATGTAGAACAAATTTATACACAAGTACTCACTTAAGTCCAGAAGGGAACTCTGTCCAGAATTCCTCTCACCTCTTATTAAGTTGTTTGCAACTGCAAATCCTGTATCCTTTAATACACAGCATCTTCTTCTCAGCATCTCATCTTTGGAGAAAAGAAGTTTGCCACCTGAGAATGGAGAATATAAACCCAACTTACATTGATCGCTGGTTATCCAAAATGGCTCGAAATAATGTACCAGAAGATGCCAAGGCTTTCAATTGAAACAAAATAAATACTCTGAGGATGCACTCTCTAGTCCCCCAATTAAGTTCAACACAAGATGCTGATATCACTAAAAAATGCAATATGCAGATGCTTATCTGCAACTTAAGTACTTAACAAACTTCAGATTCTGTCTATGACAAGGCCTATATATTAATTAAAGAAGTATCGTCAACCGAAAAATTGAAGCATGATGGCACATGTTGCTAACAAAATTTAAAATAAAAGCTAGAACAATGACTCACCTCCAAAGATGAAATGCTGAGGAAAGATGCAATTCTTTGAAATGATCTTAAACAACTTAAGTAGAAGCTGAAGTAGTGGCACAGGAAGCTGATCCACAGCCTTCAGTTAAAGGAGTTTCTCTGTGAGTCTGGCTGATGTTTTCGTTGCTTCTCTCAGAAACTGAACAATCATTAGATCGAGTTGATATAGAAACTTGGTTGGCTCTATCATTATCTCTGGACTCAAGTCGTTCCATCATGCGAGACACAGTTGCGATTTCTTCACTCACTTCCCTCCGAACTTCAGAACCCAGGTCTGTCATTGAATTGTTACGAGAGAACAGTCTTTCCTTCCAACCTCTGGTACTTCTTGAAATTGACTCCTTGTATCTTGAGTAAACAAGTGTTAACAGCATATTAATAGCAGACATAAAAGAATAAAACATGAAAAAAATGCTAGAACGTACTGCTCTTTGAAATGATACCTCATGGACACTGCACTAAGTCGAGTTTTTAGAGACTCAGAGAATGACTGAAAGTCTGAAGGTCCTGCTCTATTTTGATTTGGAGGTGAAGACTGACTAGAAGTGCCTCTACAGCAAAGATATATATTTTATACACTAAATTACATGAACTCAAGTGAACAAAGAGGAAAGTGACGATACAAGTCAATCAAAATGGAAATCAAATTACCGACTACTAAAACAAAGTGCTGGATGCCTGGTAGGGGAGGCAGTAGATCCAGATGAATGCGAACTATTATCAGCTAAAAGCCTGGGATAATGGAGTGTATGTTCTGGCAGTTCCTCCACATTAGAGGTACGTGGGGCAGGACTAGCTATAGTTGCTGGAGCTGATTCATTTTCCCCCACCAACTGATGCACAGACGAAGAAGTATGACCAGAAGGTGATCCAGGATGAGTAGAGAACACCATGAAGTGTGGACGACCGTGGGGGGATGACCTATTTCTCTGGCTCTCTCTTCTAACAAAGCGGTGCGTCCTTCTCATTGCAGCAGCAGCAGCCAAGTGCTGAATTATACGCTCTTCAAGTTCAGCATCACTTGCACCATCCGGTAACTGCAGACAATGTAAAATATTAAACAATTATATTTACTGATATAGTATTACTCTCCATTTTCATGACTAAGCATTTACAGACAAAGATCTTAAACATTGACGAAAACAGACCTGCAATTCAAACTCCCCAAGTGTGGGATGATGAAATATAGTGGTATTTCTTGATCGAGCAGCCCTGAGTTTCCTCTCTTGTTCTACCGCCTCGAGTAATTCTTGACTGCCACAGCATTTATAGTTCGTTACTTAAAAGATGTAAGAACCATACAATCCCAAAGAAAACACAAGCATTGTCAAGTTAAATCAACCTGGCGGCGTCCTTCAGGCTAATGGCCTGTAAACACATTGGACATTCCGAGCTTCTTTGGCACCTACAAGTTCAAACCCAAGTAAATTAGCGAGTTCTTTCCATTCCATGTAAATTCTCAAACCTAACAGATTTGCCCAAATTAGTCAATGCCAGCTAGTTACTCGTGCAGATTAGAACAGTATCATGAAATTAAAGGATTAATATCATTAAGCCTTGGATCAATTCTCATCAACCAGGAAAGTGAGGATGCTGGCTGGCAAAGAACATACAGGGAGGGTGTATTAAGTTCAATGCACCTAAACTGGTAAATATGCATCAAGGCTCACTTAATTGAGTATAGAGAGCATATGCAACTAACTTTTCAAATGGAATTAATGTTACAAAAAGAAGTCAAGCACTAACCATGAAAGACATGAACCAAGTATCGGAGCTTGCTAAAGACTAAGAATGCCTCGAAAAGTGCATAAGCAGCAGTAGATTAATTAATATACAATTGCTATCTCCATTAAGGAACTAAAGTTACAGTTACTAAGGTATTCAACGCTTCATGAACATGGAGAATTTTTTTTTTTTAAAAAAAAGAGGACAAATGGAGGAGGTCCATTGCAAAAGTAACATTGTCAACAGAAAACAGGAAAGCAAGGACAGGTGAATCACACCATACCATTCAAGGATGCACTGGAGATGAAACTCATGCTTACAACTGGTCACCTGCGAAGAGGTGGAACAAAGTTGAAGCCACTGCCCGTAATATAAATAAGACATCGAATGAACAAAAAACTACTTCTATGATAAAGAAAAAGGAAAACATACACACATACCGTTGAGGGATCGGTTTCACAAAACTCCTCAAGGCAAATGCTGCAGGCATCATCGCATTTGTCTTGAACTCCTCCTTCCACAAAAGCTGCAGCTGATGTCATATGTGCTTCAGGTTTCATGACCTCCTCCATCTCCGGAACCTTTGGGAAAGCAACGACGAGAAAGACAAACACAATATGGTCAAGAGTTAAAATCCAACAGAATTTGCATCCAAAGAATGAGCTTGAATTTGTTGCTCTATACGATTGGTGAAATTTCAGTATTTTGAAGCTGAAGATTAACCAGCAATTATATTCTCTATGCATACCAGGGGGAGGAAGAACTTGTTTAATTTTCCAAAAATAAACAAAAGACAAGAAAAATTAGAACTTTTTGCTTAGCTATATAGCTCCCCCCTTGGAACCAAATCCAGGGCAAAACGCATAACCAAAACTGACCAGGGTTCAACAAATAATTGAGCACCGGCACACGACTAATTCCTATGATAAGTTAAGATTAAATAGGTCGCTTTCTCAAAAAACAGAAAACACACGGCGATGATGAAATAATATAAACATCAAGTATCATCTGACGCCTATAAATCCAAGCAAACAGAGAAACAAAGTAACACGTAAGACAACAAAGACTAGCAAAAGTAAACATAATATGGAAGCAAACACGAAACGTACCGATGAAACCCAGATATAGAACAAGAAAACAAAAGAAACCCAAATAAAAAATTGATTAAAACAATCCGAAACCGAAGAAAAATAACACAACCCCGTTAGAAAATCAAAGCCAAAAAAAAAGACTTTTTAATGATAAACTCCGATCAAAAGGAAAGGAGGATAAAAATCAGAGCTTTGTGATTTACCTCCAATGAGAAATTGGAGACGCCCCGGAAGATGAACGGAAGGACTTGCAAAAAGAAAATATAGAACAGAGAAGAAAATCAAGAAATGCTTATGAAAAGAAAATGAAAGAAGAAGAAGAAGAAGAGAACAAAGCGAAACAACCCCTAAAGATTCATAATGACCCCTAGAATTCAGGGAAGATCATGATGCCACCATGTTGAATGATCAAGATGGATGATCATGACATGGCCATAGAATAGAGACAGAGAATTAAAGGCGTGGCCACCTCAACCCTTTATTATGAGCTTATTTTATGGATTGGTGTTTGTCTTGTTCTTCTTGGTTAGTTGCTACTATTTTGCTTTTCTTTTTTCTTTTTGCTTCCTTTCCTTAATGTTCTTGTCTCAAGTCTTAAATGGAAAGCTAAAATGTGGAATATTAGTCTCCTTTCAGATTACGTTTATTAATTTGTAGTGTTGAAAAGAGGAGGACACCCACTTGCTACCAGGTCCACCATTGCGAATAATTGCCATGCGTCTTATCTCTTACTCTTGTTTTTATTTCATGTGATTCCAACAAACTTGGGGAGCCAAGCTACGAATACTGTCCTGAAATTATTAGTCTTGGTATAATATAATATTGATATTGGTTAGTATTAAATATTATTTTAAAATTATAAATTATTTTTTAATTTTATGCAATTTAAATTTAGTTCTTATAGGAAAATAATTATATTATTATATAATTACCAATTTAATAATTATTAATCAATTATCAAAAAATATTTCTGATCTCATTTTTTATTTAAAATACATGATTGTTTCTAGTTTTCGTTATAATGTGACTTTTGTTCACTTGATAAAGAAAATGAAATTTACGATGGCAATTTATAGATTATGTCCATGAAAAAATATTAAACAAGTTTTGGATTATACAGTTGAGTTTTATGTGTTGAAGAATTTTTTTAAAAAACTAGCTTATGAAATATAGAAAACATATCCTTGAATTCGACAACCATAAGCTAAATGCCTGAGGTATCTATCATCATCACTTTCAGTCCGAAATTCTGCAATAAAGTGAAGTCTGAGGAGGTCTGATAGTACGCAACTTGAGGTATCTATCATGAATAATAATAACTGAAAGATTCTTTGCTTGTATGCCTTAAGTTATCGTCCACGAACAAATAGAACAACATTTCTATAATGCTACACGTTAGACAATATAACATAATGAATTATATAAATTTGGTATATTAACAATCCCGAGCCTAAGCCAGGCTCGACTCGACCTGACCAATATTTTTAGAAAATAAAGGTTCAAAATGGTCAGGCTTAGGCCTGAGTCGAACCCGAGGCCCAGTCAACTCGAATCTGGCTCATTAACTTCTGGTTGAGGCTAGTCAGGCCTGGGTAGTTCAAGCCCGGTCCAAGATTCGATCAACCTAGACCTAGCCTGTTGACTTCATATTAGGTTGTGCTGAACTCGAGCCCAATTGTCACCCTATAAATTGTATTGATCTCAACTTTTTATTTCGCAATATAAAATAACTTGGAAAAAAGACATAATTATCCCTTATAGTTTAAGAAACTTTAGAAAAAAACTGCATAATCTTTAAAATTTAAAAAACAAACTCCCTTTAGATTTCAATTTTCTGTTAAAAAAACTTTATCTTAGAATTCAACTAAAAAATAAAAACGAAACACATGCAATATAATATCAGATATGGACTAATCAAACATTATTTACATGATGATTTAACCCAGCTGTTAAGATACGTGTGATGATATTTTAGGCATTATTTATAATTGGACAACTTTAATTATTTGAGGAAAATTATTAAGATGAGTATTCTACCTTACGTGGGACTCTTTGAAGTTGAGATTTATTTGAGATAAAAATCTTAGTCATAATAGGATTTAATTGAAATCAAATCACCACATCTTGCCTAAGATAAGATGTAGATTTTTGAACTCTTCTTAACAGCCTATTTTGGTAATAATGCCTATCTAAGATAACTGGACTTTTTGAGATTATATTGACTATTTGCAGCTGCGTTTCTGCTAGGTTTTACATGATTTTTTAGACTAAATATGTGTTGTTTTTGTCTGAAAAAATAACTAGCATATGGTGACTTAACAGCTGTATCTTTGGGAATCTTGAGTTATCTTTGGAAACTGATTTTATGGGGATTCCATCCAGATCTGGCAGCTGTTTTTCCACTGGGTTTGCAATTTTTTGGGTTGTCCAAGTTGTTGATTTTGTGCAAAAATCTCCAGCAGTTTTCGTGTGTTTTTGCAACTCTATTGGTTTAACATTTCGGTGATGAAATGTTTGTTGTTTTGTTGAGTTTTCGTGGCTGTTGTGTGTGGGATGTTTCAGTGACAATATCGAAGGTTCACAACAGATTTCCTGGTGGACAACTTCCTATTCTTTCATTGACGAAGCTACATTGTTAGGGAAGTTGTTTTCTATCTCAAGTGTTGTCGTTATTTATATCTTTATTGTTTAAATCACTTGTTTAATTCTTATCTTTATTGTCAAATGTTGTTGTAAAAATCCTCTATTGATGTTAGCACAAGGAAGTCGTATTATTGAAAGTGATTTACTTTCATAGGTTATGAGAACGAGGGATAGTGTCAAGGGTTGGGTAAGTCGGGTTAAATAATGCCTTAAGTAAAACTATTGTTGTTTCTTGGTGAAAGTGATTAAGATAGGTGAGGGCCTCGCAGACGTAGACAATGTGTGCTAAATTGCGTTACCAAATCTTGAGTGTTAATTTATTTATTTAGCATTTAATTTTTCTGTTTTCATTTGTGCGAGAAAATTTACAGTTACTGACATAATTGCTTTATATCAAGCAACCACAAATACAGTTCAAACCAACTGTGGCTGAACCATAATTTTTGCGATACTACATGCTTTCGGATTTTCACTAACTCTTCAACACAAACCGAACTAACTAAATCTAACTCAAAATAACAATTTATTATAGGGTAAAAGACATAGACCTCCTTTGTAGATTAAGAAACTTTGAAAAAAACCCCCGAGCTTTAAAATTCTCGAAAAAATCCTAGTTTTTTAGTTGTTCAGAAAAAACCCTTCTTAGATTTCGGTTATAAAATAACGATGAAACACACATAGTATGAATATCATAGGTAGACTAATCAAATGTCACTAATATAGTAACTCAACTTAGCTTTTAAACTGGAGTTAAACGAATCAAACTCAACTTAAACATGAATAGTATTCGATTGGTAAACATCTCATGTTCGTACTGCATGTATGATGTTTAAAAGCTTAGGAGGTGCTTGGTTGATGGGTTTGGGAAGGGGTCAATGGATAAGGAATGAAAAGTGAGTAGTTGGTTGTTGATTATCATTATAGGGGCAATAGTTTGACATTCCACTTTTAGGGAATCCTCCATACCCTCTATTTAGAGGAATGAAACTCATTCCTTAGTAGTGGCTTAATATCATTTGACTAGGCACGTCTAATGTTCACAATACACGCATTTTGTTGTTATTTTTTAATCAAAATATAAAAAAATGGGATTTTATGAAAAACTAAAAATTAAAAGGAGTTTTTTTTTACAATTTTAAAGATCAAGACGTTTTTCTTGTAAGATTTCTTAAACTACATGGAAGTTTATGTCTTTTACCTTTTATTATAGTTATCTTAAATTATCAATTTATGTGAAATTTCATTAATTTAATTTGGATTTAAGAGTTGAGTTATATTACCATATTAGTGATATTTGATTAGTCCACATCTGATATTCATACTTCATGTGTTTGGCCGTTATTTTTTAACTAAAGTCTAGGTGAAAATATAAAACAAAAAACTAGAAGATTTTTTTTCCTGAATTTTAAAGGTTAGAGATTTTTTTAAAATTTTTTAAATTACAGAGGAGGAATATGCCTTTTACCCAAATAACTTATAACCTTGAATTTCATATTTGGTACTATTTTTCGATTGATATGATCAGCACTAGCCTGTTCTAACCAAAATGATATTAAACCTATAAGGTTACTTAGGAGGGCCTAAACATTATAAAAGAATTTGTAAGTTTGCCCTTGAATAAAATGCTCCTTAGTATTTAGGCTCAGCTTTGGGTAAGAGTAGGCAGGGCACCTACCCAAGGACCCACTTTTATGAAAAATAAAATATAGCACATTCTCCACTTTTGACCGTCATAAAGAGCGATACTTTTATTTTATCTCATTTTGTTCTTTATGAAAGCCCAATTTGTAAGTTTGCCCTTAGAATAAAATGCTTCTTATTACGTAGGCTCAGCCTTGGGCAAGAGTAATATATCATAACTTTTCCCACCTGGGGAGTATAGCAAAAGAAATAAGATAGATAAAGAAAGACCTTAATAGCTTTTATGTTAATCATATTATTGGTGAAGCAAAATATATTTGCTAATAAAGTTAACGGAATATAAATGTTGTCTTTGATATTATATAAAAGAGAAAAGAAGTATAATTTTTTTTCATCCAACGTTATTTCCATTGTAAATTAGCCAAAAAGTTAAAATATGGTCAAACTTAACATTTTATTAATCCTAAATTAATTTATAAATTTATAAAATGACCATTTAATATTAAATTTTCTATCTGTTTAAAATATTGGCTCCTTATTTAAAATGCAGTATATTTAATATTGTTTCATAAGCTTTAAGTGTCTAGTGATATTTTATCCTTCATTAAAATTTGATGCTTTAAAAACTAAATTGAATATCAAATTAGTAAAAAGAGAGGTTTAAAGTTTAAAGGTTCAACTAATATTGGTTTGGCACATAATCAGCACATAATAAATAAGAAGTATAAATTATAAGAAGAACAAAATATAATATAAAAATAAAAATACATTATCAAAATAAAAACAAAATATTAATGTATATTAATGTATAATCAACTAATAATTCTAAAAAATTTGAATCTAACGCAAAAATTCTAAAATAATGATGATAATCCAATTCGTATTTCTAAAAGAGCTTGCATATGATTATCATCAAAAGTTTTAAAATTTTCAGTATTATTTTAAATGTTATAAACTAGATTTCATCTAAATTATATGCATCAACATCTTGTATTGTATTAAAATAAACTATAAATCAGTAATATATAAAATTATTTTTATTATAATATATTATATTTTTAATTCTAAATAAATATAAACTAAGATATAAACTTACCCTCAACAAATATTCTTAATTCACATATATTTTCTTCATATGTTACTTTCTCAAATTCACTATAATTAAGATAAAGTGATGCCACATCTTCGTCAATCCAAAAATCAGTAGGGTCAATACAATCAATATTAGTTGAGTCATATGTTCTCTTCTTACAAAGCAATCTGAATAAGTAATAGGAAAATTAATAAATAAAATATATACTTAAAAATAAATATCAATTAAAAAAATAATTATTCTTCATCCTCAAATTATAAGTAATGTAAACAAAGTTACTAAGTCTTTGTTCTTCAAAACAATTTCATTTATTCTAATGAATATGTTCAAGATTATTTCAATTATATTCACTACCTAATACAGAAGTTGTTTGACTAAGTAATCTACTAGTATATTTTCTTTTCGAGAGCACTTTCACCAAACAATATCCACCATTCTTATGTATTTTAAATTTAGAATTGTAACAAAATAAAAAAATATATTATTAATAAGTGAAGAATAAAACTAAAATTATACAAATTTACTAGGTTACCTTTTCCATTATAAGTTTGCTCTTTAAAACTCCTCAAAACTTAATGATATAATATAATTTCATATATTGCCTTTAATTGTTGTTCATTAGAAAAATACCTTTACATTCATTCATATCTTTACTATTAGAAAGATTTATAATTTTCATGTAAACTATATATCATCATATGTATAACCCAAAGATGACTTCTCATCTAATTCAACAATCCTTAATAATCTTATAAGTGATTTCACAATCTTCACAATAATCAGGCAAGCATCCCAAAATTTATTGTCTGGAATAACAACACAAACCCAATTCCTTTAATATGCTATAATGATTTAACATGTATTTACTTATCACTAAAATTTTAAACATTTTTTATTATCATAAACACTTTTTAAAGTTATAAAATTAGTTGCAAACCTAGTAGCAATAAGACACAAAATGTCAATTTTATCTTCGTATTTTCTCAACCAAAAAACAAAAAATATAAGATGATTATACACAAATGTGATCTTAGATGCATATGAAGCAAAGACTAAAAAATCGTCTATACAACTAACTTTTGAAATGATATTTGTATAATATGTTGTATATAGAACCTAATAAATATGTCCATACTTTGATTATAATAAGTACCTAACCAATATAATTAACTAAATCATCTATAATGAAGTGAACTATATTTTTTAGTCTAACTCACTCGGTAGTTTTAGAAAATAATCAAAATAAAATAACAATGATCATCCTATCAAAATTGGTTGATTTAAGAACATGATCATTAAAACACAATAAGAAAGATATACATCTATACACTTTAGAAAAGAAAGGATTGGGAGTGATAAGATCATAGGAATTGATTGCCACTAGGAAGCTATATAAGATTGTAGGCTTTTAAGGAACCTAAAATAAGAGTTTCTCTAAAGAATTAATGAAAATCTCTTTAAAGGTTTTTGATTAATCAATAATAGCGCAATTTCCCAATTACAATCATAAAGAAGCATCTTATAAGTATAAAACTTTAAAACTGGAGTTATAAAAAGAAATAACAACTTGAATAAACAAACTTAACTAATTAAAATATATACCAACTGTTTGTCATGAAAACATTGGCATTGATTCTTTTTCTTGATACTTTTAGTGCATATATCAAAGACGAGTCTAATGTTGATTATAAGTTTAATTGTAGTACTTATTTACTTTAACTTCTTCAGTCCACAAACTAAATAAAAGATTAGTGTCGATTTACTTCTATGTCCAGCACCAATTACATTATGTAACCTCCTTCTCAAAGCTTGCATTTTTACTTGAATCAACATCATAAAATCGAATTCAATCCCTTATGGTAGTAAAGCTTCACATTTTACATAGAGACCCACTTTTAGATCATTAAGAGCTTATTTGGCCTTCTTGACCTTACTCCTTGCCAATCGCCCTCCAAAGTCCTTCAATAGATCTCTAGTTTCTCTTGATCCTTCACTTAAATCTTTTGTAAGCAGTCTAAGCCTCTTCATGCCTTTTCTATATATAAACTCATGTAGCTCGAGTTGATATTTGATTTATATCAAATTATAATGAATATATTCATCAAATATTTGAAAAGAAGAAAAATAATTCTATATGTGATCTTTATCATAGTACAAGATGTTAAATTCACCAATTTTTTTTAAAATTGAGTATTTTGCATTATAGTTTCAACCTAAAAAATACGTGAAAGAATACACTCTAATCTACTACATAGATATCAAGTCAACCGGTTCGGTCAGTTCAATCATAAAACTTTGAATCGATCAACTTTCTAGTACAATTTACTGTAATAACCCTTGTTATTAAAAATTGGTTAGTTTATTAATTAATTAGTATATTTTTATAAATTAACTAATTTTATAAACTAAAATAAATCTGTTGTTTTTTATTTTAAAATTTTCTTTCTTCAATTAAACTTCAATTTCTTTGATAAACAATGATATTAGGATAGCCGTAATAAGTCTTAAATTTTCCTAAATTAATTGGTTCAAACCCAGTATCCAAACTAAAACTTATCATCCATTGACTATGTGTAATAGCATTCCATATCAAATAAATGATAGCAATAAGCTTAGTGAAAAGGATTAAACCTAAATTAAATAATCGTGATAGCTACAATTATTCAACTTAGTTTTCTTGTTTATCATAAGTTAAATATGCAATTTCATAAATAACTTATTTGCTACTTACACCAATCTTTCATGACAATTACAGATCACTAAATTGATGGATAGCAATAGAATAATCAGTATTAAATTAAATTGTCAGATTAATTAATATTAATTATTCATGAAATATGAGAACTCAAAATAACAATACTTGAATTAAAACATGAATAAAAGTTTGAAACACAAAACCTCACAAGGTTATAACTAGAATATCAAATCCCCTTGAATCAGAACAATTGAGTTTAACCACATATAGCTTTTGCTCCAATATCAAAACTAGAAGAAAGATAAAGAATTGCAAAAAACGTAAGAAGAGATAACCTTTTCTGTTGTGAGGAGCATCCATTTTATAGGGTATTTCTAATCTAATTCTAACTTGTAAAGATGTCTATCTAAAACAAAATCAAATTCCTTCATGATAACGATAGAAGGGAGTTTCTCAGTTAAACTTCAACTCTTCAAGTGATCAACCTTATTCATCGCAACAAACTCTTCACTTCATCCAAAATTCGTGATTATCATCAATAGAGTCTTGATTTGATGCAATCTCTACCTTTCATCTCCTAAAACAAAACAAACATTAATTTCCATATTTAAGCACCAAAATAAATCTAAAACAAAGGAGATAATATCAAATAATATAGTCAGATAACATCTTATCAATTGGGAGCCTTAGTCCTATAAAATATAAGCTACTACTTCTCCTCTAAAGGTACGAGGGATAGCTCATGACAAATATATGAATCTAGTCTTCAAATAATATATTACCAGATGGAAAAAGGTCCTTTATCACCTTCATCTTGGCATACTATATTTCCAACTTTGTGATACATTCTATACTTCTAAAAGTATAAAACAATAAAACCCTGTAACCAATGAAAAGAGTTTGAATTTATATTATAAACTACAATAAGCTAAAATTTTAATTTTTATAGAACTCTATAGTTATAGTCAAAAAAATCAATAGGGTATTGCTGTTAGCTTCTTTAGTGTAAATAGATACCTTTGCTTTTATTACCTCCTAAGGTAAGCCTATTTTGCTCCTGCAATATTATATAAAGCATGTTTGCAATTGTAACATGGTGATTGGTGTAAATGGATTTATGGATTTTGCAGCAAGTAATTGTACACTTATCTTTACATATGTATAATCAAATGTCTTTAATTCTCGATGAATGTAGATTCCTTGTACCATAACCAATAGGAATAAAGATGCCTCTTATTATCTTACAATGTCCATGTTTTTAAGTATTTATCTTTTTTTAAAGAGAGAGCATTAGCCTTTAAGTGTTTGAATTCAATATTTATCATATGATTTTACTTTGTAAAGATATAATTTGCGTAAACTACGTTAAAGGATTTGAAGAAGTTATACCGTAAACAACAATTTACTATCCCATAAAATCATGAATGATGAAGTAGTGTTAATTGTCGTAGTAGGATATCTAATACAATAACGAGCTATACAATAAACATGGATTCATGCTTTAATAGAAGTGCATAATAGAAATCATACCTCCAACACTTGGCATTTAGACTTGCACCCTCTCTAGTCTCCATGCTTCACCAAAACCTATCAAAGAGGAAAACACAAACCTTGTGCAAGAGAGATTAATGGTAGAAGACCCTTGTTCTTTCACACCCAATACACACACAATGTATGTCTCACTCAACAATCTCACCTTATGTCATGTATTATGACATGTTCTACCTTAAGGGATAGAATGGGCTAATTGTCCCATTGTTAATGGATGACATGAACTATAGTTTAATGGGCCAACATATGGTTATTAGAGTACTACCATGTGCCTCAAATGCAATTAGCAAATTAACCATCCCATTATGGTTATTAAATATACATTAGGCAATTCGATTGTGGTTAGACATATGGAATTAATGTTGTGATTATATTAGTCCACATATACATATTTCTAATAAAGGGAACAGATTTGTTGTTCCCGAAATTCTGTGCTTAAATCATCTTAGCCATTTTTTACAATAAATTTGACGGGTAAGACTATTTGGGCACAGAGGGCATAGGGTGGAGGGAATAGACAATCTCCCTCCTTCTAGGATGACCACTTTCTGCTCATTTTTGTCCTGAGAGATTACGAGGAATCATCTGTTCCTGACTCTCATTTACAAGATAACTAAAGTTCACTACTCTCTTTAACATATATATAGATATCTATATATATGTATATATAATATATTAAAGAGAGTAGTGAACTTCCGTTATCTTGTAAATGAGAGTGTGTGTGTATATATATATAGAGAGAGCTAAATCACATAAGGTGACCAACTGAGTAAGAGGTTTGTTGAATATTAATGATTTTGTTTTACGATCATGTCTTGAATTTATAAACGTGTAAAAATTAATCATTGACGCTACATGTATGGGATGTCGCCGTCTTACCTCTATTCTCATGCTCTAACAAATAGATAGTGAAATTAAAAATGAAAATCTCCTAAGGACGGTGTTACAAAGATCACCTTGGAGACTCAAACTTTCACCCGAAGTTTCTCGCTTATACCCTTTGCACGACAATCTCACTTAGATCCGTTAAAGTAAGACTCAGCCTTTTCCAACCCTCGAAGTGTTTACCTAGCACACACTCGAAGAAACAATGCGGAAGCAACAAAAATATAAGCAATAAGGAAAATACAGAGATACGGTTAAAAGACCAACTTTATATAGTTTCCCTCAAAAGAATACAAAGAATGCTCTCTTTGAAAACTCACTCCCTCTGAATGAATTCCTCCCTTGAATGAGAAGAGCAAAGCTCGAATGAGCTATATATAGGCATCCTAGCTTAGAGTCACAGATTCTCACTAAATCTGAACTACCTAAGATCACGTCTATCTCTATCAGATAAGATCTCATGAACCAATTGGATGACACCCCTATCCCAATAGGACTCTAACTAATAAGATAGAATCTAACATGATAACATAAAGATAGAGTTTACATTTATCTAGAACACTATCTAGAATACTAACATCCTTATCCGCGAAGATCTCCACTATCTTCAGATGTTGAGTTTCATGCAACTCTATCTTCAGATGTTGAGTTTCATGCAACTCTATCTTCAGATGTTGAGTTACATCCTTATCCGCGAAGATCTCCTCGTGATCTCTATCCGCTGATGATGCAGTATGATCTCGCCGAAGCCCACTAGCACACTGGCCTGATCCAATGCTTCCCACAACAAGTCTGTTAGTCGTGGTCCATCCATCCGAGCGTGGCTAAGTCCTTTGTCCATCAAGTCTTAGCCTAGGTCGAGTCAATCTCCACAAGGTCCGAGACTCTACCAAAATTCGCACCAAGTCTGATCCCACTCGCTCATCAATGCCTTAGTGTTTTTGCATGTCTCCTTCATGCGTGCAGTCTCATCGCTACAAGTCATAAACCGAATTAGCATAAAACCTCGCAAGTTCACCTACCTTCGACCTGCCTCGCCGACGACAAGTGCTTAAGTGCCTCGTCGCGCTCGTATGCCTTCGCGCATCCTTGTGGGGTCTTATATGCCTTTGCGCCTTCTTGCACACCCTCGGGTCTCGCACGACTTAGTTTGCCAACTCCGCGCGGCCTCGCATCCGAATCTTACGTCTCGTCGAACATTTTTGCCAATGGGCGCCTTCGCGTGTCCACGCGTATCGAATCTCGCCTACTCTTAAGATCTTCACCAATACTTCTCGCGTCCCTCACCTACTTTGCAAGTTCCTCGGGTTTTGCTCGCCAACTCGCAAGACTTTACCTTGTTCTTCGTCAACACGCCTTCCTTGTGCCAACTTACGTGCCAAGCATTGGCCAAGGCTCGCCAACACTCGCACGATCCCGCAACCTGGACTTAGGGGTCTAATAAACCACCCCCACTAGAAGAATTCAACGCCCTCGTCGAAATAATCTGTGGGCACTCCTCCACGAGTGATTCCCTCGAAGACTCCTTAGTCAGTTTTTGAAGACAGTAGCATGCCTTCATGTCAATTGGTACTTCACCCACGTACCAGTTTCCCAATTCATTGGGGTTGTCTTTGCTTCCACTGGGACTCGCCTCCTCAAGGCTCACCGCGCCCGCCAAAGACATGTTGAGAAGAGCTCCATCCGCTGAGCTTTCCCTATCACCTTGATCCCTCGCGATCTTGGCAATGATATGCTCCTCGCCCGCCTTCTGTTTCGGGTTTTCTCGAGCATACTTCAGCTCCTTTTCAAGGATTGTAGCCGACACTTGTGCTACCGATGTCGTAGTCTCTTTCGTCCCACCAACGAATCTACAACATTTAACAAAGAAAGATTTTTCTTCAAGCATAACCATCATACCTCCCAAACTTGGATACAGCACCGTCTTTGCTGCCTTAAGGAAATCGATCCCCAATATCATCTCAAAATCCTCAAGTGGTACGATCATGCAATTCATCTTTGCATGCCAACTCCCTATGCTCACTGGGACGTTGTAAGCAGCTCCCATCACCGCTTGTGCCTTACCCGCCAAGGCTTTTATCTTCGTCGGGGTCTTGGACACTCTAAGCCCCAACTTGCGCACCATCCTTTCCGCAACCAAGGTATGTGACGCACCCGTATCCACCATCGCGGTCACCTCCACCTCATTCACCTGTATCTTCACATACATCAGCTCATCATAAGGATTAGGTTCTTTACCAACCGCGTTCAACAAGACAATCGGATTTAGCGCCACTTCCTCTGAAGATTCTCCCTCCTCCTCGGCTATCAGGGCGTTTAGCTTCTCCTTCCTCGGACATTCTCTTGCATAATGTGAACCACCGCATAGAAAACAAGCAATCTTGCCCTTCCTGGAGGACGTCTCCCCACTCTCGGAACCACCATCTTGCTTGCCTTTCCCGTTGAAGTCTCCCTTCTTGGAATTCTTCTTCTTTTTCCCCTCGGTATTCTCCTGCTGAGCCTGGCCTTTGCCCTTAGAAGAATTAGAGGAGTTTACCTTAGTTTCTTTCATCGCTCGAAAGTCCACCAAGGCATCAGTGGCCGCGATCGCACCAACCACGTCCTTCACATTTTGCCTCCGCAACTCCATTTGCACCCACGGTTGTAACCCGGACAAAAAGTTGAAGAGCTTGTCTTCGTCTGACATGTTTTCAATATCAAGTAAGAGGGAACTAAAAGATTTCACATAATCCCTTACTGATCCGTCCTACTTCAAGTTCTTCAAGGCCTCCCTCGCAAGCCACGAAGTATTCATGGGAAGAAACTGATCCTTCAACTCCTTCTTCATGAGCTCCCACGTATTCACGGGAGTTCTACCCGCGCTGATCTCTACAGAAGTCCTCGTCCTCTACCAGAGCTTAGCATCCCCATCCAAGTACATGTCCGTTACATTGACCTTCTTAGCATCGGATACCCTAGCAGTCGCAAAGTACTGGTCCATATCCCATAAAAAGTTCTACAACACCTTAGCGTCTCGCACGCCTTCGAACACCCTTGATTCACGTACCTTCACAGAAGAAAGTTTTGGTGTTGAGCCTTCTCCTCGCTCGACATCTATCGTTGCAATGGCACGCCTTAGCACAGTAATCTCGAACTGGGCCTCCTCCTGTGCCTTCAACACATCCATTATCTGTTGTTGCAACTGTTGGATCTGCGCCTCCAACATCTCGAAGCGAGTATTGTGAGATGTAACTTCTTCCTCCCCTTGAGGAATAGGTCCCATGAGTGTCTCCAACCTAGACACCAGTTTTGTCAAGTTGCCTACAGCCTTTTCAAACTTTGGCTCTGATACTAGTTGTTACAAAGGTCACCTTGGAGACTCACACTTTCACCCGAAGTTTCTCGCTCACACCCTTTGCACGGCAATCTCACTTAGGTCCGTTTAAGCAAGATCTAGCCCTTAACAAACCCTCGAAGTGTTTACCTCGTGCACACTCGAAGAAACAATGCGGAAGCAACGAAGAATATAGGCAACAAGAAAACACACAGAGATACGATCAAAAGACCAATTTTATAAACTTTCCCTCAAAAGAATACAAAGAATGTTTTCTCTGATCAAGTGAGTAGAGCAGAGCTCGAATGAGCTATATATAGGCATCCAACCTAGAGTTACAGATTCTCACTAAATCTGAAGTACTTAAGATCACGTCTATCTCTATCAGATAAGATCTCACGAACTAATTGGATGACACCCCCATCCAAATAGGACTCTAATTGATAAGATAGAATCTAACAAGATAACATAAAGATAGAGTTTAAATTTATCTAGAACACTAACATCCTTATCCACGAAGATCTCCACTATTTTCAGATGTTGAGTTTCACTGCAACTCTAACTCCCAGTCATCACCACATCATCCAAGATCTCCTCGTGATCTCTATCCGCTGATGATGTAGTGTGATCTCGTCGAAGCCCACTAGCACACTGGCCTGATCCAATGCTTCCCACAATAAATCCGTTAGTCGTGGTCTATCCATCCGAGCGTGGCTAAGTTCTTTGTCCGTCAAGTCCTAGCCAGGGTCGAGTCAATCTCCACAAGGTCCGAGACTCTACCAAAATTTGCACCATGTCTGATCTCACCCGCCATGTTTGCCTTAGTGTTTTCACATGCCTTCCTCATGCGTGTAGTCTCGTCACTCCATGACTAAGTACAAGTCACAAACCAAGTTACCATAAAACCTCGCACGGTTCACATACCTTCGACCTGCCTCGCCAAAGTCAAGTGCTTAAACGCCTTGTCGCGCATCTTTGCGGGGTCTTACATGCCTTTGCGCCTTCTCGCGCACCATTGGGTCTTGCATGACTTAGTTTGCCAACTTCGCGCGGCCTCGCATCCGAATCTTATGTCTCATCAAAGATTTCTGCCAATGCGCGTCTACGCATGCCCACGCGTATCGAATCTCTCCTACTCTTGAGATCTTCGCCAATACTTCCAGCATCCCTCGCCTACTTCGCAAGTTCCTCAGATTTTGCTCACCTACTCGCAAGACTTTACCTTGTTCCCTTGTCAACACGCCTTCCTCGTGCCAACTTACGTGCCAAGCATTGGCCAAGGCTCACCAACACCTGCACGATCCCGCACTCTGGACTTAGGGGTCTAAGAAACCACCCCCACTAGAAGAATTCGACGCCATCGTCGAAATAGTCCGTGGGCACTCCTCCACAAGCGATTCCCTCAAAGACT
The DNA here is from genome assembly GCA_026284645.1 of Erythroxylum acuminatum. NCBI lineage: Eukaryota > Viridiplantae > Streptophyta > Magnoliopsida > Malpighiales > Erythroxylaceae > Erythroxylum > Erythroxylum acuminatum. The sequence continues at coordinate 28,643,204 of JANKOD010000005.1, read as the reverse complement.
CCTTCACTCCATCTCTTCCAATGGCACCTTTTTCTCGCTCCATCTCCTCTTTTGGTCAAGTTTGCTCTTCTATGGGCGCTCCTCCACGAGGCTCAAACAATTTATATAAACGATGTTATTGATGGCTCCTTCTCCCAAGTCATCTTCATCGCTCCCTCCTTTGTCCTTCGCGACCATGGAGTTCACTTGCTCCTCGCCTTTTTTCCTTTTTGGGCATTCTCGAGCAAAATGCGGCCCCTCACAGATGAAGCATGCAACCTTCCCATTAGATTGCTTCTTCTTATATTGAGAAGATTCTCCCACCTTCTCTTTGCCTTTCTCCTTGCCATCCTATTCCACCATTTTTCTTGCCCTCTCTGCAGGTTAGAATTGGTGGTGGCAATTGGAAATCCACCAAGGCATCTGTCGCCGCTATTGCTCTAGGGAGGTCCTTCACGTTCTGGCTCCGAAGCTCTATTTGTGCCCAACCATGCAAGTCGCTAATAAAGTTGAACAACTTGTCTTCCTCCGACATGTTCTGCACGTCCAACATTGTTGACTCCCGTTCCCGGAACCCAACTCTCTTGCTTAAAATCGTGAAACTTGAGCGTGCGTATCACTTTGAAAGGTTATAAAAAAAATTTTCTTTCATTCTTAATCCCTTGAACCCTTAAAGACATTATGAAATACATCTTCAATCTTATAACATCCCGAACTCCACTTACAAAATCTTCCCTGGTGTGCCCATGTTACCTGATCACCATGCTTGAATTCGTTTCTCCTACTTGCGCACAAAGTTTGGAAAACTTAAAATCTTAAATTCATTTGGACTTCTTCATAGAAATCATAGCTATATATCTCTTGATCATTTTAAAGCAAAAATCAACTCAATTGGAGCTTTATAGCTCAAAATATAATCAAAATACCACAACGTGCACAAAACCCTAATCATGCCCTCTTAGCCGACCTCTTACTTGCTCTAATACAAACTTCCTCAAATCAACTTCAATTGCTACAAAATTTTACGGAGAGGTAGCTACATGTATTAGAAAACCATTGTCCTAAGAATCACCTCAATTGGAGGTCGGATGAGGGAGTTATGATCAAGAGAATATACCATGTTCATTCTCCAAAATCAAATTGAACATACTTTGGCGCGATTGCCATAACTTTTTCTACAATTATCCAAATGCTTTCGTTCTTATGCCATTTTAAAGATAACATCGATATATACAACTTGTATTAGAGGCCTCAAAGCAATATTCGGCCTCAAAACTGGTCAAAATTGCAAAACACTGTAGCTGACCTGAACATGTCCTTTAAACGGACATGGATCGGGCAAACTGTCCAATTTCACTAGAATCTGTCCGTTAAACGGACTCCCATGTCC
>JANKOD010000005.1:28615287-28630669 GCA_026284645.1 Erythroxylum acuminatum | reverse complement strand
CAAAGTCAAAGATTTGTATGACAAATTTGACTCTAGTTAAATTCCTCTTTTGAGGTGAGAGTTGGAGAGTTTGTCTTTGGCATTTCTTTGTGGGTGTATTTGTGATTAGGGGATTGGGTGAGAGGAAAAATTGCGTGATTGTAAGAATTTTTCACATAGTGAATTTTCTTCTTATTGCCCGTGGTTTTTCTTCGGTTTGGGAGTTTTCACGTAAATTCTCTTGTGTTATTATTTTTTAATATTTTTGCCTATTAAATATCTTTGGGTGTGAGTCTGAGAGTTCTAAATTCCTAACATTATAAACTCCTTCGTCAATTTCAAACAATTTTGCATTCTGCTGTAAACTTCGGTCGATTCTATTCCATTAACGAAGGTCTTAGTACGAGCCGCTCCATCCACGACAGAGTTAACTTTAAGAAGCAACACAGCTCAAATTAGTCGTCAAAGGAGACCTAAAGCAACGAATTGATAGGGAACTCTAAAAACCGAAGAACATAAGCCAATAATACTTGCAATTGTTGTCTCGCACGGAGTCTCCTACAACTCAAGTGTCCTTCACTAAACCATGTTCATCACCGAAGAAGACCAAAACCGAGGACTTGATAAGGAAGTCTACAAGTGAAGATCCTATCCCAACAACGCTTATAATCGTTATCTCTAATGATGAGCCTCTTACAATTCGCCGCTTCCACTTTGTTGATTCCAAGCCTCTCCGTCAACGTTCTGTGGATTCTTATGATCTCCTCCACTACTTCGATTCCACACAGAGAGCTCCGTCGAGATTCAGCTACTAAATTAAACACTGAAATTTTTAGAACCCCAAAACGGCAATAGTAGTGGGTGAGTTAAATTGACCCTCTTCAGATTTGTAAGAAACAAAATATAGACAGTTGAAATCCAACCTTCTTTTTACGATTCTGGTAAAGTGGGAATGGTAAAAGAGAAGCAACAATAAACATTAAAAAGAATAAGAGATAGACAGAGAGAAGCATGAACTGAGAGATTGGGGGATATCAGGTTACGAGGAATAGGGTTAAGCTTGTATAATACAAAGTAGGCAGAGTGATCTTATCAGAAATGCACATATTTCTATCTATCACATACACCACTGCCATAGGATAGCGGCGGAAAGTTGAAGTGATAGTGGTGGTATCAGTTTATGAGTAAGGAGGTGGTCAGTTGAGAAAATTAAAGTGTGATAATGATAAAGATATTCAATGTCTTAAAATTCGGAATGAACGTCAAACTCATTAAAGCAAGGTTTATGTTTTAAAATTTTAATACGTATTAAATCTTTGTAAAATTAGTATATAACATGTAAAAAATAAAATTTATAAAAATATATCATAAATAAATTACTTTATTGAATTAAAAATGTACTAATAATGTTTATTAATTTATAATAAACTAATAATAAATTTAATAATTTAAACTAATATTGAATCTAACATAAATTTTTAAATAATAATAAAAATAAAATAATATTATATATTATCATTTATTTAAAGACTCATAAAAATTGAAGTATATTTTAAAAGTTAATAGAAAAGACTAACTTTATTCTAACTTATTTTTCAATATTCTTTAAGCATACTTCTTTATAATTTAAATATTATTTTTAATACATTCTTAAATTATCTTAAGCAAAATTACTCATATATACTAATTAATAATTTTATTTATTAAACAAATTTATGATAAAAATAATAATTAGTTTTTAACAATGATAATTCAAAATTTTTTAATTAAAATATAAGGAGATAAATAAAGAAATTAAGTTTTGACAAATATAATTTATTAGTACGATTAAATAAATTTAGTATTTTTAAGGATAAAAAAGTAGTTCATTTTTTAACAATAATAGTTTAAAATAAAATTTTAAATTAAAGTGTAAATATATAAATAAAGAATATAAATTTATAAAATATAATTTATTAATTAATATGTGTGAGAATTGACAAAAAAAGGTTAGATTGAAAGTTCAAAATATTTAAAAGTCCATCGTATTAAAACTCAAGAATCACATAGAAGGAGAGAAATCCATCCATCATGGGTCGCACGTATTGATTGGGTTGTCAAAGAAGAGAGAGGAAGGAATCATAGGTGGGTTCCACCGTAAAGTTGGCTTAGTTATTACTCAACCGATTTGTTAAATCACAGTACCAGGTTAGAACAAGAACAATACACACAGATATTTATACAAAAATTACCCTACCCATTAAATGTAAAAATAGCAGATACTTTTCAAGAACGAATTGGACAACATTCCATAGCACACAATTTAGGTGGAGTGATATTAATTACAAAAGAAATCTTAGCTCAACAATGTTTAGAATCCCAATTAAGAAAAACATTAAAACATCAAACCATTAGATTATGCTGTGAAGATAACGCAGAAGTACCTCAACAATATGGATGTAAACAGCTAAACCGAAAACATTATAAGTCTTATAAAAGATATAAAAGACCTTTTAGAAAAAATTATAAATGGAAAAAATATCCCTCCAAATATTTTAGACAAAAATCATTTAAACCATTTCGAAAGTCAAATCGTAATTATTTTCGTCGACAGAAATATAGACAATTTAAACCCAAACAAAAATATTGTCCTACAAAGAAAAAAGACTATAGATGTTGGATATGTAATGATATAGGTCATTATGCTAATAAATGCCCAAAAAAGAATGAAAAATCATTTAAAAATAATGTTCATATATTAAATTCAGCTTTTCAAAATCAATTAGAACCCATTGAATCTGAATATGAAACAAGTTCTACCATATCTTCTTTATATTTTTATGAAACTGAATACGAATCAGATAGCGAAAATAACTCAAACTCATAATCAACAATTCAACCCCAACGTAACTTTTATTCAAGTAGTGATTCAGAAAACCGCGAAGCTAATCGAGTTGTGGATTGGCTAGCAAACTACGCCAAGAATCTCACTCTTGGTATCCATTAGTATCCAAACCTGCCTGAGGGTTACTCTTCTATCCTACTAGAGGATAGCTCAGGGGTCGTGTTTTCAGTATTGTAGCTTAGTTTTCGTGTACTTCTCCTACTAAGTAAAAAAAAAAAAGAACACCGTCCAGATTTGCTAGCCGCTCGTTACGTAATCAGCCGGTTTTTACTCACTAAGGCTGCAAATATAAATTCGACTAAAAATTAGACCCATTTATATTTATTTTGTTCAGATCAATTGATTTAATCTGATTTTTAAAATATTGAATGTAATATTATTTTTAATAACAATAATAAAATCTAATGAAGATAGACTTTAAGATGTAAATTAATAATACAATTTTATTTAGTCATGCTTTTACGTAAGGAAATATAATTCAATTACGAACGAATAATAAATTAAAAAAACTTTGAATTAATTTCAAGAATTAAGTATATTTTACATCAATAACTCAAAACTAATCTATGAATTACTTATAGGAATAAGAACACCACACTCTTTCACTTATCCCAAGTTTTTTTTTTTGGTGTAAACCATCCGGTTTCCGGCACCACGTGGGTGTTCGACTAATCCGGACTCGCCACGGGAGCTCGCACTAAGCGGTAAATGGCTGGCCACGAGGAACGTTCCATTCCCACGGGGGAGAGTCGAACTCCCCACCACATGGTTAAAGGGCAAAGGCGAGCTACCACCACGCCACCCCTCGTGGTTTGTCTTAGTCAGTTGACCTATTTGAACTTTAAGATTTTTTAATCGAATCTTTATGATTCTATAATCATGACATAGTTGTTTATATGAAATCCCTAATCATATCTTCCACGCTTGACTGCTTCTCTTTCTATCAAATTGTATTATATAATATGTTAAAGCATCTAGATCGTATTGAGCTTAATTTCATAATAGTGAACATTTATGTCTCTAGCCTTGCAATTATTACTCATGTTCCAAAAGAGATAATCTACATACTCTATCATTATTCTCCTTTCTTCTTCCATATTTTCAGGTTGTAATTTTGATGTATCTCTAAGTTCTTGCTTAGTCTATTCTCTTTGATTATGACTTAAGGTGCTATCAAGTTCTAGATCTTCTGCAAGAAATATGAATTGTTGGGTTTTTTTATACACCATAATTGCTTTCAAAATTAGAGTAAATAAAACAAAATAATCATATAATAAAACATACAAAAAATTAATTAAAACAAAATAAAATAGGAAACAGTTATACAAAACTAAAAATAGCTAATATGCTTCCTAAATTCAATTGTTCATCAGCAACGCACCAAAACTTGATGAGTCCACTATATTTGATATCGATACATATATGTGTGTGTGCGCGCGCGGACGTGCGCATATATATGCATGTATATGTGTTTGTGAGTATGTATGTGTTTGTACATTTGAGTTTTTGTGTTTTTGTGCATGTGTGTGTGCGCGTATATATGTGTGTGTGCGCGTATGTGTAGTTATATGGATAGAAAGTCATTAGTGACAAAATCCTCCTACTTCTCTCTCGCCCACTTTAACCTCCTGCTATAAGTCCTTTGGTCTTCCCCTTGCCTTCTTAATCTAGGTTCTTTAGGTCTTCCTTCTAAGTCTAACCTAGTTTCTTTAAGCTCTTCTTTTTGTTACCCACTGCTAGGTACTCTTCTTGCCTCTATTCTTATGCTCCTCAACTAAAGTCTTTCCCATCTAATTCCTTCTCCTTCCATCTTTTCTTCCCTTTTTCCTTTCTCTTGCTCCAACGATTTTCCCCTCTCTCAAAGCTCCCTCTCTCTTTTGGCTCTATTTGTATGAAAAGTTTAGGGCTATTTTTGTCTTTGTTCATGCTTCCCACCTAACACTTAAGGTTACTATTTTTTGAAACCTTTAATTTTGTGCTCCTTAACATTTTCCCTAGACTACCTACTCCCTGCCTAATGTCTCAGTTGTCTCTTTTGCTTGCCCTTGTTCCCTAGACCTCAAAAGAAAAGGAAACTATTCTCACTCTTCCTACCCCCTTTATCCCGAGTCTAAATCTTCTGTCCAATATTATGGTATCTTATCGTGTCCAGTAAATCTCAGTCATTTATTTATGTAGGTCTCGCATAGAGCTCGCATAGGTCCCACAAAATAAATGACTGAGATTCCATAAGACAGAGTAATATTAGACAGAGGATCTGGGATCCTTTATCCCTCGCCATCCCTTTTAAGCATAATCGTCCCTTTAAACTTGTGGATCCTAAGGCTCCTCACAATTTGAAGTTGAATTGGAAACAAGTGATTGGGGAATCCTCAAGTTCCAAACTTCGTTACCGCCCTGTTAATCCTCTGACTCGCTTATGGCGACACCTCCTTTGGAAATTTTTAAAAAAGGAGCCAAATGAAGGTCCACTTCTCTTATAGGTTACTTCCTTTCTAATAGACTATCGTTTTTAATTGTTAAAACTTGGGCCATAAAACTCTGGAAATCTAAACAATTGACTGAGGTCCGCTTTAGTGAAGAGGACATGTTTTTATTTAAATTCTCCTCTAATGTAATATATTTAGTATTTTATCAAATTATGAGAAATGTTTTTATACATTGGCATTATGAGATTATATTATTTTATTAGAAATAAATATCATATTAAAGAAATATATCTTTTAGATGAAGAGGATAATTATACGCAAAATTTCTCAAAATATTAGAGGATAATCAAAATAAAATAAAAAGAGTTAATTTGTCAACTGATTATCCATTTTAAAACTACAATTTCTTACTATATATACATTAAAAAAGATTTATTAGATAACATTGAGAATTAATGAAAATGAATAATTTATGGTTATCATAAGTGTTAATACAAAATGCAATAGTATTAAAAATTCTAATAAATCAATAAATTTATATCGAACTAGTTACTTCAACACAATTATTATTTAAATTGAATTTTGTATTTAATTCACAAGTATGATTATAATGATTATTGAATCAAAATTTTATAAGTCATAAATTTTGAAATTTATATAAATAAAGAATAAAATATTAAAAGTGGATGTAATCAAATTATTATAATAGTGAAACCTTTTGTAATTTATAAATAATGAATAAAATATTAAGTGTGGGTGTAATGTAAATTTATCAAAATAGTTAATTGTAAATCTAGCCCAATTTCAATTTCGATTCTTCATCTAATCCAAAAGCACAAAACCAAGTTTGGTTAAGTATTTTTTTTGAAAATAAATAATATCACATACCATAACTGAAATTTTACCATCGAGCACACTTCCTGGATCCACCTGTTTTTGCAGGCCCAATTTCTAGTGAAGTTCATATATTGACTCTGGTTGGTTAGGCTTATATTAGTATAACTTTTGTCGGTAAAGATTTTTTTTTTCTGTAAATCCTTTTTCAGAAGAACTTTTCTAAGAAGTCAGTTGACTGTTTCATTATTATTTAAAAAATAGCTTTTTTGAAAAAGCTTCATACAGTAGACTGTTTGACAACATAAAAATAAAAAACACTTTTAATTTTAACTATATTTTATTCTGTAATAAAAATTATTTAAAGTATATTAAATAATATGCAAAGCGCAATATATCAATTATTATATAATTTTAAACCATATAAAACATAAAAAAATATCTAACCAAATTTTTTATATGAATTATAACATAAGTTAAATTAATATCAAAAATAAATATTAAAACATATAAAGAGCCACATAAGATTATATAAATTCCGAAATAAACGAGTTTGTAGGTATTGTGGGAATTATGTGTAAAACATAAGAAAAAAGGGACTAAAAAATAAACTCATTAATTAATCTGAAAAATCTACTCGAAAAAATCATTTGAAAGGCCTTTTTGAGAAGCGCCAAATTTGAGCTTCTTAAAAAGCTGTATTTTGGCTGCTAAAAAAGTCATATCTATTAAAAAAATTATTTTACAGTCAAATACTCATTTAAAAAAATTAGTGAAAAAAAAAACTTATTGACTTCCAAAAGTCTATCTAAACAGTTACATAGTCAGCTCCAATCGTAGAACTCATCTTCACTTTACGTATCTTTTAGGAGGTTGTTTTCTTCAGTTTTTACTTCTAACGATTTTTGGCTAGACATAGATATCCTAAATGCATAAAATGCTCCTCCAAATGGTAAAGAAGATGCCACAGCAAAGTTTCTTTTCGCACCCCCCCAGTGAATCCCAATTTCATGTTAATCTCATTCGTACCAGATTAGATAACATCTGCTATAGGTATCACAAAGGCAAAACTCTCATACGAAAACAGAAAAGTCCAAAATTTACAAATTTGAAACACTTGGTGGGGACAAAACCAACAAAATATGGAAATGAATTGAAGATCAAAACCTGGTAGACATGTCATACTCTTTGAGTGTTCTATACTGAATGATTCCTTTGTACAACATTTGCCTGTTGACTGGCATGCTCTCTAGCAAGTCTCCACCATTAATGCTCTGAAGCTCTGTAGCATCCTCGAGATTTGATACTTGATGGCTTTTGATTGTCCCATTCCTCCTCATCAAGCGTCTATTCCTATACTCTTCGTTGTTCGATGACGGCTCCATCACGTCCTCTGCAAATCTCACCCTCTTCTTTGATTGACATCTCATTTTCGGTCCTGTGTCAAACACACAAAATTTAAGCAGATACCACGTAAAATTTCCCATACCAACTTTCTCAAATGAATGAAAGATCAGAAAACACCACCCAATTCAAATTCAATCTTCCTCATGAAATCGGAGAGGAGACGTTTGTGGACTTGGGAAGCAATGAGAACCACGCTTCCTGAAACTGCAAAAGCAGCCATGAAACCAAGCCCCATTGAATCAGACATGTTTACCGTACTTTATCTTTGACTTGTACCCAACACTAGAAACACCATCACCTCCCAGAATATCCAGGCACTAAGATGGAGAAGACACAGAGACGCAGAGACATCAACCTCTGACTACAATAAGTCGTTATTGTCGTGTGAAAACGAACAAAATTCAGAGTGATTAACAAATTGGCAACGGATTAATCAATGAAGAGACTATTGACCTGTAACAAAATATATTGTGATTGGCTAAAGATGTTATCTATTCTTTTTATACAACAATAACTGATAATTAATTAATTAATCGGACAAACAAACAAAAAAAGTGAAACTCACTTCTTGTTATTTTCGGACATGTTAAACAAAATTTGTGGGCTATTAACTGGTAACTCCCATTTTAGCTGCAAAACAAAATTTGTGACCTTTGGTTTTTTGTAAAGTTCTCATAATAGAGTATTGAAAAATGGTGTTGATATATGAAGCAAAATCCTAAAATGAGTACAATGTTTAAATCTATCATCTTCATCTGACTATTGGTTTAGCTAAATTCTTAATTTAACTTTGTCTCCAAAATCTGAAGTATGATCCTGAGCCTCCGATGTCATTGAATGTGCAATATGGTTATGGAGATTTAAACTGGAAATAATTCACAAGTAGTTCATATACTGTTTGCTTAGAGAATAATTTGTCAAACACATGTATAAACAGTGTTAAAGACTCATATCACAGGCAAATGAATAGATGATAATAACGATAAATTAACCGCATCGGCTTCGGTGGTTTCAACCTTCAACTGCCAACGCAGATGAAGATCAAACCAGAACGCTGACATTTAGAAGGTTTTCACAGGAGCTGATAAGGTCTTAAGTAACATGACTAACATCTGGTCAACAAGGGAACATGAAATCATAATTCAAAAGCTGCCACATTTCAAGCACTTGATTGAAAATGAACGGCAGATCCTCCAAGTCTTTGAAAATTGGGAAGCTAACAAGTAATAACCATCATCTCCAAGTCCAAGAGGTTGGAATTTGATAATTAAATAAATAGAGCATTTCAGATCAACCCTATGAATAAACACAAGTAGTAAGAAATAGAGAGGCAGCCGAGGGCAAATAGTGCATGTAAAGGACTAAAATGCTTCTTTTTCTTCATTGAATTGCTTTACTAGAAAGAAACAGTGTTACATCCTCAAAACACACCAACAAAACATAACCATTTAACCAAAGGTACAGGACATACCCGCAACTTCAGTTCAACACATTACAAAATCAAAACACATGATGAGTATTTATGAATCTGAATCCCCCACAGAGAAAAAAGAGAGAAGAAAGCTGGGATTCGAAATCCACTCCATGACAACAAACATATGTATATTCAAAGACATCAGGACGTGAAGTAGAAGACGGGGTGGAGGAAGAAGTGAAGAAGCTTGAAGCAACCACAAGAGAAGGAGAGGAACCCCTCACCGTACACGATCCTCAGACCCATTTTAAAGAGGAGAGAAGGAGAGTGCGTGATCTTGATTTGGAATTTGGAAATTTGAAAGTGATAGAGAGGGTAAAGTGGATGAGGGCATTTAATTGTCCCCTCAAATCCTCTGCACAACAATTCAGTACCAACTCGTATCATTGCATCTTAACCTTTTATTTATGTAGGTTCGTATAAATAAAAGGCTAAGATGTAATGAAACAGAGTTGGTGCTGAGTTGTTAGACCAGAGGATCAGCCCCTTTAATTTTGCCCTTCTTGGAAATGAATAAATGAATGTGAGTTGTGACGTGGACGGGCTTATTGGAGACCTCATGTATGTATTAAAGTAAATAAAACATTTTGATCGGCTTTTACTTTTATCGGTGAAGTTCCTTTGCTTGGCTTGTCAACTTCCTTTCCTTTTTCCAAAACACCCGAAGAGGTGGGATCAAATCTTCTATTCTGCAAGCAATAACAGGTTTTTTTGGAAGAGGGGAGAATTGAATTTACCTGTTTGGAGCAAAAAAAAAAAAGTAATGAATTAAATTTTTGCTCCCTTTCTAAATTCAATTCACAGAATAATTCATGTGAATTCAACCCAACGGCTGCATCTCTTCTTTTTTAAAGTTGTGACCCAATAATACCCACGAGTCCGACATAATAACCCTACAGCAGACGAGTCACTCTTCTCTCAACAGCAGACCCACGCACCACCAGTCGAACGCAACAACACCTCTGCTTCTTTGAAGAGGAGATTAGGTTAGACGTCGTCGTTGGTTTGAAGTGGATAATATATTTATGTTTATATATACAGACAGATTTAAGATTTAAAATATTTAATCAGTATTATTATTATTAAATAAAATTAATTTATTTATTTTAGTTAATAAAAATTAATTAATTTATAAAAATTAACTGATTAATTTACACGTGTTATGATACATTTTACAATAAATAATAAAAATATCATATAAATGTGTTAGGGATAAATATGTCATATAAAATAATTAAATTCAATTATAATCTTATTGAATTTGTTCTAAACAGTGTAATTGAATCCAATTATAATATTACAAGATTTGTTCCAAACAGAGAAAATTGAATTCAATTCAATCTCATTAATGTAATTGTTAATAAATTCAATTTGCTGTGTTCTAAACAGCCCTGACTGAAAGAGGCATAACAGAAACACTGACCCCTAAAGACTTGTGGTTACGCTGCGCAGAGCTCGTCTTTATATTATTCTTATTTATTTTCCCTAATCTTTAAATGATAATTAAAAATTTAAAACAAGGAATGAAATGATGTTCATAAAATAAGATAAGAACAGATTAATTGGTGCGATTGAAACTCCTGATTAGACATTTATACTTGAATCATCAAGTTACAGAAACAAAATGGTCATTTTCATTTCCTTCTTTATTCAAGTTCCACTGGCAGCTGCTCTCTCGCTGCTTCTTTGGAGATTATAAGCTAGTGCAATCTAGAACAACCAGGTTGAATCACCTTTTGCTCCTGATCCTTCCAACCATGTTTGATGGACGTGCATGTAACATGCGCCTGACTCCCCATCCTTCAGAATTTCAAAATCTCTATCAATCAATCTTCAGAGGGAATAAGGCTAAATTGTTAAAATGGATTTTTAGTCTCAAAATTTTACCTTCATATTTATCAGACAACTGGTCACACACCCTTGCTGCTCCTCACCTGTAATGGTTAAAGACTTCATCAAGGGATTCAGGAACTAAAGAACAGACATTTCAGAGGAGGTACATGATCCCAATTATGACCAAAAATACTTCATGTATGAATAGAACTCCAAGTTTTACTTTATGATCTTAAATATGCAACAAATACTCTCAGTCGTATGGATCATGGAAATATATGAGATCAAACTGCATTAAAATAGTTACAGAGAGATGAAACAGGATGGAAGACAAAAAGATGGCGGCAAATAACCAGGTTTCATTATCACATCAGCAATTATGTCGTCATCACTACTGCATTTATTATTTAAAGGCCTCACCAGATAGCTCCCATTTATTGAACTTCACTAGCCATGTATCTGAACCGATTTTTGTAGGTAATACCCGATCCACCCAAACCCGAAACTGTTTGCCCTGTTTGTCACCATAACTACTCCTCATTCCATTTATAGCATCACAAAGAGAGACCTCAACACCGGATGGAAGAACAATAACACCCGATTTATCCTGTCAAAAAGAGAACAGAATAATGAATTGATGAAATTATCACAGAGCAGGAAGCTTCAAGGTTCCTCCCCCAATAAGAAAACATCTATGATACACTAGAGTTACAATCCAGGTTATGCGCAGTATAAGAGTTATGCAAGCCAGAAGAGTCTATCAACATAAACTTAGTTACAAATCTCGTAATTTGAAATTTTAGTATATAATCATCCTAGGCCTTGGCTCAGGTAGCTTGAGTATGAATATGCCTAACCTTTTCTATTCAAAATAATAATAATAACATCAAATATGTCATGGCCACAGTATGAATATTCTATCAAACTATAATCCTGCCAAGAACAAAGAGTATATCAATCTGATCATAGTCTTCAATATTGTATCTCATGAAGATTGCTAAAGCAAGAAAAGATAAATTTAGGACTCTTCAGAAAAATAATGTTCTGCAAAAGTTGAGATTAATTGTTGGATATCATCAGCTCTGTACCGCCAACCAAAGTGACTATTCTACTCAGCTGCTTCTGTTTCCATCCATTCATTCATTCCTTCCTTATCCTTTTTTGGCCCGTAAAAACTAGTTTAACAACATTTAACACGTCTAACACAAGTGACCATAACTCAATAACTAAAAAAATGAAAGAGAGGAAACAAAGCATGAGGAGAGCTTCTTAGAGCAATCAAAGTTAATTATGTGCATACGAATACAAGAAGCAGAAAAGATAACTGTAAAGAAAAGAGGATAGACTTACAAAATCAGCCTTTACAGTGGCCAAATAAAGCTCAGATTGTTCAATCTCCGCACGCCTCCATCTCTCATAAAACAAGAAAAACTTCACTATTTCACCACCAGCACTGACACTTTTCACCTCCGAGCTTATAAAGTCTGATACATCTCTTGGAGAGGTACTTGGACCAAGGCTGAAATGACCAATGGCTTGAATGATCCCAGCTGCACACCTCTCACTTGCATGAATGATTTTAGGATTATCTTTAGCGTTTTCATTGTACCACTGCAACAACTCCTCTTGTGCATTGCTAACCTGATCGCCAAAAGGAAAAAGGTTTTGGGAGAGGGTTTTGTAAGTATCTATGCTTTCCAATGTACCAAAGGAAACGGAAAAATGGTTCAACATTGTGAAGGAGAAAGGAACTAGGAATCACTCGTTGATGCAAACTCAATTTAATACTCTGGTCATGCAACCTAAAAATGGTTGAAACAAATAACTAAAAGAGTGCTCACCAAAACTCCATATACATCTGGAATGGTGAATAGCTCTGCATCATTTCCAGAGTCACCACAAACAAGAGTGTTTGTAGGTAGCTTTCCCTCACCCTTAAACTTCTTATGCAAATAAGCAAGAGCTTGTCCTTTGCCAGCACCTTGTGGCAGAATATCCAAATCCATTCCCCCACTATAAATTATCTTAACATCCAACTGGCAGAAAGAAAAAACAATGTGCAGAAATCATTTCAGTAATTGTGCCAACAATACTTTGATATAACGTTGGCCCAGAATAAATGAACAACTACTCAGAATGCATTAAACACGTGTATTAAGACACCATGTATCGAAAAATTGGAACATTACCCCTCGTTTTTCAAATATCTCTGTAAGTGCCTTGATGACAGAATGAGCCTTGTCTTTATTGACATAAAAGCTGACCTTATGAGGCCGTTGCTCTGTTTCTGACTGCATTAGTGAAAGCAAAGTCAATTTTACTTTAAGATACATCAACAAAGGATAGTTAGTACTTCAGTTATATATAACAAAATAAATCATTCATTCCTTTTTTTAGTTTACCTGAAGAGTAAGCTCAGGAAACTTGCTTGTCTCCTCGGTCACTATCTTCCTGTCCCATTTTTGATTAAGAAATTCAACCCAACCACTGTCTGGAATCATTGAAGTACCATATGTGATCTCAGTTCCGACAGACATTATGGTTATATCTGGGGTTAACATTGGCTTCTCTTTCCTCAGCTGTTTGTAAAGCGTAGGAGACCTCCCAGTGGAGAAAACTAAGAGAGAGTCAAGACGATAATGTGCTTCCCATAAGGCATTGAACCTAAGAATAGAAATGTTCTCAGGATCGTGATGATCAACCTGCAAGAAGAGCAGTTTTATCCCATAAAATTACAGCAGCAGCAAGCGCTTCAAAGAAACAATCAGAAACCAAAATAGTTCAAGATCCTACCATAGTATGATCAAGATCTGAAACTATCATAAGGCGAGCAGAAACCTTGAGCCTATCCATTAATGTTTCTATGGGAACCTTAACCCTGGAAAGAAATCAACTTCGCCTGTAAGCACATGCACTCATGCCAATGTTAAAACATAAATACCAGACTAAAAAAATCCAAGATTCCTAAAAGATAAGTTTTGCAAAGGAACAGAGTTCGTAAAATGACAGTTGCTATTGATTATGGAGGGGCCTATCAGGATAGACAACCCATTTAAATGTTACTTTCAGCTACGCTTAAACTAGCACAAGTACTGAAAGAGTGAACCGTTCAAACTTGTTGACAACAGAAATGTTATTAATGGAGAATTCTAATAAGAAGAAAAAAGATGTACATTTGAATACCCTTGGAAAAATGAGCAGACAACCGGAAAAGGGAAAGGGTGGATAACATTAAAGAAACAAAATTTTCAAATTAACACATAAATCCTTCAATATAAGTAAAAAAAATATTGTAAAAGCAAAATTTAAACAACGCATCACCTTAAATCTATTCACATAAGCCACAAAAGATTAACATCAGAAATCGCACAGTGGCGGAAACCACAAACTCCAGTAAACTTGAAAATTACAGAAAAAGAATCGACAAAGTGATTTCAGCTTCATTGCCTCCAACGTAAAAAGCTGTTAGATTGAAAGTAAAATAAAATCCCAACATAGTTTATCATATAATAAAAGGGAATCCCTGCCATTGGACTACTACACTCTTCCATCCCATCTCATCAACCCTGTTTTCATATGGTATGAGTGCAAAAGAAAAATAAAAAAACTCGTTATCGGAAAGAAACAGCAAAGGTAGCGTATTTACTAAATCTAAGCAGAGAAATGAGGGAGCAAGGAAATTGCCGCGACAGCAACAACAGACATGGAAGAAAGTACCTGAGGCGAGAGGAATAGGAGAGAAAGTAGAAATGTTTTTTGGTAAAATGGGACCTCTGAAACAACGAAGAGATTGCGTGTGGGTGCTTGAGAAAGAGAATCGGATCCAAAATCGTTGGCACTGCCACTTCTTTTGTCTACTGATAAACTGCTTCTCCCTGGAGCGAGAGAAGACAAAGATAAAACTGTATTTGGAATGGGAATGGGATGGGACACATGAAATGAAGTGTCCCACTCCCACAAATAAAATTTAATTTCAATAAATATAATATTGCCATATTCTTTGGAATAAGTTTTATGCTTCTTTGGGATAAGGAGTTGCAAACAGTGAAGGAAATCTACTATTTTGGAAAGACGAAAATTGAGAAGGCTGGTAAATAGAAGTTGCGTACAGGTGCCAAAACGGCACCACCTTAGAGCATTTGGAAAAGATCTTCATTCACCATTTCATATAAGAGACGTATGGCTTTTACGTGGGCTCCTCTACACTGGCGCTTGTATATGGTAATGTTCTTATGATATAGTTGTTATTCATCTCAACTTTTTGCTGTACTTAAATTTGCTTATGAGTTCTATTAACTTTTTTTGGGTACCAATCAACCTCATGATCGTCTTGTCAAAGCTTGATTTTCTCCCCTCTTCTTACATGTCAAGCTTCAGTTAGTAGCCACAGAATTGCAGAAATTATTTTCTCAAGCTTCAATCATTGAAGTTATTTTATCAGTTTAATAGATCTTCTAATGCTAGACTCTCTTGCTGGTCATGTGCAGTCTTCTCCTCTGCAAAGCGCTTGAATTGTCTGGCCTCCATTTGGATCTCAGCCTT